>BJBW01003674.1:0-53759 GCA_004320125.1 Scolopax mira | reverse complement strand
GCCCATGGCAGGGGGGTTGGAACTCGATGATCTTTAAAGATCCCTTCCAACTCAAATGATTCTATGATTCTAAGAGTTAAGCTCATATAATAGAGATAAAGCAAGTGATCGGGTGAGGTTCCTCAGAACTGGAAGAAATAAAATGTCACTGCTGTCTTCAAGAACAACAAGAGGGAGAATCTAGGGAACTATCGTTTGTCAGCCCCACTTCAGTTCTGGGAAGGTGATGGAGCAAATCATTCTGGGAACCATTTCCAAAGATATGAAGGGCAAGAAGGTGATTGGGGAAAGTCAGCACAGATTTAGGAAGGGGAACTTAGACCTGAACAACCAGATAGCCTTCTGTGGTAAGCTATCCAACTTGGTGTGAGGGAAAAGTAGTGGATGTTGTTCATCTTGCCTGGAGCAAGGATTTTTACACTATCTCCCATAACATCCTCCTATACAAACTGATGAATTAGGGACTAGAGAAATAGTTAATAAGGTGGATTTAAAACTGGCTGAAATATTGACGTCAAAGGGCTGGCATTTTCTGATCTGCATGAAGTCCAGCAGTTACTAGCAGCATGATCCACAGATTGATACTGGTTCGAGAATTGTTTAGCATCTTCATTAATGACCTATGTGATGGGACAGAGTGTACCCGCAGCATGTTTGCAGTTGATATAAAACTGGTAGGAATGGGTGACTGGTCTAGTGAATGTGCTGCCATTCAGAGGGACCTTAGCAGGCTGGAAAAATGTGCCAAGAGAAATGTTAGGAAAAACAACAAAGTCCTGCACCCAGTGGGGTGTACCATGCATCAGTACACGCTGTGGGCTGACTAACTAGAAAGCAGCTTTGCTTCACAAGTGGAAAATGAGCCAGCAAGTCACTCTTGCAGGAAAGGCAGCCACCAGCACACTGCTGCACTAGGAAGAGCACTGCCAGCAGGTTGATGAGGGTGATTATTCCACACAGTTCAGCTCTGATGAGACCCCACCTGGAGTGCTGTGCAAGACAGGCAAGGAGATACTGGAACAAGTTCGGCAAAGTGTTTAAAGATTAGGGGTTTGCAGTGTCCAACATAAGAAGAAAGAAGGAGAGTAAGGACTGGTTTTGCTGGAGAAAGGTGGAGTTAGGGGGCACATCTTATCAGTGTGTCTAAATACTTGATGGGAGGCAGTAAAGAAGACAGAGCCAAACTCTTATCAGTGATGGACAGTGAAAGAACAGGAGGAAATGGGCACACATGGAAATTCAGGGAATTGCGCCAGTTCAGGACAATCAGCAACAAACGTCCTCGTGTCAGCCCCTTACATTCCCTCTTGTTAGCTGAGCCAGGCAGAATCCATACTGCTGACCACTCACTAGCACAGTATGGAAAGAGAGGCGAGAGCTTTCCAAGAGAGAACCTTCTGAAGCAGGACTTCAGTCTCAAGTTCCAGGCTATTTGCCTTATTTGTTACCACCATCCTTGTGTATGTCACCTGGCCCCGAAGATTTCCAAATGCCTAGAAGTGAGTATATTTTTGTTTTGCGTGGTTAATGTCATATTGTTCATTCAATGCCACCACAGGCCAATGACAGGACAAGGCAATACAAATGTGTTGATTAGAAAGAAGAAAGCATGTTACTACATAACAAGAACAAGGACTAATGTGTATAGTCCTTCAAATATACTACAGATCATTTGTTATTCCTCTAAATTCCATACAAAATTTTCAATATCATTTTGGGAAAGGAAATACCACAAAATAGAAGGTAATACCATGATATATAATTAAAACTTCAAGTTTTGCATTCTCTGGAGCAGAAATGCAATCTTGGTTTTGCAGACAAGATAAAAAGTTGTAGAGCTTTTCCACAGATCCAATCTCAGAAGTCTTTATAAAGTTAAAAACTGCATTGAGAAAAAAAATAAATATGTTCCTAATAGAAAAAAAAAATGAAAGGGAGTGTTGTTTCAGCCTTCTCCTCCCTTTAGTCTGGTCTCCAGCTGCAGAACTATTTGATGGCACACAGAAAAGACAGTGATTCTATTCTTCCACAAACTTCGTCAGTAACTAATAGGAAAAAAAAAAAAAACAATGGAAAACTTTGATAATTTTCTTCTATCTACAGGATAAATCAATGCTCCCAAACCTTTCAGGAGCACTGCACCACTCCTAGAATCCTGTGGACCATCCACATGGGACTTGTCACATGCTGGGGAGTCAGTGGTCATGTGAGCTCACACATGAAGGGAGAAGACACCGATGGTAGACTACAACATCTACCATATAGCACTGCTTAGTTCATAAACACTGTATTTCCACACAGTTCTGCAGACCTGCTCCAGAAAACTTATCATGGCCTTCCACACCATCAGGATATTAGAGATCAAGTATGTAACATCTTCAGATAATCTAAATTATAAGTTTATCCCCTTATGTGCACATGTAAGAGGCGAGTGGATTCTCTGCCTTGCCCACACTGTGAGGCTTCTAGAGAGACCAAAAAACATGTCTAATTGCCACCAGCCCCACCTCCACCAGATTCAAATATCTCCTTAATTAAAATTAATATACTAGAATTTAGCCAGCAAAAGCATTATGAAGTTATAGTTTAATTGACAGGACAACACTCTTGTAAACGGCTTTGGATTCATAATAGTTGAACTTAATAAAAGTAATAATTTTAGATTTCTCTAAAGAGGAGAAACCTAAAAGGATTTCTCCCCACAAATGCAGCCCGTGTGTCACAGTCCCAAAACCAGGTTCTGGCAGCTTTGTAGGCAAGAGCTTCAAAGTTTGGGTAGAGTGGAGCCATGCTCCAATTTTATCCAGTATGTTCTGGTACATTTGCCACTCTGTGCAGCAGATAACAAGACATTACTGTTAAAGTCACTGAGAACCTTCATTTCTAGGGAAATTTTAATCGAATAATTAGTTTTCTTCATTGTATCTAAGTAAGGCTTAAAATGTAGCTTATAACACAAATGTTGTTTTCTTGTGTTTGTTTTCAGTAGGCTGGGGATAAGGATTTTGTGCCTGAACTGGTAAATTTTCAGTACTATTTTACTGGCCTGCTCTAGTCATTAACTGAAATGGAACAGTAGCCAAAGACAAAACTGTGCTCTGATCCCAGAGGGTTCTGCCAAACCAATGTCTCAGCCATTTCTATTGTGTCCCTGTAGGTCCACCTTCCCTCCCATCTTCATTGAACAGCTACCTGAAAGTACTGCACATTGAAGACCCAGTACAAGTTAAGGAAAGCCAGTTACACACATCTAGGTGTGGCACAATTGCCCTACCACCCAGCTGTTCCAGAGCTTTGCCAAGGCAGAAAATAAACCTAACAAGCTGAACAATTTGTGAAGCTGAAAACAAAAATCTTGAAGGCTGAGATACCTGTACTGATGGCTTGACTCCAAGATGATCTCAACATTTTTTAGCTGCAAATAGAGATGCCACTAAAATTATCATTTTTCATATTATGACATAGTCATAGCTATTTCTTATAAGTATAGCTTCCAGGTTTTCCTATTGCACGACAGCTTTGCCATTTTTAACTGACACCTGAAATTGCTTCAGCTGGTTTGAAGCACATCAGTCCAACTCTCTCAGCAACACCAGTTACTCAGTACCTATTACCCTGACTCTGACAGGTTACATCAGAACAAAATCACTCTGCTGTTCCTTTCAGAACCCTGAAAGGCTCCCACTTAAAGGAAAATAATTTGCCACTTACACTTTCTCAAACAGAGAAATTCATAGCTTCAGTAGTGACCTGAAATGTGCTGGTAAGCCAAACAACAGGTCTAGATTGACTTTTGAAGTGTGTCTTGAGGTGCCTTGAGAAGCCTCTGTTCCTACAGAAGAACTGCGAGTGGGACACCAGGCCTGCACCCAAGAACGACCAGGGGCTTAGAGTGGCATAAGGCAGCCTGCTGGTACACCAGGCACAACCAGGGTGGCCAGCTATGGCCAGCTGACAGCTATTGTCTGCAAGACAGCATTATGTTCAGAGGGAAAAAGACTCTTCTGTGCAGCATCCTTGTGGCCACCTGTCATGGAGGAGAGTCCTTCATCAGTGACTGGATCTATAGAGAGATTCCAGTAGCAGAGATGCCAAATGACTCCCTATGGCTGTAAGTTTGAAGGCAAAGCTTTCTTTCTGGCATATCCTTTGCCATACTAAACAATATATTGTTTTTTAAAAACATGAATGTTCTGTACCTGTAATACAAAATTATCTACATTGCCTGTAGATAACTCACAATCCTATGGAGCAGACATGTAAAAAAACCTTATATTTTAGTTATCTCTTGTGAATCACAGTAAATCAGTATAATCTGTCTTTTATTAGGTTACTGGATGTTGTGGCAAGGAAAAAAAAAAAACTTTGGCTTTTAAGCACTTTGAAGTGAGTAATTTGAAATCTCAGTAAGTGATAAGGAAAATGGCACTAACATCTTATGATAAATCTTCTCTATATATTTAAGTAGGATTACTTGTGAAGCCTCAGAAATTAAAATTATTATATATAGCCTTACTTAAGACTTGAGTTTAATAAAGCATATGATATTGGTTTTCAAAATCTCTTCTTGAACCGAAGTAGCTATAGCAATGCCAGTCAAACAAGCTCTTCTGTGAGTAGCAGAACTAATGAAAGATGGTTCCCTTCATCCCATAAACATACTCAACACCACCATTTCTCATTGTGCCACCACAGCTGGGCAAGAGAGCTCATGCAGCGTGGATAGTCCAAAGGGAGACTTAGCCCACTTTCTGCTTGCCTTTTCCTCAGCAGCATGCTGCTTTGAGTCTCTCCCTTCCATGCAGCCCCTAATTTTTTATGTGGCTTGAAGGAACATAAAGTAAACTAGAACTCTTACAGGTAACTCAGATTTGGTTGAATTCAAAAGATATTAGTGTAGAGCAGGCAGATGGACAGACAACACCACAGCATAAATATCTTCCAAAAATCTCAAAATTAAGTTAAAAAGTAACTTCTTTTAAGTAGTCCATTCAATTATAATTACTACCTGAGGTTTCAATGTTATAAAAATAATTGTAATTTTTACTATGGAGTGATTCCAAAATTTCTTGTTGGCTCTGTGAAATTGAAAAATATTCACAAAGCACATGAAATCTCCATTCTTTTGACAGTTATAAGAATTTTACTATCAACTACTGTTTTGCTATCAAAAATAGTATCATTTCTCTATAACATTTCTCCATCTTTGGGTGCAAGAACCATCTTTCTGACTATCATCACTACACTACGGAACCCAGCTACTCTTGCCTAAATATTTCCAAAATGTCAGTTAATAATTGTCAGGTGGTTTAACATTTCTTGAAATGTAAAAAAGTGATGGAATGGCATAAGAAGGTGATGAGACTGTAAGTTCTAAGTAATATATAATTTCATCATTTGACATTTAGGGAACCTTAAGTTTGCTGAAGTTTGCCGGAAACAAACTTTTGCTATAGCCTCTTCTTCACCAGTATCATCTTTCCTATGTAATCAAGTTGCTCAGGACTATCCAAAGGTCTACATACATGTAAACATGGCTCTTCAGTGCCCAAGATTATTGGTTTATGGGGTGGGTGTTGGTGTTTGGGTTTTTTGGGGTTTGCTTTTGGTTTTGTTTTTGTGGTTGGACTCGATGATCTCAGACGTCCCTTCCAACCATGATGATTTTGTGATTCTGTGATAAGTCAATGAGCTGACCCAGGAGCAGACTGGGAACTTCATAGCAGCAGAAGCAATTGTTTTGCAAGCATTGACCAAGTTTTTTCACACAACATGGGAGACTTTTTTATTCTGCTGTCTGTCAAGTTTACAGGTCATAGACTAATACCACTTACGTACCAGCAGTTCCGTATCTATGAAAAACTGTGCTTGAAGATTACATGTAAACAAAGTACATACATAGCTAAATTAAATGCCTGATGCTTACAGTTAATTGCTTGGGTTTTTAACATTTGACAATATTTTTAAATATCATTTAACAATGATACATTTCTTTTCTATTTCTTAGGGCTGGCCCCAGAGCCAAAAGTTATGATAATTACGCATCAAAAGTACTGACCAAAATAAACCCACCTGTAACTTTCCAGACAACTGATCCTTCTATTGAAGGATCTTGGGGGTAAGCTTCTTATAAAATGTTTAGAGTAGTAGGTAAAAATAACACTTAAAAGTTACCACAGTGGGACTAACGCAATGGAGACATTCCCTGATGGAATATGTCAATTTTTCTTGGTTTTACATACTATGTCATGATTTTCTTGTTTGTAAACTGTAAAATAAATACATTTCTGCCTTCAAGATAAACCACAATTCTGAATCTTTACATTCAAAATGTGACAATATAATATTTTTTTTGTACTGACCCCAATTATAAAAATATGCAATACTTGCTTTTTTACTAGAAACTTCTATTTCAGGTATCGCATGACAAAATCTCAAACAGGAAGCACCTCAGTTCAGCATCCATCAGACAACTATGTTTGCTCACAAAGAGGTTTTTGATGCAGCAATTTTAATTAGAATGACAACTATTAAATTCCACAATCCAAGCTCCAAGCTCTCTCTTGATTATCAGCTAGATTAAAAAACTTCCTACCACAAGTCAGGCCAGCCACAAAATTCAAGCAATCAGTCCAAACTGAACTTGAATACATCTCAGCAGTAGACATTTTTAGAGAGTGGTAAGTGGTCAACATGGACATCTTTTCTGAAGAGGTCTCCCTTGGCTCAGGGAGAAAGAGATGTGAGAGCACATACAAGTAACTGTAGACAGGAGAAATCTTTTGTAGACAGAACTTTTCTCAGCCTGGCAGCAAGAAAAGCAGTTGCTGCAATATCATCCGCCTATTGACTTTCAGCAGACTGGAGGAGGATTAAAAGAAAAAAGATTTCCATAATGCAAGGATTCCTCCACCAGGATGGGATAGAAATGGAAGTTTTTCTGTTTAAGTATTTTTCTGTATATACATCAACTTGAATTTGAAACTTGATTTTGAATGGTAGGACAGTATTAAACAAGATATTAATAAAAGAACAAATACACTTCACTGAAAAATAAGACTTCTTGAGCACAGAGATACTGTTTGGATGACAGAATAGCTCATTCACCCTGAGCCTCACAAAACACGAAGGAGGATAATGATATCCCAAAAAACAGTGAGAGCAACATTTCACCTGCATATATAAACTACCTGGATTTGGCAGGAGAAAATGTGACACTTTCTAAGCCAAAATGTAGCCACCTTGGCTAGACATTCTCATGGAGGATCAGGAGCAAGGAAAAGAGCAGCAATGGTCCATGCTGTTTTCTGACAAGTAAAATGGAAAGGTTAGGGCAATCGGTAGTCATTTTGAGAGACATATCATATTGGGTAATATGATAGTTTTCCTCTACAAAACAAACCAGAAAGGCTCATTCATCCTGAAAACTTTTTAGTAACAGCTACTTGTAATTGGTTTTAAATATGTCTGTCCAGATTTAAAGGTTTATTCTTAGTCTTACGTGTCAACAGCATTACCCATAACAGAACTATCAAGATCAACAGCAACAATCAGATAAATGATACTACTTTTCTTTTTTTGCTAGTTGTGTGGCCTCATTCAGGTAGTATCAACTATTCTTTTCATAGGCAATGTACTGTTTGTTTACCTACCTAGTAGACTCATCTGTACTTCTAGAATGCCTATGTTTTGGAATAATCTCTCTTTTCTTCATTTAACAAGTGATTTTAAAATCACAGATTTTAAAAATTCATGGTTATATAAAAATCTTTCTTTCCCTTTGCAATCACTCTTTATACACCCAGTAGTATACAGTCGTCTGAAACAGAGCAACACACATCAATTACCCTTTTTTTTTACTTTCGCAGCAGACTGAATGACTTCATGGATACTGTAAGACCCAGTTATGTACACTAACATGCAATAACATTAAGCTGAAATTTAAAGCTCAAAGTATAAAGTCTTGACTCATTACTCTCTTAGCCTCAGCGGCAGGAATTATTTGACCTACTAATCACTGCTTACCTGTAATGTATTGATTTCCAGCTAAAAACCCATAGTATTGAAAGAGTATAATTGTTATATTTCTGTCAGAGACGACTAGCTGTTTAGTTTATAATTCACTCTTGGTTTCATAAACTCATAGTTATTCCCAGATGCATTAAGGTCAGTGTTAAACACCTTCCTGAATCACACAGTGAAATAATTGCCAAATATTGCTTGACATCATGGCAGACATTATTGGTTATTTGGGTTAAGTTTTGATGCTGCGAGTGCCAAACCCAAAATGAATAGTAAGAATCCCAAGTGCAATCATGACAAAATTAAATTAATTTTGTGGCTAGCATCATCTGGTTGCAGGATCAAAGCAAAAATATTACTGGATCAAGCTCTTTTGTCATAGCAGAGTCATGATCAATGCACAATTAAACAAATGCATTAGTGGAACTATTTAGTATGGCCAAAATCTAATTTGCTAAAAACAATTTGTAGAAATCCCCAGTGTTCACAAATTCTTGTTAATGAAAAGTTCACAAAATAGAGAAGGGGTCTTGTTTGTTTGTTTGTTTTTACAAACCTCATTGAATACAAAGTTTCCTCAGTTTTCCTAGCATCTTTCTATGTCTACAATCTGGAAGGAATAATCTATATCAGAGACTTTCTTAAATTATTTCACTTTTAGTCATAACACAGAACACTTACAATAGTCTATAGTAGTTGCAGGTTTGTTTCTCTGTCCAACTGCTCTGTGATAAACCAGTCTTCAACATCTGATTTCTTAATGTTTTCAAATCACCTGTTAATTTTTGTCACTCTGACTGGAACCTTTTTTATCTTTCATTGAGAGAAAAACTTACCATCGTAAAGCAAAGCTGTAAGCTTTAAGGTTCTTGTCTCACACTTGATAAAACACGGGCTGTTATACAATAATCCACTGTGAGATGAAGTAAATCCCTACCACTTCAGGGAATCACTCTGTAACCAGAACTGAACTGGGATTTATTTACACATTTGTACATTCTGCTACTATGCTGTCTGCTATTTTTGCAAAAATACTGAAAAAAACAACTGCACAATTTATACAGACCGGCATCTTGATGGCTGCACTGGCTGGTACTCGCCTACTGCCTAGTTTTGTGCTGCACAGCTCTTCACAGCAGTTTGGACACGGCTCTACAAGCACTCAGGGAAGGAAGACAAGAGGGCATGAAGTACTTAGAAGGCACTGGTTAATGAACAAGAGGAAGCAGTGCTGTAAAATTGATGTTGAAGCTCATGCAAAGTCATGCACAGACTCGGCATACAATTGCCACAGAAAGGCAGAATGAGAAATGAAAGGTCTGGTTGGGGGAAAGAGAATAAAAAAATTTATCTGACATCATAACATTGTCCTACTTGCAATAAATGTTCCTCTTGATAAGAAGAGGAAAGATCTTAATATTTTTTAAAGTGGCAAAGATGTATTAAGCAGATTGAGAGCATAGCATTACTTAGGTATTTTAAGAAAGAAAGAACATAGAGAAAGCAGTTACACATGGCCAGTCCAACGTGACAGCTACACAGACTCATCATACCAGAGAGATCTGCACATCATGCACAATACCAGTTGGCCTCACCTCAAGCCACCCTTGCAGGCTCCTTGACAACAGAGATCAGTGTTGTTTTGTAGACAACCTCAGAATGACCCCTAAAATCAACACAATAAAAATTACTGGTTTTTTTATATAGACAGAGCAGTTTGTATCATAGAGTGGATCGGTGTGTTATGGATCACATCATCCTCTGCTGCTTGGTCTGCAAACCACAGCAGATAGATGCTGAAGAAATTAACCTTAATTTCATTACATGAATAGGCAGAAATCGATCCAACAAAGGATCCAACCAAAGGATTTAGAGTTACATATAAAAGCAATGAGAAGAAGACCAACTTCTGTCTTCTGATGAAGTGATGAATTTCACTTCTTTCCATCCTTTTTTCCCTAAAATAATATTTGAGGAATAATTTTTAGGATTGAGCACTCAAAGCTTGGTAAATCCAGAATTAAGAGTGCCCAATCTTAACAGATGACTGTGTGCGTACTCATAGATGAAGGGCAATCATTAGAGACTGCAAAAGTTATTAGGTAAAGAATTTATAACTAAATAAATACCAAAAGTTTAGAGAAAAACAGAGACAGCTCTACTGCTGAAGAAAGAAAACCATACTGCTCCAGCAACCACTAGCAGAATAAATATAACTTCTTTCCCATACAAAAATAACAGGGCAAGTAATTTTGGAAGTCAAAAGAAATTAACCATAACAGGGTTATATGTGGGAAAGT
Source organism: Scolopax mira (assembly GCA_004320125.1). Taxonomy (NCBI): domain Eukaryota; kingdom Metazoa; phylum Chordata; class Aves; order Charadriiformes; family Scolopacidae; genus Scolopax; species Scolopax mira. The sequence continues at coordinate 43,437 of BJBW01003674.1, read as the reverse complement.
GGCTAGAAACCAAGTACTCGCTGGTTTTTTCAAACACAAGAAGTAGGGACCATTAATGAAAGCTCGTAAGTTACAGGTTCAAAGAAATAAAAGGAGATGATTCTTCACATTAACAGGTGGAATTTGTCCAAATGCTTTTCTGCTATCAGCACCTAATTACCAGAAAAATGTAGACAAATTGGATTAAGTTCAAAGAAAAGGTACAAAAATAATTAGGGTAGACTAAACTAATAGAAAAAACTAAAAGAGAAATACATGCATAGTGCTGGCTAAATGACAGCTAAGTTATGATTAGATCTACAACAAATATTTAAAATGTGCAAACTCTACACTGGTTCATTAGCAGAATCATTTAGAGAGATACAAGAGAGTATTACAGAAATATCAAGGAAAAATTAAATGATGAACACTGAAGTTCAATAGTAGGGAAAAATGTATTCAGTCTCTGAAATGGAATTAATTGGTATAATAGTATATCAGATAAACACTAGAATCTACATTAATTTGGGAATGATCCTGCACTGCAGAAGGCAAAACTAGGGAATTTAATAAGATGAGCTTTCTACAATTGATCAACAATTTTGGAAAAAAATTTCCAGCCAAGTTGATAATTTTTTCGGGAAATTATCATTTTATTAAAAAGTTTAATTCTCTGACATTTCTTATTGCATTCTTCTAAGATTTTTTTAATTATTATTTTTGTAAAATATATGAAAGGTTGTATATACAAAGTATATACAAAAGTGTATAAAGAAAATAATTGGTTTAGTCCTTCCAAATCTTACCTTGAAAAATAATTACTATTCCCTCATCTCAACCCTAACATGGTAAAACTCTAATTATTGCCATCATTTACAGTTGCAACTTTATTTTTTGCTATTTTCCTTCCAGATGTGCTCTTTCTCCATTCCATGTCCTTTTTTAGGCACTCACCTTTCCATGGTTGCCCCATTGGGGGTTCTAATTGACAAGTGACTGACTATGAGCCGGCAGTGTGCCCAGGTGGCCAAGAAAGCCAATGGCATCCTGGCTTGTGTTAGACATAGTGTGACTAGCAGAAGTAGGGAGATGGTTGTCCCCCTGTACCCAGCACTGGCGAGGCCACACCTGGAGTATTGTGTCCAGTTTTGGGCACCTCAATACAAGAGAGATATCGAAGTGCTAGAGTGGGTAGAGGAGGGCAATGAAGCCAGTGAAAGGCCTGGAGAATAAATCATACAAAGAACAATTGAAGGAGCTGGGACTATTTAGTTTGAGGAAAAGGAGACTGAGTGGAGACCTCATCACTCTGCACAACTACTTGAAAGGACATTGTAGAGAGGTTGGTGATGATCTCTTCACACAAGCAATTCACAATAGAACAACCGGGTAGGTTTAGATTGGACATTATGAAGAAATTCTTCACAGAAAGAGTGGTCAGACACTAGAATAGGCTGCCCAGGGAGGTGGTTGAGTCACCATCATTGGATGAGTTTAAGAGTCATTTAGATGTGGTGTTGGGGGATATGGTGTAGGGGAGAACTTTGTAGAGTAGGGTAGACAGTTGGACTCGATGATCCCAAGGGTCTCTTTCAACCTGAATGATTCTATGATTGCCTTCCAGCAGCAGCTGAGAGGCTTTTTTTCCCTTCTACCACAATCCATTGCAAAGGAGAAGCATCTGCAGTCAGAAAGGCTTCCTTGCCTCCCCCCGCTCAGTACTCTTAGCCAGACAGAGACAATGAAATAGACCTTCAGAGACAGGACCTCACCCCTAATGCTCCTGTTTCGCATTTCTCTACATTTACCTGTCCAAACCACTGAAATTATGCCATCTCCATGTAAGGCCTTAGGTCTGCAGGTTAATTATGGTTTTTGAAGGCATATGGGGGAGTGGAAAACTTTCCATGCCTTCAAAATCCAATCACAAGTTGAAAAGGGAGTCCTTCACAGGAAGGCAAAAGAAGGTAAAGAGACCTAGGGGAATTCCTCTGCCAGTCCCATCCTAACTTCCTCAGGGCTTAAAAAAGCTCCTTCAAAGAAACATTCAGCAGCTGCGTCCCCACACACTGACCTAAATAGCACACAGGGTAATTTGAATCAACAATATAAAAATGCAAAGAACTCAAAAGAATGTCACAAGCATTCAGTGTTACCACAGATTTTGACAATCTAATGAAACAAAAGGGATGCTCAAGAATTATCTATTAGGAAAAAAATTGACTTAATAGACTGCAAACAAGAGGACAAAAAATGAAGGAGAAATTCCAGGGCAAGAAATCTAGCAGCCTCTTTCCGTTACTGCAGATGGGAGCAGCAAGATCTGGGCCAGACTTGCAGATCTGCCACTGAACTATGTCACTGATGATTGCTGGTTACCTTCATTTCCTCCTCCTTCACCTCTGTGACACATCAGCCATTTGTTTTCACTGTCCATGTGTCCATACTGTCACTAGTGCAACACATACTTTCTCATCCCTTCACGTATTCCTAGTATTCCTCTTTTTTTCTCTCCCATAGTAAAATCCAAAAATCCTCTTTTCCACATCACAATTCTGAAATTTTCCTTGACAAAATGTTAAAATTAAATCGTTTTAACGTAGAGAAAGTGTTACACACCAAAATTATGTCAGATCAACAGGTCCCTGTGATAATTTTGCAAAGATGTCATCATCTTCTCCTCCTCCCTCTCATTTGGAGGCTTCCAGCTTCAGAGAACCACATCTTCCCATTTGTTTGTACCAACTACAGCAATCCAAGCTGGACTTCACACAGCAAGAGCAGCAGCAAAAATAAATACATTGGACCAAGCCGTGGTTAAAAGTGGAAGTACTTATTGTAATCCATGAGCTAAACATAGACAAATTAAGTAGGGAATGACGTGACTTCCAATTTTTAAACCTGAGGAGATTCCACAGGAACCTTATCTTAAGTTTACAAAGAAGCTTTCTCCTCTCATATATTACAAGAATCATTATGGTTATGTATTTCTGAAGCACAATGACAAGCCTTTGCAGACTATACAGTCATTTAATTAATACACAGAGTACAAGTTTTTTCCAGTTTGAGAAGCAAAATTGTGTGATAAGAACATAATGGCAATAGTTCATCCACGGGTCTGGGTTTAATACCAGTATTATCTGCATAGACTCTCTAATGTGTTTAGCTTCTATGAAGAGTTTGTTAACAGTAAATCAACATCGTCATTATTTAATAATATGGCTGCATTCTATCCTGCTGGGTGGAAATAGTCAATTCTGACTTTCAAACATCTTAATTTCAGAGGTCATTTTATTGGATGGGCAGCATTAGATAAAAAGCACCCAAATCAGAGCAAACATAAAAGTCAAAGATGATTTCATTTGGCAAGAGAAATACAAAGTGACATTTCTTTTGTCATGCAAATGCATGCTGAACGTACAGGGTGAGAGAGAGTTGTGTTGCCATATACACATTGATTCCCATTACAGGCCTCAGAGGCAGAATCCCACTGTGGAAAAGTGGTCTCCTGAAAGGTGGACGAGATGCTGCCTGTGGAGGCATCCCAGTGGTGCAGGGATAAGAATGGTGAAAAGGCAACGGGGATTAGCCAGCACTACGGGCAGGAGAAAGCCCATAGCCAGGCCCAGAGCATGCCCCTTCTCAGGCAGGCAGGCAGACACTTTCTATTGATGCAGTCTATCTGGGTCCCAAGCACATGGCACTTCTGAAACACAGCTTAGACTGCTATAATTTGTCCCATTAACATATCAAAGAAAGCGCTAACACCCACAAAAATACAAATAAGATGGTCTTGCATCCAAAATGCCCTACTTGTGTACTTAGATCAGCATTTGATGCACGCAACAGCAGGCTCCATATGCCGGACATTTGGTCATGCACACAACCACTCTACACAAGCAGAATAAAGGGCTGAGAAAATGCAGATCTTCTCTAGATACCTTGGGTCGGCAGCAGGGGTCTATTTCTTTTACTTGCCTCTTACCACAGAAATAAAATGAGTAGTATGTCTCTAGCAAAACCTCTCTAGGAGTGCTCTAGATCTAACTAGTGCTTCACTTGTCACTTCTAAGGAAAGGACCCTGTTGCCACCTCCGCCTGCCATGAGAAGGTGGAGAGGACACTGCTGCATCAGAGGGTGGTTTCCTGGGAGATGCTGGAGCACAGACAGCTTCAGGGCCAATGACAAGTGCTCAGCACTCAGTTCTGACCCCAGTCAGTCAGGGGCAACCTCTGCGTTTCAATCTCACCACGCTTCCCAGGCTTCACAGCATTCTGCAGCCTTGCTAGATAGGGCTCAGAAGCTCAGCCCTTTGCAGGACATAGTGACAAAATTGAAATCAGGGTTACCAATAATTAAATGGAAATAGTGTTGTTTCCCAGAACACAGTAGATCTTTCACAATGCACTGGGGTGCATGTTTTTCGTCTCCACTGAGCTATGAACAATAGGCAACTCTCTGCTTTTATTAAAAACTTTGAGGGATTATTATTTTAGTTAAGCCTTTAAGAATTCATACCTATCTGGAAAGGGCAGCTTGTATAATGAACTTCCTGTTTTCATCATAGCTGGATACTGCTTTTTGCTGTCGCCTGTGATTACCCAGTTAATATGAACTGCCTGGAGTTTATTTTTATCTCACTTGAGCCTATTGTAAAATCTGTTCAAGAACTTAACTTTCCAACCAGAAAATGTAATCACTGCATCTAACACTGAGTTTAGGAATATATTATTAAATCCTTTTAAACATCCAAGATATAAAGTGAAAATAGATAAATGAATAGTGGTTGAATACAGGTAATCTGTTCAACCCCAAAATTACTTTTTATTTTAAAACTATACCATTAATTTCTAAAGTAAGTATTGATTGGATAAAGAAGTCATGTTCCATTCATTTAATTACTTATTAAAACAAAGGAGGTGAATAAATATTTGCCAAAAATGAGGAAAGACATGTAATTACTTAAATGTCTCGAGATCATAAAGTCAAACACTTTCAAGTCTTCTGTGTCAGACAATTTTTTGTTTATCATGTTTCATGTTTATCATGTAAACATGTTTCATGTTTATCAAATCACATTTAGCACAAATGAAAAGTCCTTAAGACTGAATGTAAACTCTGGAAAAAACATGCTTTACAACAGTCTTTCAAACTCTTACCGAAAAGGAAGCAACAACAACAATAATAATATAAAATCACAAGTAATCACAGGATAATTCAAGTTAGAGGGGATCTCAAGAGGTCACCTAGTTCTATGTCTGCTTAAAGCAGGATGAGCCTTGAGTTTACTCAGGGCCTCGTTCAATCAAAGGCCTAAAAATCCTCCGAGGATTGAGAGCGCCTGGCCTGTTCTGGAAAACCTGTTTCAGTATCCGAGTCTCCTCATGGTTAAAAGGTTTCTCCTCACACCTGATGTCTGCAAGCCCTCCAGGTCCCCTCTACAGACCTGCTGACTCTGTCATCAGCCTGTGCCCCTCTGCAGGGTCCCTCCTTCCCAGGCACAGGGTTTGGCATTCATCCTTGCCAAATTTCTATTAACTTCATTACAACAGGTAATTCCATGAATGACTCTTAAACAGGAGCTTAACATTCTCCTCCTTTCTGTTTTGCTTTAGTATTGCAAACTCATTTTACTACAATTTATCTTAAAGAGGTGGATCACATAATTCAGGATACATTTAAAATCTTATTAAATTAAAAAGACAGATAAAGAAGTCTGCCTGTTTTTCATGCAGAATTTCTTTTTCACTGTCCACTTGCCATATATATTTTTATATTTGTTGCTGTAATTACTTTGGCTTTGACAGACCCATAAGAATTTACAGAAGCTCCTTACTAAAAAAATCAAATTTTTGTCTCTTGAGCTAGTCTGATAAACCATGAGTCACAGTACTTTCTATGCGCATAAACCTTATCTATAACAAGCCTTAAATTATTTACTTTAAGCCAATTTGATATTAATAGTAATAAGTGTTCTTAATAAGTAAACTCTGCAGGAAAAGTGAACACTCATTGGAAATAGGTATATTGAAAAGGATTTATAGGTAAGTGAGGAATGCAAGTTTGACAAGTTAATTAATAGTAGCTTCATTAAGTTTCAATTAATTGCATATATCAATGATTCTTAAGGAATTTTTTGTTTTGTTGTAAAAATAATTTATTTCTGGCCAACTGCCAATTTCACAGAGAATATCACAGTTTTCAAAAAAAGATTGTATAAAATAGAAAACTGAATACATAATATAAGCCCTAGAAGTATACATTTTCCTGTCCTTTCAAGGTGACTGTGTGCAATCCCAAGTGGCCACATTAATACCTAATTTAAACTTTTTAAAAGGAAATGAAAAAGCTTCAGGATTGAAGTTTCAAAGCTAAATATTATAGACTGTTGAACAAAGGAAACTTATTTTGAATTTTAAAGTTTTAATTTTTTTGCAACGTGTCACTGACATTGTGATTTTTTTAACTGTTCATTGCCTTTTACTTAAAACATTCACCCTGGAGCTTAAAAAGAAAAATAATCAAGAAACTTTGTCATTACAAACCTTTCAAGACAATTTTCAGTGAAAGCTACTTGTGCTTGGTTTGCCATTTGAGTATCAAAGACTTCATAATCAGGAATTACATAGCAAGTATTTGGTTGGATTAGAAAATTCATAGCCCTCACATACAATAAAATGCACATGTGTAGTGGGTTGACCTTGGCCAGCTGCTGGGTGCCCACCCCGCCACTCTCTTATTCCTCTTCCTCAGCAGGACAGAGGAAGAAAATAAAATGAGAAAGTTTATGGGTCAAGGTAAGGACAGGGAGATAACTCACCAGTGACTATCACCAGCAAAACAGACATAACTTGAGAAAATTTAATTTATTGCCAATTAATACTAGAGTAGGATGAGAAAGATTTAATTACTAATCAAGAAACAAAGGTTAAAACACCTTCTCCTCACCCTGCCCCTTCTTCTCAAGCTCACCTTTATTCCTTCATCCCCGACTCTTCTACCTCCTCCTCCCTGAGCAGTGCAGCGATGGGGACTGTGGTCAGTCCATAACAGCTCCTCTCTGCCGCTCCTTCCTCCTCACACTGTTCCCTGCTCCAGCCTAGGTACTCTTCATGGGCTGCAGCCCTTCATGAACTGCTCCAGCCTGGGCCCTTCGCCTGGGCTTCAGTTCCTTCAGGATAACACTGCTGCAGCAGGGCGTCCTCCACGAGTGGGTATCTGCTCCACCATGGTCCCTTCCATGGGCTGCAAGGAAACGCTTGTTCCACCATGGCCTTCTCCAGAGCACCTCCTCTCCTCCTACTGCTCTCCCCTCGGGGCTCACAGAGCTGTTTAGCACGCTTTTTTTCCTCACCTCACACTGCCGGGCAGTGTTTGCACTTTCTTAAACAGACTTTCCCGGAGGTGCCACCATCTTGGCTACGGGACCAGGCCATGCCCTGTGGTGGTTGGTTGGAGCCGGCTGGAGCTGGCTGGAACCGGCTGTGTCTGGTGCAGGGCCGCTCCTCACAGGGGCTGCCACTGAAGGCCCCACTGCCAGCACCTGGGTACTCCCACTCAAAGGGGGTCTTTCTTTCCATTCTGGGGGAGTCTGGCACACCCCTAGGTGTAAATCTAGAACCACAAAGACATTGCTGGTTTTGATCTGCATGTCCTCACCTGCTGCAGCCAGGAACATCAAGACACCCAGTAGTTCTTCCACTGTCTCAGGTCCAAATGGCGATTCCCACATACTAGCAGACACTTGGTCACCCACAGAAGCTGTTCCCCTGGGATTATTTTTCTGTAAAGACAAGTTAGGCACATGGAAATCATATGGTTGAAGCTAGAATTTGTCTATCTGGAGATAGACAAATCACCTGCTGGAGAGCAGCTCTGAGGAGAAAGACCTGGGAGTTCTTGTGGACAACAGGATGACCATGAGTCAGCAATGTGCCCTGTGGCCAAGAAGGCCAATGGCATCCTGGGGTGCCAGGCCTTCAAGAAGAGCGTGGCCAGCAGGTTGAGGGAGGTCATCCTGCCCCTCTACTCTGCCTCAGTGAGGCCCCTCTGGGGGGGCCCCATCTGTGTCCAGTTCTGGGCTCCCCAGTTCAGGAAGGACAGGGAACTTCTGGAGAGGTTAGAACAAAGGGTCACAAAGATGATTCGGGGCCTGGAGCATCATTCCTATGCGGAAAGGCTGAGGGACTTGGGGCTTTTTTAGTCTTGAAAAGACAAGACTTAGGGGGGATCTGATCAATGCTTCCAAATACTTAAAGGGAGGGTGTCAGGAGGACGGGGCTGGCCTTTTCTCAGTGGTGCCCAGTGACAGGACAAGAGGAGATGGGCATAAACTTGAGTATAAGAAGTTCCACCTAAATATGAGGAGGAACTTCTTTCCTGTGAGAGTGGTAGAGCACTGGAACAGGCTGCCCAGAGAGGTGGTGGAGTCTCCTTCTCTGGAGACATTCAAAACCTGCCTGGATAAGTTCCTGTGCAATGTGCTCTAGGTAGTCCTGCTGTGGCAGGGGGTTGGATTAGATGATCTCCAGAGATCCTTTCCAACCTCATATGGTTCTCTGATTCTATACTGTTGGCACTAGCAAGTGTTTTTTTAAAGTCCTGCCACGGGATATTTCATGTCAAGAAGTAATATGAACTCTTAAGTTCCTGCCTTTTTGCTTGTATTTTAATCATGAATATTAATATTTAGGCCTGGATTGGATTCAATTAAATCACTGTAAATCCAGAGAATTTACATTGGCTTCATTAGTGCTACTTCAGATTTACAAAAGCATACCTAGGTACAATATTTTTGTATAGTAACCATAGTACTAATTTCATGTCCTTTAAGCCATAGCACACTGCAGATACATTGAAATCCCTAATGAGTAAAACATCTAAGAAAATCCTACCAAAATAAAATATTTGAAAAATACAAGAAACACTTTAACTGCAAGGAACTGCCATAAGAAAAAGTGAATTTTGCTTTGTCAGCACTGTGTCTCTTGCAATTAACAAAATTAAAAGGAGGAATGAGGAAACATTTTAACTTAACCTTCTAAAGCAGTTTATACCAATGAGATCATTTAGGGCAGAGGATAACCTGTAAGGAGAGGTCATATCACTTGAAGCGCTGCATTTACAGGATGAGGAGACAAGAAACTAAGGAAAACTGTGGAGACCTATGCAAGTTCTCCTGCAGCAGTGCAGAGGGAATCCTGGGTCATTAAAAATTAACTTTCCTTTGATTTTCTGATGTGTAATCTGTTATGCCCAAATATGACACCACGTTTCATTAGCCAAAGAAAATACATCCCACACTGGAACTGAATACAATAATTGAACAGCTTTAAATGTTTAGTAAATTGACAACTATGCACCACAATTCTGGTGCGTCAAACCCCAAACTCCATAAAATTGCAATATTTATCTCCAAAACCATAACTGTCTAAACATTTACATCAAGTTTCTTCCATAAAACACACATTGAAAGTTTAGAAATGTGGACTGAATCATTTCCTGTGACTCAGTGATTTGCTATTGCATCTGTGCAGAACACCAGGAGAGCTGTTTTTAGCTTGACAATTTTACAATTCAATGGAATGTTAATGGCTTCTTAAATTTCATATAACACAGCTTCTTATCACGCTCTTAATCTCTTATCAGATCTTATCTACAGTTAAAAAAAACCTCAAGGCCAGATTATAACCATGGAGAGAAGAAGTAAGAAAATTCTCCCATGCAACGGCTCTCAGATGAAAGATTAGCAGCGACTGTGTGCCAGCTATTTCCTGTGATTGATCAGATATCTAGAGAATCATTACTCTGTTCCCCCACCGCATGTTACCCAGCATACATGACGAGAAGGGGGGGTGTGCTGCTGCAGTTAAAAGTTGTAAACCCGCTCCTGGTATCAGCCAAAGTAGTTTATGGTGCCCTGGAGTCACCCTCAGAGCAGTTCAGAGATGTACAGCCTGTTGCAGCCATCTCTTCAGCAGGACTACATCACACTGAAAACGGACCAATCTAAAGTTGGTCCAAAATGGGGAAAATCCCACATCTGTCCCTGGATCCCCTGGGATATTTTCTGCCACTTTACAGTATGGATCCTCTACTTTTTTAACAAATTTCACATCCCCTACTAAAAAAATATGCAATAGTCATAGAAATAAAATAAAATTTTTTAAAAATTTAAAAATCGGTGCATGTCTGTATAAAACTCTTACCAAAAAAAAGAGTGAAACTGAATACCCACACTGTGCTGGCTCATGGACAGAGTAAACAAGCTGGGAAGAGAGAAAAGAGCGAGAGATCCTTTTCCTCACCCTCCCTTTCCAACACTTCTACTTACTTTAAGATTAAAAAAAGTTTTAAAAATAGGTTAAAATATATCATCACCTTGATTTTTTTTTTATTGACACTTCTCCATTAACACCTTTATAAAGATACTCAGCTTTTAAAACGCATTGTTTGTTTGTTTTAGGAGAAGCTCTTGCTGTGCAATTGCTTAAAGCAGATAGGAACGAGCAAACTGCATGGCTTTTGTTGAGCCTGCGTTTTGGAGCAAATATCTTTTAAGCACAGCCTACTGAGAAGAACAGCTTTTCACAGGAAACAGAAGAAACTACTGTGAGCTTGAGACAAATGGGATTGTCCTCAGGCAAGAAAGATGTAATAAACATCTCAATACAAAATTAATTAAGAAATATGAAAGGTTGTGGGTTGCTCTTTGCTTTTACAAACACAAAGCAAGAACATGTCTATGCTGAAGGACCAACAAACTCCTTTAGAGCAGATTTGAGATATAAATAAAAAAATCTAAATGAATGCTCTGATATATGCATGCAAACCAGTCAATATGACAAGAATGTATAAGAAACGGCAGAAACGTGGATGCCGTTCATTCCATGTCACACCAGACTGACAGATTAAAGCACTATAACTACTGTAGCAAGCCACATTCCCAATTCTCCCTTTTCCTCACGTTCCTCATTTTCCATATGCACCTCATAGCAGCATTTCCCATTCTTCCTCTCTGGTTACGTTACTGCGTGACCGCATCTTAGAATCACAGAATGGTTTAGGTTGGAAGGAACCTTGAAGATCATCGAGTTCCAACCCCCTGCCACAGGCAGGGACACTTCCCACTAGACCCGATTGCTCAAAGCTCCATCCAATCTGGCCTTGAACACCTCAGTTTTCATCCCTGGGTTCCTTGGTACCAGGGTCTTTGACTCTGCAGGTCACACCTTCACTGTCCTCAAGTCACAGCTCTAGCCCCTTCCCTGTCTCACTGCCAACTGTTTCAATGTTCACTGAAAAGTTTCATTTAATGTTAATTGTCAGTAACAACAATTTAAAGACAAAAACCCCAGAGTCTAGTCCCATACAAAGAGCAAGGGCAGTTATGAGCTGGCACGTAGGGGGAAAAGAAATCCTGAAATAGGCGCATCAAAGTTGTATGCAAAAGTCTACCATGGGCCAGTGGTAAGGATATGCAGCCAAAGGTCTGAGCTAACTGAGAAGGTATGTGATTCTTTAAATTTTTTTTCAATCTCTGTCTTCTTATTCAGTGCCAGCATAGAAAGAACAAACCCCAACAGACATTCTAAGTTTAAGTGCAGGATCACTGCACTGCTAATGCCTGTACCACTAAAAAGAGGTCTAGTTGCTGGTGCATTTTGTTATCATTGGAGGAAAACAATTTTTAAAATATCAGAGTACACAGGTAGTTTGACACTCCAAAATTTAAAACCTAGGTTTTCCTAAGGTTCTACTACAGAGAGAAATATCTTCAGTGATGAAGTCTACAGTCTTGGGTAAAAGGGACAGGTTTTTGTTCTGGTCAACAGTGTTGAAGTTATCAGTCATTCAAATCAATTTGTTCACTGAGAACAAGAAATCAGACTTATGAAATTATATGAGTTTTCTTTTCCTAGTGGACTCTGAACCACATAAAATTCTCACTGGTGTTAATTAATTTGTCTGAATTTAGGAGAATGCTGCTATATTTAGCTGTTTGTGTATAATCCTCATGGGACTGAGGCTAAAATTGTTGGCTCGTATTTGACCTGCCTTTCCCTATTACTCATTGCTTCTAAAGACCATTGTATTTATGATCCATCTCTTACTGCTCTAATCTCAATGTCCACAAGAACAACTGCACACAGTAAAGCAGTGAAGTTTACTCCACATTTCAAATCTGAGTCCCCTATGGCTGGTACTCAGTATAGTGTTGCTGATTGACTTCTACTTATCTACTTTCTCTTTAGTTGAAGATTTTATTAGAGATTAAGTAATTTGTATAAAAAATAATTACAGAAGACATGGAACATAACTCATGAAACAAGAAAAACTTAGGCATGTGAGGAGCTAAAAATACAGTTTAGCTATCAGTTCTTCATGCAAGCAAAAAAAGAAGGGAAAAAAGATACTTACAAAAATTAGTAAGGAAAACTCTTAAATTTTAATTGAAAAAAGTCATTTTCAGTGGCATAAATTTGATGGGTAGATATACCCAACAAATGGTTCCCTGCAGCTGAAAGTATGAGGTTTGTCTTCCCCTTCCTTCTTGTCCTGCTGCTTCTCTCATCCTATGTCCCAGCTCCTATCTTCCTCCTCCCCTGCTCAAAGCCACACAATCCACTGTCACATTTGCTGGCTGTAGCATCGGTCTCTTCTATGACCTGATTTGATTGACTGAAATTTCAGAAAACTACCCACAACATAAATGGTCTGCCATTTAAGTGCATTAAATCAGCTTCTGGAGATACACAAACTATGTCATGGGAAAAGAAAAGGAGAGAAACACAGAATTTTTGGTAGTGATGAGCTGGTACGCCTGCTCCATCCCCTTGAAAGAAGTGTTTCTTTGTCCCACACATTCCACACCTGGTGTAAACCCACAATAGGACTCACTGATGCAGTAGCTATCCTGGAATTCCATCAAAAGGAGCTTATTTACTCAGGAATCAGATTTCCTCCTGTAGCTTCAGAGCACTCCATTCTGCTTTCCTAAGAGCTTTGGCTTTTACTACCCGTCTTCATAATTTGGTGGAGCTGTTTTTAGCAAGAAGAATGGAAAACCTCTTAAGGTTCAAAAGCTCTTCTTCTGGTTTTAGAGTAGCAAGAGTCATCTGCTCTTAGATGTTCCCAAAACATCACCATCCAAAGAAAACTGTGCCCAATATTCGTTCTGGCTTCATGGTAGAGCAGATATACAAAATTCTGTAGCTCCCTCTCGGCTCAGAAAGGGTTCTACACTCAGCTCCATGTTTGCAAAAGAGATCTGGAAAAAATCTTCTTTGTCTGAATATTATTGTTCCTTGGGGGTGGCAGAGCATGCCCCTTCTGCAAGAGAGAATAGACTCTAAGACTCCCCATGGCACACAGTAGCTCCCAGGGAATCTGTGATAGGCCAATACCCCCCATATGCCTCTAAACCATCTACAATCCCCGACAGCCACCATGTCAAATGACAATAGTGCAGAATCCCCAAAAGAGTTTCAGTCTTCTGACAATGAATTGAGAACTTTATTACAATAAGTAGACCAGAATTCCCCTTAAGAAGGCACTCCCCAACTATGGTCCACCAGGCCAGTCTAAACGCTTTAAGGCTGGCTTGCAAACGTCTATTAAAACACTGTTTTCAACAGCATCTCTTTTAAAGGTTTGACAAAACAGCTCAGTGTCAGTACCAGAGAAAGAATGAGACTAACCGGCACCCATCAGTCAGAAACATTGTGAACTACTACCTTAAACCACTTTTCCTCCCACTTTACCTTTGTACTCCTGTCAGAGGTTTTCAACACCCTTCTGCCAGGCGTCCCTTTACAGATTTAAAGTTACAGCATGTGTGCACCTTCACCAGGGCTCCCCTTCTCCATCGAGGCTCTGGCTCTTCTGAAGAGCAGCAGGGTCCAGAGCCACACCAATGTTCAGCTTGACGACCACCCTGCTGATGTGGACATCCCTGCCTAGAGAAGACTTCTGCCTTTTCAGTCTTTTTAGGTATCAAACACCACAGAGGTGGACCTTCTTTGAGAGACCACAGGTTCCAGCATGACTTCACAGCACACCACATCTCACATAAGTTTACATACTTCAGTTGACGAGAGTCACATATGGTCTATGGCTAGCGATGGTGATGTCAGCAGGTATTGCCCAACATTTTCCCTGCTTAGTTTTATTGCATCTAGATTGCCTGATTTCATCTTGCGCAAGATTACTGTGGTTAAGGAAGAGAACATTGGAATTTGACACCTAGAAGTCTCCTGTCATTTGCACGAGGCCACTTGAAATGAAAGTGGTGGTGTTCCCAGCTGCTGACTACACAGCCTGCCTGACTAGAAGACTGTCTGTTAAACGAGAGGTGCTCACACCAGCTAACGTTGCTGCAGACACACGTCCTGCTCTCTCTCACCAGTCTGCTCCCTCGTGGAGGGAATGACCAGGATATTGCATGCTCAAAACCACGCTGTGGTTTCCACAATGCCTGAAGCATTACAGACCTAAGAAACTGCTCTTAATCACAGCTATCCCTTCCAAGTACCATAAGAGGAAAGATACCCAAGAACTATTCACTGTGGTTTTAAGATGGAAGGAGCGTTTCGACAAATTTAGATCAGCCAGTAGCTGCAACACAGGTGAGGCACAGAAACGTAGTGCCATTCAGCAGCTAGTGCTCAAATCTGAGGGTACATCTCAGACAAGGTATTATTCTAACCTCTGCTCTCAACCCAGCCCTTACGTATGGATGAGACCAAAACCTATTTCCACCGAGGTTGTATTTCTACCACCCTCTACTGTATATTCTACCCATTTCTTGTGCTGCAGCCAATAAGGGGACTTTTAACATGTTTTATTCATTCATTAAATGAAAAAATATGATTATGGAATTACAAATGCTGTGTGAGGTGACTGACAGGACATGTAGTATCTGCAACTCTTTTCATGTTCAATTAGGGTATTTTTTGAGATGGAGATGCTATAGATTGTATTTTTTGTGCAACAGCTAGAGTCAAATACAGATGCGTGTTTGATATCTGTCTCACAGTTTTACCAATCCTACAACACATGTCATTAACAACTTTTGAAAACCTTACTGTGTAAAACTCTCTCCTGGATGTGCATTGGAGAATGTACCACCATCCAATGTCTTCTTGGGCAATACAACACTTAAATGTGACATTGAATGTACCTCCAGGTGTCTCCTCTTTAGAAACAAAACACAAAACTGCTCCTGGGCTTAGTATTAGAATTACTTTTGCTAATTCTCTGAGAATTATCATCATAACTCAGATTAGACTTGCTGTCTACTACATTCCCTCAATTCATTAGAAATTTTGCCCTAGCACTCATAAAATATGGTAAGGGACCAATTTGAGGAAGCTAGGGAAAAATAATGTATTGAGAAGCCACATAATTGACTCTGTTTTGAAACATCAAAAAGTCTTAGTTTTTCTTAACAGACTTTCAGTTTCCTATCCTTTTCCTGTCCTTGACACTACTCCTTGGGATGAATGGTATTTCTTTGCAGACACAGGAAGAAAAACCATCAGCAAGAAGCAAAACCAATGTGAAGTAACTGCCCTATATTCTGTGAATTGTCCATACTTTCAAATAATGTGTTATTGTTGAAAACTATTCCATCAGAGGTCCTGAACACCCTTAGAACAGCCTCTTTCCCTAGCACAGCATAAGAGTCCCATAAATACCACTTTGGGGAATATTAGTCACATTAGTAGCGCTCACCAGGGTAGACAGCAGTGAAGCAACTAGTGTTGTAAAGACTGTGGAGAAGCATGTACACAATTAGTTTTATCCAGCTGCTACTATCGCTGTAACCAAAAGTGCAGGACAATCTGCAGGAGTTAGCAAGCAAAGCACTGCTAATATCAGAAAAACTGTGCCACATATGTATTTTTCTTCACTTGCCAGACCCACCATGACAAATGAAAAACTACACCTGCTGGTGGCTCCTCATTCCTTCAGAAACCCCTTCACCTTTCACAAAGCATGATAATATATCAAATCCACACCTAGCTCTATTAACCTCATCATCACAGTAATCTGTATTTTTTCCTCACTTGATAAATGCATAAAGCGTGGTTTCTTCTTTGTTTTATTATTTGCTACCTTTATAACCTTTAATTTATGGTTGAGTCAATTTAAGTATGTGATACAAAGACAGCAATAGTGTTTATCTTGCTGATACACTTAACGAGGGAATTTCTTTTGAAGCAAGATGTGAATCGAAATAATCTCTTCATACTGAAACACTTCTGAAATCCCCTCCTACCCATTTGGTATGATCTTTTCAGCAAGTATTATTCTATATATATATATATATAACTGCCAGTTTTGCAAATAGTACAGAAAAATAAGAAAAAATGTCTGTAAACAAGTCATTCTGAAGGACACCATTCTTCTAGCCATGAGTCTTGAGGTACCAGACCACTCTATTTGCTGATGCTGAACAAGTAAATCTACAATAATGAAACCTTTCTTTTCAGAATACTCAGGTTTCCCACAGGCTCCCGTATAGATGTTGCAACAAGTCTGCTAGATATTAAAACTAGTTCAAGTTGCAAAATACTTTTCACTTCCTTTTCTGAGTCTCTCTTTGCAAATTGCAGGCTAGAAACAAAACCAATACACAGTTAACAAAGGATTAAGACACCATTTAAATATTTGCACTCTGCAGCAAAGGCAAAAATAAATATCTGTCATATTTAGTCTACTACATTTACTATGAGCAGTCTACATACGCAAAAAAAAAAAGAAAAAAAGAGAAATTATTCTGACTTAACGTTTTAAATTACCTACCTAGAGCAACATTACTAAGAAGCCACATAAATTCTTACCTGTTTTTTCCTAGCCACATAACAATTTCAGTAAAGGGTGTGATGTTTTCCGCAAAAATGCCAGGTGAATACAGCCCTTCTAGCATAGAGATACCAATCTGGATATTAAAATTCATTATACTGGCACATCTTATAGCTCAATACAAAATTGTACTAGTAATAATTGTGTTAGGAGAAGGGGAAGTCGTATTCTTTTTCCCATACCAATATAAACTGAAGCAGTAGCACTCTGAGTAAGAACAAACTTTTCTGCATAGACATATCCTTTTTCAAATCTAATTGTATAGGATGAAGTTGCTACCACTCCTGGTTGCTCTTCATAACCCATTAGTTGCAGAATACTGCTGGCAGAGCCCCACTACAAAAAGAGACTCTATGAGCCTTCCCTCATTGACGTGGGTCCAGTCTGCAAGGTTATTAGCTGTTTTAATCAAACCTTCTACCTGGGCCCATAGTGGATGAAGTAAGCACGCTTATTTCCATTACCGGGATTTACCAGGGTGATACTCTTCAGCAGCAAGAGCAGTAATGAAGAGATGATATTTTAACATCCCCAACCATCCCAGCTATTTGCGAAGTCAGCAGCTGTCACCAACAGCCCAAAGCGACTATGACTCAGAAGAAAACAATGACTGTCAGGATCCAGTATTTAGACCCCCAGAGGCATCCACTCCGGGGTGAACTATTAAGGTCTGAAGATACTGACTAGTAACCTCATACCTACATACTGCCTCAAGGCTGGGGACTCCCCTGCCATTAATATACAGATACATATAAATCACTATTTGCATGGAAATCTGGCTCCTGACTCCAACAGGGACATGCTGTTAATCCATCTTCTTACAAGGACCGAAATATACACTCATATTCTGCCTGAAAAAAACCAAAAGGCATCAGTGAAAGCTTGAATATTTTGGTCCATTTTTGTGCAAACACATTATAGTACCCCAGTACAAAAGCAAATAAGATAATAAATCATTCAGTTGCATCAGTGATGAATGTGAAGGCAAAACTACCACCCTCTTTGGTTTACAAGGTTCCCGTAACATATTTCTTCTCCAGTCAAATGTATGGTGGCTCCATTGCTTGGTTTGAAACATTACTAGCTTATATGACATCATTTATATTCTCTGCTGTGTGTCTAGACAAATACAAAACCACTAGCTAACACTGACTTGACTTGAAAACATGTGGGTTTCAAAAGTAGGGATGTTCATTAAGTGAAACTTACAAAAAAATAAGTTGCTCTGATATATCAATTTTACATATTTGCCATTGTGTCTTTAACCTAATGACTCTCCCCCTAGTCACATAATATCATGGCACTCATTGCTACAGGTCACAAGTCTTAGGTACAGCTTTTTAAAGCAGTCCAATGACCTACTACATTGCAAGGCCTAATACTTTGAGGTAAAAGAGATGCTTTTTACTAAGGCCTGCAGTGAGGGCAAGGGGCAACACCTTTAAACTGAAACAAGGTAGATTTACACAGGACAGAAGGAAGACATTTTTTATGATGAGGGTGGTGAGGCACTGGAACAGGTTGCCCAGGGAAGTCGTGGATGCCCCATCCCTGGAAGTGTTCAAGGCCAGGCTGGATGGGGCTTTGAGCAACTTGGTCTGGTGGGAGGTGTCCCTGCCCATGGCAGGGGGATGGTCTTTGAAGGACTTTGATGGACTTGATGGTCTTTGAAGGTTCCTTCCATTCCAAACCACTCTATGGTTCTCTGATTCCATGATTCCATGAAAACTAGAACAGTTGTATTGACATATTCCAGTGACTATGTTCAGAAGATGAAGGTCTTCTTGCATAGCTCTACTGAGAAAAAAGTAATTTATTTTTTTTATTATGCTAAGCAGTAATCCTGATGGTGAATGACCAGTGTAACCAAAACTTTTTCTATAGTACTGGCATAGCTACTGAGTCAGCAACGCAAGTCATGCTTCAAATATTTACTTTGAACCATTGAGCCAATGGTACTCAACACATCTCAGGTCACTCCTTAGCTCAAAATCATCAGTTGGAAAGACTGCAGAGAGGATTGAATCAGTTCCTTGAGACTGAGGCCCCAAACCCTCATCTTCCTCCAAAATTTATATGTGGTTATAACAAGAAAAAGTCATTATTTCACATCCTAGGTCTACAGTGTCATGGGAATGCAAAAAATACTGTTTAGTCACTCTATACACTATGTTGAAAAATCTTCAGTTAGTAAGTGAATGGAATTACAATTGTAAATAAATACACAGGCTGCTAAGCTTTAACAATTACATAGGGTTTAGGGTCAACAATTTTCCAATGTTATTAGAATAGCAAATATATAAAAATAGATTTGGTTTCATGATAAAACAATTCTGTATTTATAAAACTAAATTAGCATTACATTGAAATATCCCTCTTTCCACAACGTCATAAATGTAGTTACTACTCCATTCCAGTCAGGCATGTGAACATGACTTTCTGGTGATTCCTCTAAATTCCTCCCTTCTCCTTTTGGTGTTTCATCGTCCATATTCTACACAAGTATGGATAAAGTGTATACATGTGCCACCATTAGTTATTAAAACATGAGACATTAATTGGTCTAAGGTTGTTACTCCCCAGAGCACTGTTTTTTCAGAACTCAGTCAGCAGCCTTCATTCAACATGTCAACTAAAAGGATTCTTCTAAACTTTTCCCACACTGTTAAGGGTGGAATTAAGACGGTTTCCCATTAGACTAATGTATGCATAACCCCAGGAAAAAAAAGGAAAAAAAAAACTTTCCTCAATCTAAAACTCTTCTACTGCTATTATTAATGCTACAACTGATGGTACTGATTTTCTCCTTTTAATTGGGTATTCGGTGAATCAAAACAATGATTGCTAGCAGTTGAATATGTTCCAAACATGATCACACAGGCGTCTACAAACTAGTGTCATATTACAACAGAAACACATATATGTACATTTCTTTTGGAGAGATTTGCTTTCAAACAAATGTCTTTGATTATTGGAATACAGTATTTGTTCGCTACTACTTTTTTTTTTCCCCAAAAAAAGCTTTACTTAATTATAGTTCACTATGGTCTTTAAAAAGTTCACTTTTACTTCAAAAAGTAGCTCTGTGGAAAAAGAAATTAGCTTCTTACTAGCTCTATTTTATTACATTTCAAATCCAGAACCATAACTTTTTACTCCAGCATATGGTCATCACAGCAAACAATAAACACATTACTGTAGCATAATGAATTACTCTTCAGCAGCTGAGCAACAGTAACTGACCGCATGTGTGCTTTTAGCAAAATCAGACCCATTATTTTGAACACTGATGAGGATATACATTAGGCTCTCTTCACAGCCACAACAAAGCAATTGTGTTTTTCCACAATATGAATTCCCTGTACGACAGCAATCTAGATTCCTTATTTCCTCCTGAACTATCAACAAAACCACGTACTAAGTTTCACTTCATGTATTTACCAAAAACTACTGAAGACTAGATTTTTCAGCATCACTAAAGGTCTAACAGAAAAATGACATGGTTGCATCAATGCCTAAAATGTCCTGCAGATTCATTACCGTGGAGAGAGCACAAAAATGCATGATGAACCTCATCTGATCCTCACATCTCAGGCTGCAGTGGGGAGGCTCATCCTTGTCACACACAGACAGAAATCACTCGTTACGATGCTCTCCAGAGACCCAGCAAGTATGGAAACAAGGGATGTCAGGCTCAGAGAATCACTCTTTGCAAGCAGGGGGAAGAATAAGTTTTGCTATCAACAGGTGTTTATTACAGCTAAGTGGCAAGTAACCCGTGGGCTGATTGAGTCATCATGAGGTATTTTTGTAATTCTATTAGCCAGGAAGGAAACTGCTTGAAGTGTTGCCAGTGCTTCCAGGTTTGCACTGAATGAAAGCACCAGGGAGAGATACAGAGTGGATCTGTACAACCCCGGCTTACAATGTGCTTACCTCTGCCTATGGCAAAGCCCACAGAGGAGAAAGCTCCTCCTACACTTTGCTTTTAGTTTTTTTTGTAAACTGGCCATCTATTTAGATGAACTTACAGACCCGGTGACAGTGTCTAAGGACGTACAAAATCAAGACAAGAATAAACTTAGTGGGGGAGCTCCACCTAGCTGGCAAAATTTCGTTATTTGGCCCAGTTTAGTTTTACACACGGTGGGATAGTCTACTTCACTGGGCAAGTTGTTTCCATAAAAAAGCTCCCTGTAGATACCACAAAGCCAGATGGATATCCTCCAAATGTGCAGGCAGGACATCACACTATTGATGCATCAGTCCTGAGACTAAAGGTTCCTCTGACAGAGGTCCTGTGTGAGAGAGTATCAAGGAAAACCAATTCTGATGAGCACATTCTTCCTCCACCTTCCTTATCTCTTGATTCCCACTCAGAATTAGAAAAAAAAAAAAAAAAGAAACACCACACATAAAGAAGCAAGCAGACCAAAGAGAGAGAAAGCATTAGAAACGTGCATGTGTTGCACCTTTGATCTTTTTCCCCTGTAGAAAGGACTCGGCAACTTCATAGTCCTTTGTGATTCAGATTTAAAAAAAAAAAAAAAAAAAAAAAAAAGGAGTGGTTGAGTTGCATATGAAGGATTAGCAAAGGCAATTTTCATTAAAGAAATCCATTTTACAGACAAGAACAAAATGCCATGAGGTTAATAAGCATTCTCCTTCCTCAACAGGCTGACCACCCACTGGTCTTTTCTCACAAGCTCCCTATCTTTTGGAATTGTTTGTTGGTTTCTGATGTGGGGCTTTTACACTATTTAAACTGCACTGTGATACAGCTACTGTTAAAAGTCATTGTTATCAAGGATGAAGCCATTTATAAGGCCAGCAGAATTTGAATGCTAGGAGAGAAACCTGGAATCAGCTGAATCCTATATTACAAAAGGTCAGGACAAAACCGAAAGTATAAAGCCAAATCACAATACTACATGTGTAATTAATCTATCATTTAAATCCATTTCAGCCTCTGAAATGGGAGATAGTGAATATGAAAAGTTTTAACTGGCTTTAAGAGGGATCCTAGGAGCCAAAGACCAGTATGTCTGAACTCCTTACCAACCAAACTAGTAAAAACTACTAGTAGAAAAAAATTTACTAAATCTTTAAAAGATTTAAAAGAAAGGAAAAAGAGAAGGAGAAAAAAAAAGACAAGGATATTTCATCTATTTTAACAATGAAGAATTGGTGACTCATGGAGCAATATTTGAGCAGAACAGCAGCTTTCTTACCAGCTCATAACTTCTGCAGCATTGCAGGGAGGAAGACTTAAACAGTTTCTATTGGTCCAGCATAACTAAATTTGATCAAATATATGCTAGATAGTTTCTTGAAAGAAAAACTCTGGTCAACGCATGAATAAACATGCAAAGCAAGCTATTGGCAAAGCCAGCAACATACTTGGGATAAACTGTTAGTTTCCATGCAGATAATGGGGTTTGGATTTTTTTTATATATAATTCAAGGAGTCTAAATAAATTATTTCAAATTCTGGAGACCCCCAAAGCATTGGTGGACTCAGGGACAACAAAACCCCAAAGACAACTCTCACAGGCTTAAATTTTCTCTAAAAGGTATTCCTTACACCACTGCGCATTTTTCTGGCCCTTGAAACTGAAAGGTTGAAAATCAGTTGTCTTAACTGTGAAATGAACAATTAAAGCCCTCAGCAAAAACCTAGCTACAAAAGATAAGAGTAACATGATGTGTAAAACAAAAATAAATTCTGTCCAGTAACTTGAAGAAATTATTCAAACTAGCATACATATACAAGATTTTTTTTTTTATTTTATTTTTAAGAGTTAAAAAACCAATTGGCATTGTTTATTGATAGTAAAAAGAGGTATACCTGCATGGAGCATCTTTGTCCCTTGTACCCTCTAGTACCAACTATTGTGCTTTTTTTGAAGACAGGGTGTTGGAACACCGATAATCAGAACTTTGTCACAGGCAGAAGTTTTAACCACAGAATCTCTGTTATTGCTTTTAACCTGATTCAGGAGATACTTTCCATGGGAACAACTTCTTGGTACTTCTATCACACGCTGAGCACTAAAAAACCATGTATTTCAGAACTACCTCACTTGCTTTCTACAGAGTGTTAAAAAACAAACAAACCCCACACAAACAAACATTGAAAAGAGTAGTTTTCTTTCATTTCCAGAGTTATTCAGTCTTGAAGAGGTAACAAACAATAACTTATTAAGTTTAATTTTCTCTTTTATTATTAGACTAATTATTAGATTTATTATATAGGTCCTGCAAATGCATCTCACCTATGTTTACTCACAATACTGTCTTAAAGTTTTTTCCCCGAGTTCGTAAAGTTAGCAAATACAGAAAGTTCAGTAAAAACAACTTCTTCATTCCTGTCTTGCTTTTTAAAGGTCTAACAAATGAAAATATGTTCCACAGACAGCAGTGGCTTCTCTAAAGTGACTGTGGAACTAGTGACAGAGCTTTAGCTACAGTATCTCCAAAACAGAGGTAATAACCAACTTCTGATTTTCCCTACCTTGAACTTAGACAGCGCCATCTCTTGTGTTTCTAAATGTCTCAAAGAAATTGGTACTTGTCTGAAAAACTTATCACTAAGACAAACTCAAGGGAAAAAAAAAAAAAAGAGTCTTTGTGGCAAGGAACGAGAAACTGAAAAATGTTCTTTGACATCACTAATGTGCACCAGAGACCATGCCCACAGACAACCCAGCAGATCATCTTCCCCTAGCCTACTGAAAGCTTATAAACGTTCTGATATTATAATCACCCATCAAATCAACACGTGACAGGCAACAGACCAGGCCATAGTTTTCTGTATGTTTTTTCACATTGAATTTCAATTATTTGCATCTTTTTTTCATCAGGAACAAAGCCCTCCTTTCCTGAACTGTTACATGCACACACCACGTCCACTTCCCATCCGTTAGAAGCCACACCGTAGAGCATCACACCAACTGCTCCCGATGTCAGGGCTGAGAACATAAAGCACCCTCCCCGTGTCAGGCTGTAATTTCACTGACTGTGCCATCCCACTCCCGACGCTGGCACACAAAGTTCAAGGCCTTTTTGTACCAGAAGCAGCATCACCATCTTTGCGTTTAGTAATTCTTGGTGGAGCTTTGTCCTGCTGATTTGTCAATCGCTGCTTTAACCTATTTATTCTAACCATGGGCAGCAACAAATGCCACAATGTAATCATTTGCTTGTATTTTTTTTCCTTTAAAAGTACCTCCTCTTGTTTGTTTTTAAGCTTGCACCCTGAAGACTTCATTTGCCTTTATGGTTTATTACTGACAAATGAAATATTTGCTCTGTGTCCTCCCATCCACCATTTATCCCTCTGCAGAGAGCTATCATATACAATCCCTCTTCCCTGAAATCTATTATTTAAAAGGTGGAAAACTTTTCCATCCTCACACAGAAAACATTCCAAGGATCCTTGTTCCTTTAGTCTTTTTTTAATTTCCCAAATTCTACTCTATCTTCCTTTTGATAAGGTGGCCCAAAACACCTACAGTTTTCAAGGTCTCCATGGATTCATATAACAGCCCAACAGGGATTTTTTTTTCCCCTCCTTTTTGCTCTTTCTACCCCTTCCTAACATTGTTCTGCTTGCCTTTTTGACCTCCATTGAGTATTGAGCTGACATTTTCACAGAACTATTCATGAGTCCAGGATCCTTCCTGAGTGATAATAGGCAATTTAGAGCACATCACTCTGTATATATAATTAGCTGTTTTTCTCCATGTGCATTATTTTGCATTTATCAATTCTGAATTTCATCTGCTATTTTCTCACTCACGCAGAATTGCAAGATTTCTGCACTGTTTTACAGCCAGCTTTAGTTTTGATTTCTCTGTAAGCTTTGTCATTCCCTCCATTCTCCTCAGACTGCTTTTAAACATAAAAATACAGAGACAGCTGCACTGTGTCAGATCAGTGATCCCCCTAACCAAGCATCCTGTGCAATATCGACTAAAAAAAGAGGCTTAGGCGACAGCATCACAACACGTACATCCCTGGAAGACTTTCCACTCTCAACTGCTCCCAAGTTTGCAGGCTGTGTGTCTTTAGAGCTACTAACTCTGGATGGCTTGCTCTTCCTTCTGGCTGTCTCCTTCAACACAGGCAAACTTCTACTACTTGTCATATCCTCAGGCGAGGAATTCCAGAGCTTAGCAATACACTTTGCAAAGAACCACCTCCTCTTGTTCTGAGCCTGACACCCACCAGCTTCCTTTGGCGCTGCAGACACTCTGATCTCCAGTCACCCTCTAATGACACCCTTGATTTGGTGGGCTTCTGTTTTTTGAAGACTGAGACATTTGTTAGCTATTTCAGAACAGGCTTACAGTTTTTTAGGCTCAGGCCCAAAACTTAACTATGGAGCTGAAGGACAACAGCCAGATGGGCCATTAACATTGTCCAATGCTTTTCTGGAAGAAAATTGCAGTGGGTATCTTCTCCCTGCTATTTGATCTCCATACTCCCATTCAAATGCAAGCTACAACAGATCAGTGAGGTTCTTCTCCCAAGAACAGTTGAAACACTCCTGCAACAGTTAATAAATTTCACTGTTGCATTTCAACAATCAATAACACATCTGTTAATAAAAACGTATATTAAAAATAGATGTGCAGAGGAAAAAGAGAAGCAGAAAAAAGTGAAGTTAAAATTTCTGGAAACATTCTTCTGTGTTGCTCTTCTGCTTGGCTTTCTATTGTCTTCGATTGGGATTTTTGCCTCATAGAAAAAAAAAATAATAAAGCTCAAGTAATATTTTTACTGCTGGCTAGCACAGTGAAAGTTGTGAGGACAGGAAACATGAGGAAGATTACCAAAAACTGCACAGGAATAGTGGAAAGAAATTTACACTATTTTTTTTCTATATTTTTATATACATTGTTATTTGTGTTTTTTAAAAAGAAACCGAGATCATCCCTGTCTACACCCTAGGGATTGTGTTGGTCATCGTGGAGAGTCAAGACTGAAGCAAGTGAATTTTACACTTAATTCTGAGGACAGGGAGGTTTATAGTCGCTCTGATGTGTTCCAGGAATGAGTCCCTCAGTTGTGGGCTAGCTGCAGAAGCAGTTTGTCTCTCCCATTCATCCCCCATTTCGCCAACAATGCCATTGTTCCAGTGGAATGCAGCTGTCATGAGCAGGCCGTGACTGCAGAAGGTGTTCCCTCGGGCGGCTTGGGCCACGGCCACCACGCATTGTAAAGTCTAAGACGAAAACCAAAACCTCGAACTCGTCTTGGTACTCAGCGGGGTTACACTGCAACAAGCAGAACTTCAGGGTGATGTGCTTTCAGCAGCCTGTAGTACAGAGGAGATGGATTGCTCCATTTTGCGTCAGCTTCGCAAATCTATACCATATGACTGGCTACTAAAAGTCAGTAGCCAACTACAGCACAAGGAATCGCAGCTTCTAAAGTTATTGTGAAATTATAGGGGGAGGGAGTGGAGCAGTATTTATGCAAGTGAGAGGCACCAACTGAATTCAGGAAAACTGTTTAAATATAAATAAATCTGTACAATTATGCATCCATGACTCTATTGAATCCCACACACTGTTCAGCCAAGAATTTATTTTAGTTTAATACTTAACATAACTCCTTTCTTCAGTTTTAAGAAGCAATTAGGACAGTTTTCAAAAAGAAAACATTTACAGCTCATCTGAAAGTGTACATGCAAACCCACATCTTTACATCTATATAATCATTATACCAGGATGCACAAAGTGACATTTTACAAGGGGAATTCAGGCATCACTCAGAAGTAGATGTTAACATCACAAGTTTTTGCCTACACCATAGGATTTTGCAAAAACAAGCTCTAAATCAAAGTCTTTACTCTTGAGTTGCAGAATTTCAGTATGACATTTCCCATATTTCCTTCAGGTTCCCCCCTTCCCAAAAAAAAAAAAAAAGCTGTAGCCATGCAGCTACTCCAGCCTTCGCAACCTGTAAGAGATCTAACAAGACTTCTTACCTTCCATTGCTCCTTTATCAGTCCTACCAAATTCTATCAACAATGATTTCCAAATAATTTCTCTTGTTCAGCCACATTTTCCCCATCCAACCACCTCCACCAATAATTGCTTTGCACAAGGCTTTTGACACTCTCTCCCATAACGTCCTCATAGGTAACCTTAGGAAGTGTGAGGTAGATGAGCAGTGAGGTGGATTGAGAACTGGCGGAATGGAAGACCCAAGAGGGTTGTGATTAGCAGTGCAGTCTCCAGTTGGAGGCCTGTAACTTGCAGTGTTCCCCAGGGGTGACTAGGGCCCAGTCTTGTTCAATATACTCATCGATGACTTGGATGAGGGAAGAGACTGTATCCTCAGCAAGTTTGTTGATGACACAAAACTGGGAGGAGTGGCTGACACACCAGAAGGGTGTGCCACCATTCAGCAAGCCCTGGACAGGCTAGAAAGTCAGGCAGGTGTGGAATCTAATGAAGTTCAACAAGGGCAAGTGTAGGGGTCCTGCACCTAAAGAGGAATTACCCCATGCACCAGTACAGGTTAGGGGCTGACCTACTGGAAAGTAGCTCTGCAAATAGGGACCTAGAAGTCCTGGTGGACCACAAGTTGACCATGAGACAACAACATGCTCTTGGGGCCAAGGCCAGCGGCCTCCTGGGGTGCATCAAAAAGAGTGTGGTGAGCAGGCTGAGGGAAGTCATCCTCCCCCTCTACTCTGCCCTGGTGAGGCCACATCTAGAGTAGTATGTCCAGTTCTGGGCTCCCCAGTTCAAGAAAGACAAGGAACTGCTAGAAGAGAGTCCAGCAGAGAGCTATAATGATGATCAAGGGACTGGAGCAAATCTTATGAGGAAAGGCTGAGAGACCTGGGTCTGTTCAGCCTGGAGAAGACTGAGAGGGAATCTCATCAATGTTTATATATATCTGAAGGGCAGGTCTTAAGAGGACGGGACCAGACTCTTTTCAGTTGTGTCCAGCAACAGGACCAAGGGCAACAGGCACAAACTGGAACACAGAAAATTCCATCTAAACACAAGGAAAACTTCTTTCCTCTGAGGGTACCATAGTACTAGAACAGGCTGACCAGAGAGTTTGTGAAGTGTCCTCTCCAGCAATATTCAAAACCCACTTGGATGTGTTCCTGTCCAGCATGTTCTAGGAGGACTAGGGAACAGATGACCTCCAAAGGTCCCTTCAAACCCTGAACATTCTGTAATAATTTGCCCAATGTCCAAATGATCACAGACAGGAACAATCACTTAAATCCTCAATCACCTATTTTCCAGCTTTTCTCCATCATTGACTGAGGACATTCAACCAAATTAAAACATACTACAGATAGCTGCACTGGTTATTTCTGTCTGTCATTACTTTTGAAGCACTGCTTCTACAACTAAAGCACAAGCAGTGTTAATTAACTGCATCATGCACTTTTCAAGTATCAAATTAATTGAAAGATAGCAATAAACTTATCCAAGTACACTTCTGTAAATAAACTACTGCAAATGCACACAATATCAAATCACTTTGACACGCCAGATTGCAAGGGCTAACATGAGAGTAACCGTGGCACTGAAGGCACGGACTCCGCTAAGTGGTGAAGCAAAGATGTTTATTGTTTCACTTTTCCAGCATATATACTTTCTGTCTTTTGATCACGTGTTGTGCTCTTCACACAGAGAGGGTACAAGTGGATGTCCATACACCACTGTGAGCAATACAGTTGGCGACATCTAAATGTTTATCTCGCCTAGCTAACAAAACACTACTATTTCAGTACACCGCTGTTTCACACCGCACACATCTCAGCATATAAGGACATTGTTCTACTGATCTCAAGGCCTCCTTCCCATCAACACAAGAACACTAACCGAGCTCTCGCTCAGCAGTGTGTCTCCAACTTTCTCATTCCCAC
Source organism: Scolopax mira (assembly GCA_004320125.1). Classification (NCBI taxonomy): domain Eukaryota; kingdom Metazoa; phylum Chordata; class Aves; order Charadriiformes; family Scolopacidae; genus Scolopax; species Scolopax mira. The sequence goes on along the minus strand of BJBW01003674.1, from coordinate 14,680 downwards.
AAGTAACCAGTGCCCATCCCAGAAAAATGGACCACGCTGCCTTTTCTCAGATCTCTATAAGCAAAACAGAAGGCATTAGTCTTTCTCAAAATACTTCCAATCATCTTTGGGGAACAGGAAATGGAAAGCAGTCACCAGTCCTCAAACACTACTTGCTGCTCTACGGACCTTAATAACATTAAAGGCAGACTGATTCTTTTCCTCAGAGGGGAAGATTGTGTCTCAGGCTTGTATTTCCTTCCCAGTGCAAAAGTCTTGGCTTTGCCATTGAAAACTGAGCAAGTTGCAGACCAATCAAGGGGAGGAGGAAAGATCTACTCACTAGTAAAAGAGACCACTATAAGAAAACCTTCTTAACTTTGAGGGTCCCAGAGCACAGGTACAGGCTGCCCATAGAGGTGGTGGAGTCTCTGGAGACATTCAAAACCCGCCTGGACAAGTTCCTGTGCAACCTGCTCTAGGTGGACCTGCTCTGGCAGGGGGATTAGACTAGACCTCCAGAGGTCACTTCCAACCCCATATCATCGTACGTGATGATATGTACCCCATAGCTCTACCTCCACTGCAAGCCAGATCACAGAGTAAAACTTCTTTCTGGTGTCTATTCATGTCTGAAGTCAGCTCTGAACGACAAAGTCAATAACAGAAGAGCACATAATGAAAACCAAATGTCAAAAAAAGTTTAGAAAAACACTGAACGCAGGACAAGAAAAAGCCACATGCTTTAGACATTAACAGGTTTCATTAGCACTTCTTCCACAAAAAGATCAGCCTGAAACAAAAATTTTTATTAAATCCCTAGAAAGCTAACATGAAACCACTCATTTTTAATACATAAATGAACAAATTCAATTAGGGAAATGGGAAGGAGGAAAGTCCAGAACTGGCCTCCTGTGGAAGGAAGGAGACCCAAAAGAGAAACTGGAAACTCTACAAGTATAACACAGAAGAGAGACCAGAATGAAAAAAAGAACAGAAGGCTGAGAAACTAAGAAGGGCATTTTTAAGTATGACTACAGATGTAAGCTTAAGGCTGACATTAACAAACCACATTATCTTGTGCTATTCTGCTTAATGTGTCCCACTCAAATCATGCAATTAACCTCATGAGAAGTTTTGCTTCTCATGAGAAGACTTTTTCTCAATGCAAACAAAAAGGGAGCAAGGAAAACTATATCAAGAAAACTTTTTTTTTTTTACACATGGAACCCTTGCACACAGGATTGCTAAAATCATATTTAAAAACTGTACCAGGCCACGCTTTCTATTAATATCCAATTTGGTATTTGAATTACTAAAATCATGCACACTGTTATACTCCATCCAAACATGTTTTTCTAACTTAGTTTTCTTCACTTCAACAAACAAAACATTTCTGGGAAAGGAGCAAGAATTAGATCAAGACAAATGTTAGCAAATTTGCACCTGAACATACATCACAGAAGTAACAGAATGCTTTTCTTATTAAAAAAATATATCCAACTCATTGAATTCTGCAAAACAGACTGGAGCAGCTTCACTGACAAAAGCATCCCAGTCTACCTAAAGTCAGAGAGTAAACCTTTAAAAAAAAAAAAAAACAAACAGGTATTCCAGAAAAGGATGATTTATTGCAAAGTACACAAACAACATACAATACTGTCACATTAATAACAGATTCTTATGATCAAGTGCTGTTGCAAAAATATTTTTATTGTTTACCATTTGCAATGAAAGAAATGCTATCAATTAGCCAGACAACAGACAGCATCACTGTAGAAGACTCCCAGTCTTCTACATCACTGGGTTTACTCCCAGTACTGAGAATTAAAAAGTATCTGAGCCCAGGGAAAGAGCTATAAAGGAGACTAGTTTTTTGTTTCATTATTGTCCCCTATGAAGCCATGATGGTTTTGCATGGTAATCAACTTTTTCTGCTTTCCCCCAAGCTCTACCTTTGTTCTGCTTTAACATGTCTTCTATTCAAGCCAGTCACTACACTGGCAGAATTACTGCCCGTGCATGTGAACTGAAAGAGTCACCACTTTTTGTTTGTTTAGGTTGTGCCCCACCAAGTTTCCCTCTAATTTTCCGCCTTCCTTCATTCAAGGCCTTGGGACCCAGCACTGAAAAGTTACACTGTTAGAGTCAGCTTTCCTCAGACCATTGTCAAGCGTCCCAACTCAACTTCTTTCCATGGGAGGCGAGTTTATGGCACAAAAGTGCTTCTGCTATCAAAAACCTATCAATAGCCAAGTAGTAAAACACTTGAATCTTGTAGGAGACTTCTAGGAATCAGCTGGCACAAGGCTCATTAACAAGAAGCTTGCTAGCAGTGCTTTTGTTCAACAACATTTAAAGATCTAATTTTGCACACAGTTCTCCCCAAAGGTCTCTTTGAATTATCACAGGGCGGAAATACTAAGGCAACTTTTCCTGGAAAGACAGTGCTGTGATTTGACTCCCCCATTTTCAGAAAGGCAGATTGGTCTGGGGGCTCATTCATAACTAGAACCTTTCATCCTTTTTACTTGCCTCTAGGCAGCAGCCAATGGCTTGGAATTCATACTTTGGAGACCACTAGGTAGAAGCAAAGGTACCAGACATCCCACTGATGACCTTGCAGGTAATCCATCTTATTGCAGTGGTGGAAAACACCAGAGGAATCCTGTCACACATAACTGAGCTGCTCCTGGTTTCAGCTCACCTGTGCAGCCACATATGCCATCTAGGCAAATGCTCCAGCAAACTACAAACCTGACAGATAAAGCAACTGCAGAACCACCAAGTTTCTCTCCAAGAATGTAATTACTGAAGAAGCAAACCAGTTTCTTTGAAAACTGAAGCTGATAATTATCATCAAATCTGAACTCCCGGAAGGCTGACAGTCTCTCTGTGATGTTCCAACAGACCACGTACGTCAGAGAAGGGTACACCTCCAAAAAAAAAAAAACTGCAAGACTTAAGAAGTGTTCCAACCTCTCCAAGAAATTACTATGTCCAATATGCCCGAGAAAGCTTAATAGAGACTAGAAATAACACGTATCACAATTCAACTCACTGATAGTTGTAAAATTTTCCACTTTATCTGCAGAAAGACAGAAATTAATTTGTCTGCTCTACCAGGGCTAGAAAATACATACAAAACTCCCCAAATGCACATAACTTAGTGGAAACCCCTAAATCACTAAAATTGGCAATTCTCTTAATGGGAGAAGTTACTTTTTAAATTCCATTGATATAAAAACACAAGATGAGTACAACAGAACACAGGAAGAGTATAACATCAAGTCCTTTCTAGCTTTATAACATGTAATTTAAGCAAACAAATCAAGTTTTAGATGTTGACCTACAAAATTAAGCACAAAAATACCACACACAGGAAAACAATTAAGACAGATGGATTTCCTGAAACCACAAGTACTCTAAGAGATATATAAAGTAAATCTTCTATTTACACTTATAATGTTACTGCTTTGCAAAGACTTAGGGAAAAAAAAAACACCACCATGCAATTTGGTGCAAGCAATAAGAGACATAAGATGGCCAACAGGTGCAACACTCCCCTGCGCAGAAAACTTACAATCAAAAATAGGTAATAAATTAATGGCTGTGTTATTTAGCAATAGTTTAACTACTAGAATGAGATTTCTTTTCTGGACTTGTTTATCAATAGGTCCTTCAGCCAAGCAGGCCTGTTTTTGAACCCAGCCCTATCCAATTAGGATGCAAGCGAGATGCCCCCACACAAGAGCCAAATGCACTGCCCAGAACCATTACCCTCTAGACTGACCCAAGCATTTGCCTGCCCAACTGAATCCCAGAGATACCACATACTCACAAAGTTGTCCTAATGCCTAAAGCAACAGGCAGAGATCTTCTTTCAAGCATCACCATGTTAGGTGAATGCATTACTGCCATATAACGATGTCACCATTTATGTACCATAGATAACCAAGTCCAAACCTCTGTCCCAGCAAAAGAGATAGTACAAATCCTCCTTAGTGTGCTTCAGGCAAAATTAGTACAGTTCACCCAGCTGCACGCTTGTCCAACATTAACTCTAGAGCTGTGGGGGCGGTAACTCTGGCAGAGGAAAAGCAGCAAATCGCTGGGGGACAGTTGCATCTTCAGCCAGCACAGCTGCTTGCAAAATGAATTATCTTGCTACACCCCTAGCCCTGAGGGGCCTAATACGTACTGATGACATCTAGACCAGCCATCGCAGCAGAAAAGAGGTTAGCACACTTGCTCAGACTGCGAGAAAGCTACGTTCATTTTCCTCTCGCACCTAAAGGCATCCAAAACAGCATTGCCTACTTCCCAGGAGATTGCTGCAGCTAAGCCTATGAGATACCTACTGCATAGCAGGGAATATATTACCCATATTTCTAACAGACAGCAAAAATGCACGTGGATTCCCTGAAACTCTACCTGGGATCTGCATCTCAGACTAGAATGAGCACAGCAGGTTTGTTGAAGTTACCATTTCTGCCACACACCCCATCTCAACTCCACACAGACTTAGGCTAACTGCAGAGCAACTGGTCAATTACTAACGCACAGTCAACATTGGAAGACAAGTGATTTCAAACTCACAGCCGCTAACTGCCACAGCTCGGAACTTGCCATGCAGCCAGGTGACAAGGGAGGGGGAGGGAAAGGCTGCATCACCTGCTGCTCGACGGCGGCTCACCCCTTCACAGAGGAAGGGTGCCCTTCGGCATGCAGCTCTCCCCCTCAGCGCGGCAGCGAGAAGGGCACCGCAGGACACTTCCCAAGCCCGCTCCCCTTCCCAGCCCAGAGGAACCTCGCACACCACCCCAGCCTTCCACGGCACCACGCTTCCACCCTGCCCTGCCCCAAACAGACATCGCGGTAGGGAACTAATTAGAAGTATGTAATTCAGACGTGCGCAACGAGCCGTGCCGAACTACAAGAGGAGAGGGAAGTCCCTATACGAAAGTAGCGACGAAGCGCCCAGCAGAGCGGGCCCAGGCCCGGCCCCGGCCCACACTCCCAGCCCGCTTCAGCCGCAGGCCGGGGCCTTCCCGCAGCCCCCTGGGCGCTCCTCCCCGCGAGGCTCCCGGCAGAAGGAGGAGAGAGCAGTTCCAGGCCTGGGACCAGGCCCGGGCCCCCCCGCGGCGCCGCCCGAGGAAACGAGGCTGCGGTCGCCACGGCAACGGGGCCGGCTGCTCCCCGGGGAGCAGCAACGGCAGCAGTAGCGACAGCCGCGTCCCTCGCGCGCTCGCCGGCCGGCCGACCCCGCCCTCCTTGGCGACCGCTGCCGGAAGTGTATTTATAGCTTGGACGGATACGTGCTGACGTCACGGAGCGCACCGCCCCCGTGCGTCAGCGTAAGGCGTACGTAATGGGAACGTGACACACGTACGGCGTGAGCTATTTATAGGTAAAGAAGGCGGAGAGAGGAAAAAAAGGAAAAAGAAAAAAAAAAGGAAAAAAAGAAGGCGCGCGCGCGGCGCGCCGGCCGTTTGTTTGCCGTCCGCGGGCGGGGGGAAGGAGAGGCGGGGCCGCGCGCGCGTGGCGTAGGCGCCGTCAGGTGACGGGCCGGCCCCGGCCCCGCCCCCGCGGCCAAGCCGGGGAAGCCGGGCTCGGACGGCGCGCGGCCCGAGCTGCGCGCGGTGGCAGGCAGCGGCGGCGACAGCGCATGACGGGGGCGGGGCGGCGGCGGCCGCGGGGCCGGCGATGTGGGGCAGGGCCGCGGCCGGGGGATTCCCCCTCCTCCTCTCCCTTACCCCCATCCCCGGGAAAACCCCCACGGAAAATAAAAGCGTAAAGCCTTCCCCGGGCTTCCGGGAAGCAGAGTCGGCGCCCGGGCCCGGCGGGTGCCACTCTGCCCTCACAGCCCCCACCCGGGGGCCCGTTCCCTCCCGCGAGGTGCGTGGGCCGGGCAGCGGGGCCCCGCGGCAGCTTCAAAACGCTTCTTTCCCCACCCCGCGGCCTGGCGGCCCCACGCGTGGGAGGTGCAGGTGGGCAGCGGTTCCTTCCCCGGTGGAGCCGGCGCCGAGGGAGGGTGTCGCGGTTCGAGCCACCCACCCTGGCAGGGCGCGCTGCCCGCCACCGGCCCGTCTGTCTTCTTCCCTTCCCCGCCCCGGGGGAACCTCGTGGTTAGAGCGCGGCCAGGGCGGCGGGCCAGGGCCGGCCCGGCGGCCGGGGACACGGGGGGTGCCCCGGCGGTCCCGGCAGCGCGCGGGGACACCTGTTGGCGCCACCGCCACTGTCACGCGGCGCTCAGCTGGGCGGGCGGGCGCGCGCGCGGCGGGACGGGCTCCAAGCCTGCCGGCGGTGTCACGGGACCCGGCGCGCGTGCCGCCGCCGCTGTCACCTGCCCGCGCCCCGCGGCGGAAGGTGGGGGGGAACGACGACACACGACCCGCTCCCGCCTGAGGTCGTCACCCTCCCTCCCCCCCCCCCCCCCCCCCGCCAATGCGGGGCGCCCCCCCCCCCCCCCCCCCCCCCCCCCCCGGTAAAGTCCAGTAACGCGGGCGATCCCCGGCGAAACGGGAGGTTTTCGGGTCGTGTCGCCTCCCCGCCAAACCGAGGGAGGAAGGGGTTTAAAGGCAAAACGCTGCCGGCGGGGGGCGGCCGGTTGCATAATGCTGGGGGGTAGGGGGGGTGCGTGTCACCGCTTGCCACGCGCGATGGGGTGAAGGGACGCGAGTGGATTCCGCTTCGGCGGATGGCGAAGTTAAAAACGCGGGGAAACCGGCGCTTGGCCTGTCGCCCCTATCGGCCCAAATTACAAATTAACGGGATTTAATGGGGTGTGCTGGCGGGACACGAAATCCGGGGGTTAGTTTCTGCCCTCCGGGAATCCCGGGAGGCGGTTGATAAAGCCAATTGGAACCGCTACATCGTGGAACCACAACATTTGTAACCAAAAAAAACAAAAAAAAGCCAATTTTGTGATAGTCTTGCGGGATCTTGTCGTTACAGAGGAAATTCCCTGGGCAAGGAAGAGGTGAAACCTGGCCACCTTCCCCACCCGCCGGGAGCAGGGTGCTTACTCCTTCCCTCTTAATTTAACGGAAAAGAAAGGGACTGGCCTAAACTCTGAAGGGTACAAACACCGCAAATCTAAGTTACAATTTCATAACAACAAAACCAATAAAGCAGGAGAAATGTAATAGGAAAAGATACCTAATTCAGAACAGATGGCAGGAAGCTTCCTTCCCCCCCTTCCCCCCCCCCCGCCCCCTCCTTGCATGGAACCACAAATGCATGGAATGGTTGGTCGGAGGTTTTGGTGAAAACACCAGAGTTTTTCTGGCGCTCAGGGCATGAAGGCTCTGGTGAAGGAAAGAGAAAATCGGAATGAAATTTGTTCGGTTAATTGCCCGGAACTTCTAATTATGCATTCGTTTCTATTGCTAAATTTAACTGCAACACGGCAAAGCTTTCAAACCTCCTCATCCTCAATAAATTTCTTACAAAAAATACAAAGTGTGTCCTCGTAAGAACCAGGGGACTGTTCAAGCATTAATTCTCTTTGCTGTGCAACGTAAAGCAGAGTATGGAGACGGGCCAAGACTGCACAGAACAATGCTGACTTTAAACCCTCTTTGCGAAGACGTTAGGTTTTTTTTCCTTTTGGAGTCACAAGAATTTGGGAAGATCTATTATGATCCTTTGAAAGTGGGGAGCTCCTTTTACTAGAAAAAAAACCCCAGACACTGCACCTTCTGGTACAGCGACGAGGAGCTGCGCTGATGTTCTGCAGAGCTTCCTGTTGGCCCCAGCACCTCAACACTGAGCCCCAACACCCAAGGGAGGATTCACTTAAGCCAGCAGAAGAGGAGGCATGGAATCTCTCCTCTCTCATTCTCCTCCTCGTCTCCATCACCGAGACACATAGCATTTCTATAACCTTGGGTTGCTGCTCTAGGTGCCCCAGAATCACGGAATTGTCAGAGTTGGAAGGGACCTCTAGAGATCATCTAGTCCAACTCCCCTGCGCAGGAGAATTGCCTAGAGCACATCACTCAGGACTGCATCAAGAGAGGTCTTGAAAATCTCCAGAGAAGCAGCAACAATGGTTGTTTCGCTAAAACTGTATTTAGATGGTTTTTCACTTTCGCTTCTTGGTGTTTCAAATTTTTGTTATTCGAACCACATCACCATCTCACATAGCACTCCACCTGCAAGCTTTTGCGTCGTGTACAATTAGAACCAGGTGAAGCTTGTCAAGGTCCATGCCTCCTTGAAACAGGAGGGGACAAAGTCAGGGATTCAGTTTCTCTTTTGGTTTAACTTTCCAGATTGACATGTGTCAAAGCTCAGATGCTTTCCTGCAGCGTGTGAAGCAACAGCATCCTCTCTTGCCTTCCTCACCGTTTCTACTGCAGAAATGGCAGCAGGCTCCTCCTCTTTGGTAGAGGAGGAACGGCCCACCTTCCCTGAGCTGCTCCACCAGCAGCACACCTGCTCCTTTTGTTCCTAAGTTTGTTTTGGCACTGCTTGCTCCTGCCATCTCCCCGGGGCTGGAGCCTGCCCAACGTAGCTCCAGGTAGGACACTTCCAGCCCGCTATGGGCTCGGGCAGCCACAGCTTGCCTGTTCCACTCAAGTTTGGGTTTTTAAGATGATTTTCACAATCCTAAAGACTAAGCTCTGAGTTCACCACCCTGCTCCTGGAGCTGGGGCTAAGTTCAGGCCTGGAGTCCGTACAGCAGGGTCAGGTGCTTTCATATACAGTGCAGGGCGGGTGGGAAATGGAGCTGATTTCACCATCTCGCTCTAACAGTGTGTCTCAGCTGATTCAGAAATGCTAGAAGTTTTAGTCATAATCGAAGAAAGCTGATGCTTTAACTCTCTTAACCTGTGATGTCATACTAAAACCCACTTCTGGTCTTTAAGATGTGATAAGCTTGAAAGATACAGCCCAGATCTTCTCATGTAAATTATTCATTTCTTTATATAAGGAAAAAAAAATTGCCATTGAGGTGTCTAAGGCCTTGTGCATTAGTAAGACACAAATAATAGTAACTCGTTTTCATTTCTGTGCCTTTACTTCCTAAATCCCCTGGTGTCATTTCACAGATGGGGAAACAAAAGAGGCAGAGGTAAATGGAGTTGTGCAAAGTCACAAGCGAGGACCGAGACAAAGCAGAAAGCAACACCTGGACAGTCGGTTGCCTTGGCAGCTGGTCTCTCCTGCTGTCCTCTCCTCAAGCCCCTCGTCCTACCCCAGCTGAGGAACTGCTGCTCAATGGCTCTCAGAAATGGGGGGTTCTGACAGCACAGTAATGAGAAGGGAGAGAAACGAACAGGTAAATAGAAGGACAGAAAGAAAATGCAGTCCAAGAAGAGGTGAGAGAGTCAGTAAATGAAACACAATGCTCAGTAACATAGGTAAATGGTTTAGGGATCATTAGGAGTCAAACAAACAGGGTAACTGGAAAAACGAGGTAATAAAAAAAAGATGGAATTTAAAAGCTCTGCTCATAGAAAGATGTTAGGAAAAGTAAATAAATAACAAGCTGATGCTTTTGAGGAGCTATCCTTTGTCAACACGAACAGAAATTATTGGTCTGCCAGAACACCAATGCCTGCTGATTAAGCCTAAATGATTATCTGCTATAAATTATGATTTTCTTTACAATGGTACAGTTTCATTCTTGCAGTACTCCATGTAGTACTCCTTAGGAGTAGAGATTGACAATCCAGTCAAGAATTAAATTTAGAAATGAAAGGCTCAGAAGGAATCCACGGGAAGAGAAGTTACATAATTGTAATAATGATAAATGCTATTATTTTCTTAATTATAAGGTAGAAGGCAAAAAAAATATTAACTTTTGGGGGTTATAAACCAGCCCCATGCCTCAATCCTTCATTAAAATCCATCTCTCTGTAATAAACGTTATGCTCTTCAAGATCTTTGCCCAGGATAAGATGGGCATGAGCTTTTTTTATTCTTTTCTGATTTTTCTTTACCTGGACACAATCAAATAAGATTGTCCTTCTGAAAGGATCAAGGCCAGTGCAAAATGTAGTTCTTGTGTATCCATGATAAATCCAGCTTAAAGCTGCTTCATTATTACATAATTAATATACTTAAATTAAGATCCCTCTAAATGCTTCTTCATCTCCTTATTTAATAATCTGCTATGCTTGCATGTCTGAACCTTGTCTGGTTCCTGGCTTCTCCCACCCCTAATCAGCTCTTACGTGGGCAGTAGGAATTACATTCTCAACAGCCCCTCTGCTTAATATGATCACAGTTCAGTCTGAGGGTTTGTCTGAAAGGGAGTCGTTCCTTTTGTTAATATGTGACTTTCTTTACTTTTAATGTTGTATCTCTGTGAGGAAGAAAGAATTGCCTATTGTCTTATAAGCCAGGCAAAGTGAACAGGCTGAGTCAGTCCAGGAATATTCAAGCCTCCCCATCTGTGGTATTGCAGAATTCCAGGGCAATTCCACCAGTTGGTGGAGCTTCTGTCTGGGAAAACAGAGCTATTGTGAACAAAGCATACTGCACATATTTCTAACATTCATAAAAGACTGGGTTTGAATCATTTGAATCTTTCTCAAAATTTCTTCCTTTGGGGCAAAAATTTCCAATGCATGGCCTCGACCCAATGATAGTCACTTGGAAAATCTGAGCATAAACTACCCGACCATTACTTTAACTAGTTGAGAAAAGAAAATATAAACTTTTGACTTTAAAAGTATGACGGCAGCCTGGGTTAAACTGGGACTTCATTCAGTTAAGATTAGGATTCAGTTTTGTCAGGGTCAGCATGCCTGCCACGCACACCACCAAAGGCTAAGCTAGGCCTTCCCCTCTTCCCCATCATGACCTCTGTATCTCAAGGACACCTTTCTTTCCCACTGGGAGAAGCAAAGGAAGTGGGATGAGTTCCTCTTTCAGTTTGGAAACACAGTGGTGATAAATTTGGTGTCCTGAGCACTTATTCCAGCATGTTACCTCACATACAGAAACTTCCTACCCATGTCAGGCAGCAGAGGCAGAGATGCTGTTCAAAGGTTGTCCAGGGTCTGCTAGGTGTCATTTCGGACAGGATCACATCCTGTTTTCAAGACTTTAGTCACCCTAATCAGCACCAGAACCTGTTACATTTATTTTCTGAACGGGAGGAAGTCCAACCTCTGAAAGGCAGGACTCTGTCTCAGACCTAAATCCAACAAAGTTTTGGGTGAGCAAATTAAAAACTGCAGTGTTTTCTTTAGTGCCCCATCCCCAGAAAGGAATGCAGAAATCCAAACTAACCATCTAACTCTTTGCATGCTTGCAGGGACAGAAAGGGTATGAAACAGACTACTTGCAACAAGTTGGTAGAGTCACACCCCAAATCCCACCCCTCTGGGCCAAGAATACTGCTCTTAGGACTGCGGGAAGTCTCAGGGTATCAGGACCCTGTCTTGAAGATGCTCACCAACCAGCTTTTTCAAAAACACAGATGAAAGGAGATGGGTGCTACCTGCTATTGACTCTGTAGCTTTGTCAATTACAGCACTTCCTAGAAAACGGACGACCTGGGATTCGGCTCCTTTCTCTGCTTAAAGAGACTCAAATCCACACCGACCGCTATCTGAGAGAATGGCCTCATCACCAGGTTACTGGCTGTCTTGGAAGGTATGTAGGAGAAAGGGAGCCTTTACTATAGAAATCATGCCTGATAGGAAGGGACCGATCGGGCCAGAAGGTTCACGCAAGGCCATGGTGGTATTTTTATAATATAGATGTTTAACCTAAAATACACGAGCCGACCTTGGAGCAGGAATGGATAGGCAGTCTGCTCCATTCCAGCAGACAGCCTGAAGCACTAGACTACAGTGCTTGCACACAAGGCCAGAAGCAGTTTCACCACTTCAAACGAGTGGGTGAGGTGCCACCCAGAATGATGCAGGGCTTACAGCAGTCTCCTGGGAGGTGGGGAATGCAGGTTGACTCTCCCCATCCCCACCCTTGCCCCCCTGCCCCAGACAAACTATGTGAATCTGGATGTCCTATTTTCTGTGCAACTGCTGAAGCTACCAAGCTATTGTGTCATTTGGGTGCACTCCTCTTTTGGGGTTTTCCTAGAAGGTGGAATTTAAGGCAGAGGAACAGTTAGTTTCTACAGCCTGGGGGAAGATAAGGAGAATTGTAGGTAATACAGGGGGTTACTCTTTGAGTAGAAGGTCGGACTAGGTGACCCTCCAAAGAGTGCTTCTGTAGCACTGCTGGATTTAGGTGCCTCCAAATAAACAGCAGCTGTTCAGGATTTCTGGATTGTGTTTTTTCACTTTGATATTTAAATCCTGTGGTAGAAACTGAAAAACAGTGACATTTTCATTGCCTTGTTCCCAGAAATTTGCAGCCTAGAGACTGGCCTGGACTGCAAAAGCTCTGGTCATGGAGAAGTCAACTGCAAAATCTCATACGGAGTTGTTATCATAGAATCATAGAATGGTTTGAGTTGGAAGGGACCTTGGAGATCATTCAGGTCCAACCCCCCTGCCATGGGCAGGGACACCTCCCACTAGAGCAGGTTGCTCAAAGCCTCATCCAGCCTGGCCTTGGACACTTTCAGGGATGGGGCATCCACGACTTCCTTGGGCAACCTGTTCCAGTGTCTCACCACCCTCTCTGTAAAGAATTTCTTGCTAGTATCTGTTATCAAGTATTTCTATCTGGGATCTATTAACAAGTTATTTGGTCATAAATGCAAATGCAAGGGTGGGCACTGGAAGTGAACCCCTCAGGCCTCTCCACGTTGCTTGCTCCCCGCATCTCTGTGTGACCTTCACTGTCCCCAACTCTGGCATCACCCTGCAAATGTCTCACAACAACCTTCCCCACCTCCTGGAGCTTTATTTCTCCCAAGGCCTCCCTCACATTCCCACAGGCTTCCTCCCCTTGTCCTTACATGCAGCCTCCAGTGCCTGGTTTGTTAATCCTGAGTTACCCAACAAGCCCTGGGACGCCATATTTCTGCCCTCACTCCTGCACTGCCGCCTCCAGCGAGCCAAGCCACCGTGTCTGCACCAGCGAGACAATTAGCCTCATGTTGTTCCCGTCCCCTTATCTCTCCCTCTGCCCCGGTGTTTATCCTTAGGTTGGGAGCTCCTTGCACAAAGGATTTCCTCTTCAATCAAGAGGCAAGAGGATCCAGTGACCTCTCGTTCCATCAATAACTGCAGGAGAGCAGACCGGGCTCTTCCTGGAGGAAACCACTGCCTTGGGCTGGGGGGTGAGCCCGGGGCCTGGCCCCCTGCACAGCACCCGCGTCTCCCCAAAGCCCCCAAAGCCCCTCTCAACGCTGCTTTCAATCCATTTTCTCCAAATATCCCATTTCCTCTGTAGCGGTTCTTTAAATAGCTCCTCGAAGATTTATTTTAAAGACTTTCAAAACACTCTTGCCGCCAGTTTGTTTTTTTTTTTTTTGCGTTCGGGGTGGGTTGTTTGGTTGGTTTGGTTTTTTTTTAAATCTTTCACGGATGACGATATTTTCACATCGTGGGAGACGGGAACAGCTCGAGGAAGCTGCGAAGTTGCAGGGAGTACATGTCCCGGGGATGGGGGGAGTGGAAAGGGGCTGGGGGGGAGGGACACACATACACACAATACATTTTCTCAGACCGTCCCAAAATGTGGTACCCCCATTTTCTGCCAGCACACACTCTCCGTGCGGAGCTGCGAGTTTCGGGGTGGCGGTGGGGACTTCATACCCCCCCCCCCGAGAGGGAAGGGGGGTGGGGGGGGTGTAGCCCGGCGGAGGGGACGAAGGGCGCGACCCTGGAGCCCCTTTCCCAGCAGCAGAGGCGCGGAGATGCAAAGGAGAAATGACAGCATGGAAAGCGGAGTATTTTTATCGGGGCTGGTGCCCGGGGTGAGCGGTCGGGCGGAAAGTGCCACCCTCTCTCTCCTCTCCCCTCCCCTGCCCTCAGCCGCCCACGCCGGCAGCGGCATCAAAGGGAATCTCCCTTCCCGCGGCGTGTCAGCACCGGGGATGAGCGCACCGGCCCGTCATGGCATTTTCACTTCTCCCGGCGCTTACTCAACAGGCCGGGAGGGGGGGAGAGGGGGGGGCAGTGTTGGTTTGGAGGAGGGAGGGGGACACACACACACACACACACACACACGAGGGGGGGGGCGGGGGGGGGGAGGACTCCCAACCAGCTGCCGCCGCTGCTGCCATGAGGTCACCGCAGCGCTATGCGCGCCCGCCGCCGCCCCTGCTCCGCTCCGTTGCGTCAGGCAGGGGGTATCCCCGCCGCGGCCGAGCGGGGCATCCCCGCCGCGGAAACACCCCGTGCTTCCACGCGTGTCCCTCGCTAGCGGGGCGGAGGAGGGAGGCGTTGCGGGGAGGGGGAGGAGAAGAGGGGGGGGATATCCTCGCCCCTTCCCCCCCCACCCCACCCCCCCCCACGCCTCGCGGCCGCCGCTTGGGAGCGTCAAGGGGTTTCGCCGGGGGAGGGATGGGACGGGAATGGGGGGGGGGGGGGGGGGGGGGGGGGGGGGGGGTGTGGAAGAAGCACAGCGCGCGCTGCACCCAGGGAACGGCCCCGAGACGGCGTCCCGCACGCGCGGGACACGCAGAGGGGGTGTGCGGCCGGGCGCGCGGCCGGGACCAGGTTTTTTTTGGGGGGGGGGGGGCGGAGTTTGCTTGTTTGAAAGACGGCCCGGTGCCGGCGACCCCGGACAGCAGCTTTCCCCCTGCGGCGAGTCGCCGCGG
>BJBW01003672.1:12810-28076 GCA_004320125.1 Scolopax mira | reverse complement strand
CTCAGCCCATTCATCCAGCCTGTCCAGATCCCTCTGCAAGTTTCATAACTTAAACTGTTCTCTAACTGTGGCATTTAATTAATCTGCAAAAGCACTGGGTGCTTTTATAGAAGCAGGAAGAAGTCAGAAATAATCTCTGTGGTTTCAAGAAGGATAGGGAAGACACTGGGAAAATAATGACTTACATGGTTTTCACATAACACATATATACTCACAAAGGCAAACATGCCAAAATGCTTTTTTTTTAATCCTTATTATGAGCAAGCAGAAATATCTGAATTTTTAAATTAACGAATAAAACTGGATTAACACTCAGCAAGAATGTATATATTGCTTAAAACAGTCACTCACATTATTTTGTTTTACTCCAGAGAGCAATAAAGATTGTCACTGATCCAGTGTCCCACTTGGCAATAGCTCCACCTTTTTTTTCTTAAAGGCCTCCTAGCCAGAACCTTTAGGAGTTAGTAAAAAACTGTTTATAAAACCATGGTGACCACCATAAGCACTTTCACAAATACTGGTTAGAGAGTAGCCATAATTTTTTAACATAAACCTGTGGATCACAGATGGCCCAGATTTAGGTTTCCTGGAAATAATTTTTTGAGTTCTCAGATCACCATTGATCATGGACACAATGTTACTAGCCAGATGGTCAAAGTACAATTAGCAATGTGTAAGTGCAGTGTTTCTGTACAGACTATCACAAGGCTGAAAAGAAACCACCAATGAAATGCTCTAATGCACTTAGAAGAAGGAGGCAAAGCTAGGACTCACAGCTGCAACATTTTACATTCAGGTCCATTTTTGCCCTCTATTAAAATTCCCTTAGAGTAAATATTATTTTGCATGTAGTACATCAAAGGATAATGTCTTGCCAAATGTTTCTTTGAGATTATTATGGAACTTTGGGTTTCATTCTGCATTATACTTATCAGACTCCTTACACGGTGTGATTCATCGTCACTTATCTCCACTGTGTCCTCTTTAAATCAGGCCGCATTACTACAATATTCACTTGCAACCTTGAGAACTGTGAATCCAACTGATATTTTACCACCTCAACCTAGCAGAAATTCTTTCTTAAATTTACTGAATAGAAGTATGCTGTTCCGTAGGGCCTTCATCCTGCATGCTCCTGCATACTAGAATTTGGTAAGAACTAAGAACATTATTTACCTGGCAAGGGAACCCTGGAAACTCACAGTAAGGCTGGTTAAGGAAGAAAACAGGTGAAATTACATTCAGAGATGACATATGTGATTCTCTTTTTCTTAAACTAAACAGTCTTAAAATATTTATATTCAGTTGCCAATGCATATAATTTGGCAGAACTTCGACTTGGAAGAACACAATGTCCCGAAGCTGGTTTTCTTATGCAAAGCCTTCCTTTTAGCTTTCAGCATGCAAGGTTTACACCATTGCTGTACCAATGAGCTAAATCCAGGGAACGTATATAAATAGAAAGGAAAAGACTGCACATTTCCTATTGGTGAATGAGTCGGAGTTTAAATTAACGTAAACTGGTTACTCAACAGGGAGTCTAATTGTCATGCAAATTACAGTAACTCATACTCTCCTCTTATTTGGCTGACTTTGTTCTTTCTTTTTTAAACCAAATCCTCGGGCTTCTTCCTGTGAGTTATTCCATTAACAGCACTTCCATTTCATTCTGCACATAGGGATACAGCTCTACTTATAGTTATTATAGATAGCTAACATATTTCACATTTATGCCTAGGAGTACCAGAAAAACTGAACTGGAAACCACTGGCTTTGATATAAAGGTGAATTTTTCTTATTGACAGTTATAAATAACAAAAGCAGAACAAACTTTTCAGCTTCGTCCCATAAATTCAGTGATAACTGAAACTCTGTGCAAAACCTTTCCCAGTGTCATGAAATAACATCTTAAAGATATAACAGAGATAACTGAAAACAACATTAGAAAGAAGGATCTTAATCTTGCATTAAAAGTTGAACACCTTTGCCAGAAAGCTGCTTCTGAAAACTGAAAAGAAAACTATACTGTTCATCGGTAATGATCCTTAATGGTTTAATTATTCTCTTTAAAGTGATTGTGTTTTGGACCACCACAGCAGAATATCGTATGAATTTTAACAAACTTTTGATGTTTAAAGCCACACTAAAAATGAGCTATATCCAAGTACAGAAAAAAACAATATTTTATTTATAATCTTAGTTTAGTGTTTGTACTACAAATTCTGATTCTAGAATTGTTTAAAAGATCATGGGTTTTATAGCTTTTCACCAGTAAATTATTTTCTTGGGTATTTTCGTTGTTGGGGTTTTTTTTGTTGTTTTTTTTTTGTTTGTTTTTTTAACTTTTTCTTCCATTTTTTCATAGAATGGTGCTTTTGGTAGATACAGAGCAAATCATTACATGAAGAAAGGGTTGCTTGTTTCTTTTTCTCACTTATAAAGCTGCTGTTATTATTCCATTCTCTATTGAATAATTTCAAAAGGGCATGAGAAAACAAAAGAAAAAAAAAAGAGAAAAAGTGACAAAATAGACCGAATCTCACCACTAGAATTCACCATAAAAATTTCCAAAGTGTAACAGAATTCTTACAAAATTTCCTAGACCAGTTCTTTTAGGGAATCGAGGTCTCCTATGAAAAATATGGCAAATGGGAATCAGGGTAGGTTGGGGAGGAAAAAGGGAACAAGGAGGGTAAATAAGTGCAGCAAAAACAGGTTCTGAGGAATACACATAATTTTGTCTGCTTTAGATCACAATAGAATTTTTAATAAATAAATTTCTTTTCTTTGTAAAGACACTTTTTTGAAACAGTAGATTTAGCCCAGTCATTTGTGTCATTTTTTTTATAAACCATCTTTTGTTGTCCCCACCCCCACCCCATAATGTCATAAATGTTTTAGATTTGAGTCTCTTGTACATTGTCTTTTGAGTTCATTCGGATCAATAACGGTTCATGCACTGAACTGTGTATTGAATTTATTGTGTTAACTGTTGTTGTGTGGTTGAAAGGAGACTTATAAGAGTTATAGTGATTTAGGTGCTCATGCTCTATTGCTGGCATGGGCAAGTGGCTCTCAATGGGTGTGTCACCTGTAAGCTCATCATCCACATTAATGATCTCTACAGTCCGTGTTGGCGCATGATGGTTCTGCCGGTGATGCTGTTTCCTCATTTTGTAGAAAATTACCAGCATCACAGCAGCCATGAGAGTGATAGCCACAAAACAACCAATTATGATTTTGGTAGTCTTCATAACCTCATCTATTCCTGGGATCCCATTGTTTGCGTCCGTCACAGGAATGGTGAATGTTTTTTCTGTTGATCTTGTGCTCTGTGGAGTGAGTGAGGTTGTCATGTTAGTGGTCTCCCAGTTGGTAACTGGTGTGGGCCCAACCTGCTCTGTGGTCTGTGCCTCATCCTGAGAAGGTTCCACAGTCTCTACTGTGACGGTTGAAAAGTACGTGTAACCGGGGTTATCCAGGGCAGTCACATTCAGGGTGGCAGAGGCCGTGGTATTCCCAACAGAGTTACTCACCATGCATGTGTACAAGCCCGTGTCTTGCACAGTTACCTTTGTAAAATTCAACGTGCCGTCACTCAGCACAGCGATCCGAACTCTGTACGCCCCATGCGTCATAACAGATCCGTTGGGAGTAATCCAAGATACAGAGGTCAGGGAGGTTGATGCCCGGCACTTCATCTCTGCAGCCATGCCTTCTGTGACATTGAGGTCTGCTGGTGGCTCCACTATGACCGGAGCATAACACGTGAAGTAATTCAGGTCCAGCTCACCGATGTATCTTCCTTTTAAACTGGGAGGTGTGTGGCACCGGGCGCAGCATGCAGTATTGGAGGGTGCCTTGTCTTTAATCCACCAGCTGAGCCAAAGGATATCACAGTTGCAGTTCCAAGGATTGTGGTGCAAGTGGATCCTTTCTAGGCGGAGTGGTGTGAAGAGGTCATGAGGCAGTAGTGTTAGATTGTTGTGTGCCAGATTGATCTCTACAAGTGACTGAAGGTTATCAAAAGCATTCCTTTCTATCACTTGAATCTGTGACTGTATCATCCACAATTTCTGAAGATGCATCAAGCCTTGGAAAGAACCTGGCCGGATGGCAGTCAGGTGATTCCCGGAAAGATCTAACTCATCCAGCTTTACAAGTGGGGTGAGGTTAGGAATCTCTCGAAGATTGCACATGGCAAGGTTCAAATACCTCAAGTTGGACAGACCTTCAAAGGCACCTTCTGAGATGTACGAAAGCCTTTTCAATTCCCCCAAGTCCAGCCTCCGGAGAGAAGGGATTCTGTTAAAAGCATAAGAAGGGATGCTCTCAATGGGGTTGTTTCTCAACCACAGTTCCTTCAGTTTTGACAGGTATACAAAAGCCCCATTTGGGATAGTGGTCAGACGATTGTCAAAGAGCTCCAAAGTGTTGAGATTGGCCAGACCATTGAAAGCCCCTATTTCAATTGTTCTGATGTGATTCCTGCTGAGCTGCAGGATTTCTAGGTGCCTCAGATGCTTGAAGCTATTAACTTTAATGATTTGGATCTGGTTCTCATGGAGATTGAGTAACCGGGTGTTGGTGGAGATGCCGTCTGGCACGTCTCTCAGATTTTTTCGTACACAAATCACTTTACTGAACTGGTTGCTGCAGGAGCAGACAGAAGGGCAAGTTTGAGCCCTCACTAGACCAGCCACCACAAGAAGCTGAAGAGCCAACAGCACCACAAGCAGGGGGTCAAATAGGGCCCTGTTAAACCTAGGACCTATCATTATCTGCTGTGGATGTAAGGTCATCTTGTTCAACATTCATAATTTATTTGGTGTTGGTCCTTCTGGAGTTTGAATAGCCTGAAAGAAAGAAAGAAAGAAAGAAAGAAAGAAAGAAAGAGAGAGAGGACAAGGAGAACATTAAATTAATCTCAAATATTGAAGTCTGCTCTCTAAACAAAGAGTTCTCAAGTCCCTTCAAGTCAACTCTACCAGTTTCCTGAAACTTTGGAGAGAGAATAGCTATTGAAATTCTAATGTTTTGTTTCCTATACAGCCACGTATGTCAGCTGTAATTGGCAACGAGATAAGAAAAAGGCAGACATGGGCCTTTTCCTGCTCATTGCAATGTATAATGCATGTAGCTGGATGGCAGATAACAAGTTCAACCACACTGGATACCTAAAATAAATGATTGAACTCAGGGGGAGAGCCAAAAGAAGTGTCAAGGGGCCTCAAAAGGCAAAACCAAGTAAGGTAAGAATCATCAGAATATTCAAGGTGTTAACCTTCTTGACACATTATAAGACAAGACAACAAGTAATATCAAGAGCAAGTGGAGACTCTTGCTTTGTGTGGGTGAAAATTTCTGTCTGTTCAAACATGATTCCTGGACAGGAGTTTAACTAGAAGTAAAGCCTTCAACGCCAAATGTAGCGGGTCATGCAAATGTCAGGGCACGATCTTGCCTGTATCAAATGAAGAAAATAAAATACAAAAGAAACACGCTGATCATCAGTTCTTCCCTCCCATTACACAACACCATCCATTTTCATGATATCTCCTCCTCAATTATTTTGTTTGGCACCAGCCTCAGAGACAGCCTGATTAGTAAATGTGTGTTGAACACAGAAATAAGAATAGCCATTTAAATGCTGAAAAATATCTCTGTAGCTTCAGGGTTGGTAGTTTCATTGGTACCTCTAGATAAATCTTACTGTACCTTACAGATCTTACTGTAAGGGGGGAAAAGGACCTTTACACTACAAATGACCATTACCATTTTAAGAATTTCAGTACTGATTCATTTCTAGTAGTTCTTAAGGCCCCCAGCCCTCAGTTCATTTTCAATCAGCTGCTCAGTGCAAGGTCCCTCGGCTGTAGAGATTAATGAAATTTCCTATAACTCAGACAAAACTGAAGTCTTAAAAATTAGAGCAAGCTTAAAGCATACTTATAACCTGCAGCACCCAGATACATAATATATGTATTCACTAAAACAAAATACTATAAGGCAATGGTTTTCCACTCCAGGCTCTGAGTTGTTTCATTTTGTGTAAAAAAACCCTATCCTTCTTTAAAGAAAAATGCAGAAAAAAATATATTAACTTGACTCTTACAGCAATTTATTTAATGAAAGACTTTTTTGCTAATTATATATTCAGACAATGTGTTTTTGAGAATTCATTTCTGCATTTTTTAGAAACTTGTTATAAAGGTTCAGAGGCAGCAAGTGTTCTCATCTCACTTTTAATAATTTACTGCAGAGAAAGCCAATATAATGGTTAAGAACCTATGAATGGGAATTGGAATGTCTGAGCTGTATCTTCTTCTTTGATCTGCTCTATAAGTGCTATTTATAAAACATCATTCTTGACATCAAAGATTCATGAAACTAATGTGTTTTGCAACCTTGAGCAAGTCACTCATCTCTCTCTGTGGCTTACACTTCTGTCGTATGGCTCTGGAGAACCCTGGGGCTGTCGGATTAGATATGGTTGCTCCCACCTCCCCATTGCTTCCTTCTGCCAACAGCTGTACTTCCAAACATCATCTTCCTGGATTTAGTATAACGTACTGGATTAGATGAGGGGTGGCTGCTATACACACCTTCCTTTTTACTGCAGGCATACAAGGTCAATCATCTCTTCAAGGGTGCCGAACACAATATATGGAGAAACACGCTCAAACAAATCACTACAATTCAAGCTCCCTTACCTCAACAGTCCAACAGTAGCAAAACTATCTGCAAAAAGGGGTGTGAAAGGGACCTGGTCCACACCTTTCTTGCACTTTAATGAAGAAGAAGCTGCCCATAGTGGTCTAAAGAATTATATCAATGAGTCTAATACAAACTTCAGGCTCCTTAGTGAAGATCTGTGATCCATGAATCTTGCTGTTGAATATTAATTAACCATGTTCTGTGATAGTTAATTTGACTGTATTAGCATTTTTGTTTGTCGCTATTTGGTGGTGTTCTTTATTCATTAGATTTGTACTTTCTTTCCTTCCCCATTTAAAAAAAAATTCTTCTAAAACTTATCCCCTAAGAACTTGGACTGAACAATGAATGCCATTAACAAGTAATAAAATGGGTTCGGAAACACACCAAACCAATTATTTGACCATTGTACTGGTGCAATGTTGTTGTTGAGCGAGAACTCAGCTCGCTATGTCCAGCTTCAGAGCTGCTGGTTATCCTTGTCTGGCTGGTGTGGCATGGGTGGCTTCTAGAGATACAGGAACCCTTCTGTCTTCTCTCTTAGCCCTATCCACTATCAAAGGCCAGATTTGCAAGATGCCATATGGTTCTTCTACTTTAGTTTTTGCTACTTTCTGCTCTCATTCCTGGTATACTGGACAGCCTGAAGGACCAGGAAACCTACGGGATTTGTAGAATGAGAAAATATAGGGAAAATGAGAAAGATCTTGAGAGAGCAAGTGACTTCAATATCAGTCGGTGTATGTATAAGATTGATTTGATAGCTTCTTTGCCAGCTTCCATAGAGCTGATGATAACAAGCCATGCTGCAAGTGCTTCAAGGCACTTCCCTCCTGTTTTGACTTCTTAAACCTGGTGACATCTTGATATCTCCCACCATTCCCTTCACCTACTCCTTTATCCAGCAAAACTTTCCATCATTATATATATGTTCCATGGGTAATAAAAACCAAAACAACCAACCAAAAAAAAAACCCCCAAAATTAGCAAAAATTGTTCAACCCAAAGCAAAGTGTTTCCATGTCTCAGCTGCAAAAAGATTTTTAGAAGAAACATTTCTGTGTTATCTTCTTAAAAGAAACTCTTATATCCTTCCCATTCTTGGTTATTGACTCAAACAATTAACCAGTCACATAGAGCAGCTCTTTCCCTGTGCTGAAGGCCAAAATTACCCACAGCTTTTACGTTTGCCTTTTCCCCCAGTCCTGGGCTAGGAATGTCTCAATCAAACATACCTCTCAGAACTACGATCCTCCAAAGACCCTCAGGGAATTCTGGAAACCTCAGGTTTCTGCAAAATTCAAATCTGTGCAGGCTTCAAGAACAAACTTGGTCACTGATTACTTATTAGCTGCTCTGAGTGCCCGATTTTGAAGACAGGTTCACCATTTTGCGAGATGCGGATGTAAAGTTCTAGATAAGTCTTCATATATGTCAGTGTGTTTGATTCTCCTGTGTCTAAGCTGCATCTTGTTTAATATATAAATACAGAAGATCTATATTGCTGTTCCTCTGGAATGTTTCCTGGGGGACAGTGAGAGTAAATCTTAGGTTTTCTACCTACCATTTGATTTAACCTTGGCTTTATTTACATTACTAAATCTTTTTTCCCCCTCTTCTTTGATAACATAGGAAGTAAAATGCGTTTTTTAGCATAAGACCACACTAATTGGACTTGGTGCTGCTAAAGTAGAGGGGAGCTGATGGTTCAAAAGAAGCCACCATGACCAGCAGAAAAAATGCCTTGCAATTCCTCACTTCAGCCGGTGAGCTCTGTGTGAGACTGACATTCTGCAACAAGATTCATAGTGGCAGCAGGAATATGCTAGAAAGGTCCTTTCTGTTATAGTGGTGGCTTTCCACAGCTCAGAGCTTAAGTATTCAGGAAGTCTTGGTGCAGTCATTTCACATCAGGATAATTTTAAATCATAAATACCCTAGGAAAAAAAAAAAACACAAAACCAGCACAAAGCCACAGTGGAAAATACATTTAAAGTCTGGAAGAATGCTATGGAAATATTTTAATGGGCTTTACATAAAGACCCATCTGGAACTCTGTACTAGAGTAATTTACTGTTCAATATCTGACTATTATGCTAGAGACACATGAAGGTTTAGCTTTATAAATCCACACACGGAAAACAGGCCGTCAACCAGCTTCTTTAGTCTTTATTGACAACTCTTTGTCTTCTAAGTGATTTTTTTCACCCCTCTCCTTCATTTTTTCAGTACCAAAATATCAACTCTATGGTCAATTCAATAACACTAGTGCCCTCTGCTGTGTAGATTTAAAATGTAGTTTAAAATGCTGAGAATTTCCTTACTGCACAGTAAGACACCCAGACACCAAGTTATTAAATGAGCTTCCAAACATGACCTTAAGTCTGTCTGCAGCATTGCTCTAATTACCAAAGCATATATCATCTCTTATTTTAGTCCGGTAATACATATTCTCTTTATGGCAATGGAGACATACATACACATATACAGAGAGTTGTTTTGTTTGCTATTTCTCAAGACTCAAAAAAAAGATTATTTTTTTTCAAATTGACACTTGATATGATGTTCTCCTCCCTAAAGCTTAGCTGGTGCTGAGTTAGTATTGATGTACTCAAGGTTTGCTTTTGAGTGAAAAGCATTGCCCTTCTAAGATCCAATGCAGGGAGATGAAGGAAGGAATGACAAAGCTAATCCACCTCTGCAGATACGCACAATACAGCTGGCCTTCTGGACAGCTTGAAGGATGAGCAGTTCTGCTATTGAAAGGTAACTTTTGCCTAAACTGTATGAAGAGATGTCTTCTTTATGGGAACCTGCAGTTCATTTTTCTTTTTTTTTTTTTTTTTTTTTAATTTTTTAACCAGGAGAAAGTGACTACACTCGCTCTGATTTCTGACAAATTTTCCTGCAATGGTGGGCTTTGATTACAATAGAGAACTTTTACCATTCCCAAAGATCTGCTTAATGAGGTATGGCAGGTGGCAAAGGTATTTTCCTAAGCTCCAGTGACCCTTAGCTGGATCCCTGGCAGTGTAGTTGCTCTTGGCAACTCGTACTTAGCTTTCTGTCTAGTCTGTGGGTCAATGAAAAACTGTCTCATCACTGGAGCGGTGCAGAGCAAAGGCCAGGGCTTTATCCCAAAATATAGTTCACGACACAGTCTGATCTAACAGACTTTGGTTGGTGCTCTACACCTGCCGTTAAAAAATGAGATGTGATGCTACGTGTCACTGCACTGACAATACAGAGGGGGATCTATCAGGTATCAGGTGATTAAACGATCACAGTAAAGTTAAATCATCACAAATACCTCACAGTCAAATCACCACAGCTCTCCCTCAGCCACGTGCCAGAAACTGTCATGACGAGGAGCACTTGGATCACTTTTTACAACATTTTATCAAGTTGACAAATAAGTGGACATGCTCAGAAAAGGCACCTTTGCTTCCCTGTATACAGCACAGTGATGCAGGCTGGGCATTACACCCCTTTAAAGAGGTTTTTGACAGAGAAACCCTTTGTGAAGAGATCTGCGTTTTTTAGTAAACAAGCCACTCCACAGCTGCAAATTAAATGGCAGATTTCCAAACATATGTAAAGGAGCTAGGTGTGTCAGGCAGCTAATTACACTGGGCAGTCTCCTTCAGTAGCATCAGCAAATAGTTTCTGTATGGAAAGGAGCATGGAGTACAGCAATAAAAATAGGTCTAAATCCCAGGATGACTTCATGCAGGAGTGACTCTTCTGCCTCTCTTTTCAGGAACTCTGAATGCTCTCAGAGCCTGAGACTGATCCCCTTTTGGCAGCAATGCCAGCAGAGGAAGCCAAGGGAATTACACTGTAGATACCATGAGGCAAGCACACAATCTGTTTTAGCTCCACAGAATACTGAAACACATGAGGGTAAACCCTCGTCCCAGAACAGAGACCAAACTGTAGGTAGGGAGCTCCACTGGGGTCAGAAATCTTCTACCAACATCTGCTCTGCAAATGCTCCTGCAGCCTCAGATGCCTGTCCCCATATGGCCATAAGGAGTTGGGCTGATGGCACCACGTTGCAAGGGAGTCACCACACTCTTCTACCCCCAACCCTGCTTTTTCCATCCTGGAACTCCCTTCCACCTGGCTGAACCCCTGAGGACTAGAGCTTTCGGTTCAAGGGAACTACAAGCATTTTGCATGCTGTTCCCTGCCCGTTCACTGAATGTCTTTGCCACCAACAAAGGAACACATGCTACGGTCTTAATAGAGCATTACACTAATCACAATGCAAAATCAGTAAACTGGGTTACAGTATATCTTATATTTTTCTCTTCCTAATACATTTATTTCTTTATTTTTCTCATGAATTTGCTCCTGTCTAAGGTGGTTGGTTTTCTTATTGTTTTTTTAAACAGGCTGTTTTACAGTTAAAAGCCACCACGGCAATGACACAACTGAGCTTCTCTTCCTCCTTTCCTTAAAAAACCGGTTTTCCCTTTTCACTGCTCTAGGACTTGAAAAGTCTCAATGACAGTTTAGGGAGCCATTGCAATAATGCCTAAAAACCTGCGAGGTTTCAAAGCCCAGCAGCTTTTATCTATTTGGTTTTCCTTTTATTTTCAGTTAAGTACAGAGGAGGCCAACAAGGGCCAGCCAGGCAGCCCTGACACGTGAACTGATTACTCATGAGACCAGATAAATCAAAACACTCACAATGCAAATTATTCTCTTCACATGTTTCACTGCTTCACTCCAGACCATGGTTGGGATTTTCTATGGCCCCTTGAAGCCCGTAAGTGTAGGAGGCAGAGTGGATATTGCTGTACCACAGATCTCTCCTGGTTCTCTTCCACAAGCCTTTTAAGACTCAGCTGAATCACTAAGACACTGACCTGAAAGACCTAAGTGTGGTTGGACACATTCAATCCTCCTGAAGCACTACTGATTTCATCTGAGTTCAACCAAGGATGAGTTTGATCCCATCTGCTGCCGCCTTCTTTTCGTTACACAGAAAACAGATATATTTCACACCCTTCTTTTCCCAGCAAGATTTCGTGTTTCCTCTCTCGTGTCTCCCCAAGGTCTAAAATTTTCTCCTTAACTTCAGATAGCAGAAATGAACATGAAAGAGACATTTTAAAAATGAGACATTTAAGATTTTGGTCAAGGCAAATATATTTCTAGTTTGCCTGGAAATGATGAGAGTTCACAGTGTTTTAAACTAAATCAGTTCTGGTATGTCCTTTTATTAATAAATATTCTTTTACTCCCAAGCATCATTTGTGCATTATATCCTCAGTACAACTCATAACTTTTGCTAAATTTATCAGAAAATCACAGGAAACATCAGTCAATGTGTAATGGATATTTCTTTAGGACATAGTTATTTTTATTAAGAGGAATTATTTCTTTATTGACCTTTCCCTGGATATCACCCAAAGGCTGAAGAAGACAAAACAGTCCTAATGTCTATGTTTAGACCCCACACGGTGGTATGAGTAGGAGCAATCTATGAACCATTCACGGTGAACTAACTTAAATTCTTTCATAAAATCCACCACAATAGAGCTTGGTACTAGCCTACTCAGAAACATTCTAGAAATTTAATTGGAATTAACTTTTAAAGTGGGTTAATTATATTGCATTAAGTCTTTGTGTGGACACTTGTATGTAGAATTTAATTTAAGCTAAATTGAATCAAGGCCACTGTAATTTCAATTAAGAGTGTCCATAAAAGAATGTAATCTAGTGTAGCTAGTCCCTTTTCAGAGTTAATTTGGATTCATTTTCTTGAGACCCCATGTAGACATTAGGAACCTTTGTTCTGTATTGACTTGGGCTCGATTCAAACTAATTACGTAAAGGTTTTCTACCTCATCGGTATTCCCTTGGGTTATTCAAGTCCCATTTTACTCTTCTCACTTCACTAATTCAGTTGATAAAGCACAGTTTCTCGGAACCTATTTTGTTTGTTTCATCTGCTCTATTTTTCTGGCCAGAAGTTTATGTAGGGGGAAACAGGCAACTGTACACAGAAAAATTTACAATAGCCCTGATAAAAGAATTCTCTTCATTACAGCAGGATGTCACTACATCTCAGGTGCCAACCATGATATACAGGGAAGTCATACAAGCACCTTCAGGATTTCACTGTCTTATGCCAGAAATAATTTAGTGAGCAAAAATTAAACAGCAGAATATCTATGAATATTGAAAGAATATTTTCTTAATCCCCCTTTTGGTTTATTATCAAAGTAAAATCACAGATCCCCATTTGGAAGACATCTGTGAGCCATAACAAAATTAGTATAAAAACAGGCCTAATAAAGAATTATACGATGTTCTAAAGGACTGCTCCAAAACGATGCAATCTTCACTCCTGTCACACTGGGGTCATAATTTTGAAAAACTGTCGTATTTCTTTGGTTTTAGCTGACCAGTATTGGCTTAAGGCAACATCTATTTAAAGGTACTACAGTGACATTTCATTTCAAACAATCTGCATTTGATCTGTTAGAATATTATCGATTTTTTAATATCAAACCATTAAATTGTATAAATTAACATAGTTTTCAACAACATACTACAGAATTTCAAACCAGCAAGCAAAAACCTGCATGTTAAAATGTTATGTCTTTTAAAAGATGCAAAGGCCAAAAAGTGCCAGGCTGATAGAATTCAAGATGTTAGCCCTCATCCCTTGCAAAATTTTCTCCCTACTCACAAACTATAAAAAAAAATGTTGTAAATGTTAGATCAGAATACCATATAGTCTAAGAATGCACATTACAAATGTAGCCAGTACAATGGAAGAGAAAAAAAAAGTAAAATAAATTAAAACTGCTAATTAGAATATATACTTGCCCTTATAAGAAGTTTCATCCTAATCTTAGAAAATTGAAGTCCAGTTTTTAAAAGCCAAAAAATCCTTTCTTAAGTTATAATGTGTACATTTGTCTACTCTATGTGCTGATGCTGAAAATTTTTTTTTACTAATACAAATCATCCTTTGAGCCTTGCTAAGGTCTTGACCTCAGCAGAAAACATAAACAAGAAGACAGAAATATTTTAGATTTGATGAACATATAATGCAGTTGTGGATCAGGAGTAGTTTCCTACGCTTTGGCAACAGTGATGCTCTGATAAAATGTGAAGGAATTTAGAAAGATTTTAAGATTATTTTGAGATCAGTGAATTAGAGGATCGTCCATATCCGTGGCATAAAAAAATTGAGTTGGTGCCTCAAGAAGTGCAGTTTTTTGCAGTTTGTAATATGTAAAACAGAGGAGACTGAGGGATAAAAGGCACTTATATTAAAACAGCCATGCAAGATCTGCACCAATGCTGTTTTGGGTATGAACTGAAATAGGTATCTGCCTAAATAATTCTATGCCACAATTCTGTGACAAGAAAGGTGTTTTGTTTTTTTAAGGTCTGTGTTATTTTATGTTGAGTTGGAGAAGTGCCTGATAAGTATTTCATAACCTTGGTAACTCTAGGCTCTGTTGCTAGTATGCATTATTCTAAAATACCTTCTGGGAGAAACATACCCATGTAATAACACGCTAAAGCACCGAAGTCCATTTTGCATCATTGCATTTGTAGCGGCTAACGGAGTCCAAATTACTCCCTCATTCTCTTAATAAACAAAGAAGAAAAGAGAAAGAGACATGAGCTAAAAAGTTAAGGCTGCAAATAGCCTCGAGTCTGGCAAATGATGGTTAAACTTCTTGTCCTTGGTAACTATGGAAACCCCTTAAGGTAAGAGTGGAACACAGGCATTTTGTGGTTCGCAATTTACAAGCTGTTTATTTAATTATGAAGGAATATGAAACTGTTAGGGGCAATGCAATTATCACACTGTGATATCGTTTTGAGAGAAAAAAAAAATAGGTACAGAGAAATATAAGAAGCTATTGGTTTTTTTTTTTTCAAATTACTTGGTTTAGGACTTCTATGAAATGGCAGCGCATTGTTTTTTCTGAGATTTATGATTATTTTTTTTTCCCAAAAGAGTGTGAGGAGCCAAAATTAGTAATACATTTGGCCATAATATCCCTCAGCAGATTCATATTAATTGTGGCCATTCTGTGCCTCATGAACAAAACCAAGGTCAGGATGTATTTCAATTAAACCCTAGGTGTTACCAAAGTGCAGCACAGCCAGAATAGCAAGCACGTTATTACCAGATCTATCACTGCTGGGCAATGAATAGGTCACAGGTGCTCTTGCATACAGGATTTGTGCAGCTTTAAATATTACAAGTGGGAAAATGTTTCGATTCAATTTAGGAGGCAGCTAGTGAAATAAAATTAAGAGTGAAACTATGTGGTGACTCAGGGGGGCTATAACAGCTACTGACAAGTATTTTCCCAGATATGAACAACAAACTTTGACCTGATACTTCTGCTGTTGGGAGCTGCATGAGTGTAGGGGCCCCAGGACCCTTTGCACACAATGGGAGTTTTGGCAACAATCCATCCTTGATTGGATTGCCTTAATAAGATGACAAAGATAGAATCATGGAATCATAGAATGGTTCAGCTTGGAAGGGACCTTAAAGA
>BJBW01003671.1:0-40850 GCA_004320125.1 Scolopax mira | reverse complement strand
GTCCCTTCCAGCCCAGATGATTCTATGATTCTATGATCTCCTGCAGTGAGGAGGACGGCAGGGCCCAGTCTGCGCTGTGGTGAAAGGGAGCCTGGCATTTGGGCTGAGGCAGGATCACAGGAGAGTTTGGGAACAGAGGAGTGGTGAACCCAAGCCCCTGAAGCACCCATGGAGGTGCTGAATGAATTAAATGCTGGCTGCTGCTCTGCTGCTTGGAAACCCTGGCTGTGCTAGAGAGCAGATGAGTGGAATTCCTGGAGATTCCCATCTGCCTGCTACGAGCTGCTGTCCTCGCTCCTTGCCAGCATCGAAGCACCTGGAGGCAGGTGCTTGCCAGTTTCGTTGGGACACAGGGGATGGAGCAAGGTCTCCAAGGTCACTGCCAGCATCCTTTGGAGAGACATCTCCCTGAACCCTTCCTGGGTTTGGGCTTCCCAGTCACCATGTGTGGAATAACATGGCTTAATTCATTTTAACCCATTAAGTCTTTAATTGGAGCCAGAAGGCTCCTCTCTCCTCATCTGAGCTGTTTTTCCTTTGAGCCTGGATGCAGAAAGGGTTTGCTTTGCTGCTGGTACCTGTCTGATATCCAGATGTGCCACCCAGACAGTGGCTGGTGTTTGATGATGGTGTTTGATGGAGAGAGAAGACTTCCCTTTGCTCCTCCCTAGCATCAAAGCCTGGATGATAATCACTCAATTATTGCCATCACTTTAGGGCTGCCATATAAAAAAAGAGCATTTTTTTCCCCTTTTGATCATCTGCTTCTAGTTAATTTAGTTATGAGACTTTTGCAGTGGCCATTTTTGGAGATGGCAATCAGAGCATCTCTGCAATCAGAAATGGCTTTCTTTCTGCGTGTCCTTTGTGTTTACACCTATATAAAGAAATTGTGTCCCTTAAAATGAAGCTGAAATAAGCCCCAGCATCGCTGATTGCATGGCTCTTCGTAAGCACTGGTGTCGCTTTCAAATCACACGTCGTCAATAAATCTAATTCTAACTGCCCTGCAGCAAATGGCATCAGCCTGCACTTTGAGATCTCTCCCACACGTACTCCCGCTGCCTAAAAATACCAGTGCTTTAATTCACAAATGACTTGGCTATTGTACAGCCACCATTTTTTTTTAATTTAAATATTGCTGCATGGCTCAGTGTAGGACATCTGTTACACTACAAAGGGTGAAATTCTACTCTGGAGATCTGGTCTTTAAGTGATGCAGTGACTCTGTCCATCTTTGGGGTAAATGACTCTTTATCACCTTTACTCTCCGTGCTGTGAGGTGTGTTAATCGGGGGGCAGCGGCGTTCAGGGGAGCAGGATCCAGGAGGAGAAACTCATCCCTGATGTGGCACTGAGGGAAATAGCCCCCCAAAACTCATCCTTTCACCAAAGAGATGGAACCTCAGTGGCTGCCAAAAAAATGCCATCGTTACTAATGACCTTCCTGGGGAAGGGCTGGCCAAGTGTGTTGGCAGAGGCCAGCGAGGGCTCCCATCTCAGGACAGGACATGGAAAAAGCACTTCCAAAATCCTTTCCAGCCTGTCACCAGAGCCCTCCAAGCCCCTCATCTGTCCCTGCAGCGAGAAGAGTGGAGGTGAATGGGCCCACCACCAATGGCCAGCATTACCCACGAGGATGCTGTTGTGTTCAATAGCTGTGTGCTTTAGAGCTGCTGGAAATGCAGTGTGCTGTGCTTCATCCCTTAAACTCTCCCTGTGTGCGTCCCAGGTGTCTAGTCCATCCTCTTTGCAGTAAATGTATAATTTACATTTAAACATCTGGCTTTGAGGTGTGGAATATAGGGAAGGGGACCAACTGCTTTGGTTTGAGCAGTTGGGTGTCTCTTTAATGGGTGAATGCCCAGGGCATGCTGGTGTTTGGAGTTCATGCAGGGCAGTGGGAAGAGTAGTGTGTAACCAAGCAATCAGTTGTTTTTTTTCTCCAGCAGATTTCAGCCTCTTGACCTTCCTGGCTTGCTGGCAGGACAGGGAAAATTCATCAGTTGGTCTACAAATGAAGCCAAGGGCGAGTCATATGCTGTGATCTTGGGGTGAAGTGGCAAACTGGCTTCGTGGCACTGACTGGGGGATTCTGGAGCAGTGCTGGATGCGGTGGATGTGAAGACTGAAGTTCAATGTGGCTGGAAGGTGCTGAGGCTACAAAACAAACATGAGCAATGCTCTAAATGGACGTGTTTCTGTAAGAGAGTTTGGGTTGAAGTTACTTGGATTTTGCTCTCTCCGTTTCCATACGATAAACCCTCTCGCTGCTGGGGGAGTCATTTCTGGGCTGTAAGTGCAGCCTGGAGCAGAGGGTGAGCACGGGCTTGGCTGGTGGGTAGGAGTCCTACACCCCGCTGCCAAATCGTCCAGCAATGGACACAATCATTGCTAATTCCCCCAGTCTTGCAAAAAAATCCAATCCAAAACAGTTAAAAATGTATATTTTGAAGGCTGAAAAGGTGAGGAAACAAGCCACCAGCCCTGCAGAGAAAACAGATACTGACTGCTCGATTTCCTCCTCTCTCCATTGCAAGGGGGAGGAAATCCAACCACTGGAGATGGCAAGGAGATGCCACCACTGCCCAAGGGTGGGGACAAAGGTAGTGACCCACCAGGAAGAGCCACCCTGGTCTATCAGACCAAGATGTGGCACATCCTCCATTACTCAGTGCCCAGACTTTCTCCTTCCAAGGACTCTGGGCTCCACATGGACTGATCTGGTGTCCCTCAAAATGCCGAAAACCTGTTGCAGAGAAGGAAGCAGAAGGATATTCCCGTGATGCTGGCTTCACCCTGAGCTCTTTTCTCCTTCTTTCCTTGAGTGCAGGTGTGAGAGCAGCCATGGGTCAGCTCCCACATAGTCACTGGTGAGCTGGAGGTTTGCCCGAACCCGTTACCCCAAAAGTGTAAGATTTTGCAGGACTTATCCCTAAATGATGGGGAGCAGCACCCAAGTTAACCAGTCTCTGGGGCGGCTGGTCTCCTTTTGTCCCTCTTCATCTTCATTGGCTTGGATTGAGGCTGATGGGCTCTGAGGCAACAGCCGAGTGCACTTGGCTTTCGTAAATCTTTCGTAAAGCTTTTGTAAATCCCTGAGGACTTGGGGGAAGACACCAGTAACCAGAGCAGACTGGGGAGAGCTGGTCCAGACTGGTAGTGGTAGGAGGACACTGCTAAGGAGGTGATGGTGGCCCCTGTGATGGCTTTATTGCCTCGGAATCTTCCTCCGAAGATGATGGTCTGGATTTGAAAGAGTCCGGCCTCTCTGCAGCCGCAGCTCCCAGCTCCCCAGCTTGCTCCCTTGGCCTTGCTCCGGCAGGGAGATGGATGCAATTTGGCTCCTGCTTCTTCTTGTTTTCCAAAAAGCAAATATTGTCAGATTCAGAGCTGCTCTGGCCATATTGTGTGCATATTAATGCAGAGCCAGAGCAGGGCTCGTCACGCGTCTCTGCTTCGGGGGGTATCCGGGCTGGGAGCTGGGTTTGTCATATCGGGGTCTGCTGGGGGGGGGTGATTCGGAGGGATGTTTGTTTATCTGCAGATGCAGCTCACGGGTGGCTGGGGAAGCAGTGGAGAGAGATGCCAAGAGGGGGAGGCTGCTGCGGGGAATCTGAGTCGCTCCTCCCGCAAAGCCCTTTGTGCTGCTGCTGCTGAGATGCCGGCGAGGCAGATCGGTGGGGCCGGGCAGCCTGTCTCTGCGCCAGCGGCGGGGAAGGGGCTTTGTGGCAGCTCTGGAGGAGCCCAAGCAGCGTGAATTCAGCTCAGCCTCCCGGGAGGCCTTTTGTGGGGAGCGGGAGGCAGCGAGCCCGCAATGCTGCGTGACACTGACACAGCCCAGACACTCCTCTCCCCGGCGTGACCACAGCGACCTGAAAAAACCATGGCCGTGTGAGGCCACGCTGCCCAACGTGGGTACTGGCTACTACTGGCAGCTGTGGATGCTCCGGATGAGCTCTTCTGAAGGTGGGGTGGTCCCTGGAGGGGTCGGCGGTGCGGGTGTCCACTTGCAGGGTGATGCTCGCAGGGATGCTTGATTTGCTTTTCCACTCAAGATTCTGGTTCCCAGCTGCGTTGATGGTGCAGCAAGTACCCCGAGAAAGCAAGAATCCACACCCCTGTCCTCAAGCAGTGAGAGCAGGGACGCTGCGACATGGTGCAGTGACAACGTGGCCCAGGGGTGGCAGGAGAGCAGGATGAGGCCTCTGGAAAGAATGCTTCAAAATACGGAGGCATTTAAGCAGGCTCTTTGGGGACCTGCTGGTCTGTGCTGGTCTGTAGCCTGGGGCTGCTGTCACCTTCTCCGCTGGCACGGCCTCTCAGCACCCCAGATTTCTCCCAGGTTGCCCCAGCTTCACCCTCAGAAGTCAGCCCACCCCTGTAGTCACCAGGGTGGCTTTCAGGGGTCAACAGAGCCATTCTCGGGTCCTTACTCCCCATCCCACTTTTCTCCAGCTGCTCAGTTTTCCCTGTCATATCCCTGTTCTCATCAGTCATTATTTCTCTCTAGGTGAAGGCTTTTTAATAACATCTGACATATCAGCCATTTTTGAGTAATTTCCTTTCTTCTACTCCAATTTTCATCCTCTTCATAACTAGAAAGCCTTTCTTTGTCCTCAGCCAGAGGGCAGGTGGCTGTTATTGCCTCTGTTATCATATTCCAGGAGATTTGATCAGGTTAATGAAAATCCTTCTCTCTTTCTCTTGTGTGTCGCTTCCACTTCCATCTTCTTTAGCCTGGTTTCTTAAGGAAATGAAACTAAAGGACTTGTGTTGTCATGGCCTTTTCTCTCCCTCTGTTCTCTCTTGAACAAATCCCTCTTAGCAAATTTGATGGGGTGAAATGCTCGAAACGCTTGGGGGCTTGTGGTTGCTGGTGGGGAGGACAGAGCCAGGCGATGCCCCAGAGGGGCACGATGCAAAGGGCCAGTGGTGGTCCAGTGAGCTGGTGGTCTCACTGGGAACATGAAGAGCACCAGGGCTGTATCCCCAAGGGATAACAGGCCGCATTGCCTGGGTTTATTTTGCTGCCTGGTTGCTTTCCTTGTGCTGAGGAAGGGAAGCAGAGGAGCAGAGTTGCTCTGGCCTCGCAGGCAGGGTGTGGGTCTGGGTTTGGAGGGACCTGGGCTGTGTTCTCAGCTGCAGACGCGTGCGTGGTTGTGCTCGAGGGCTCTTCCTGCAGCAGCAGGAGCTGCAGCTGGTTTGAGCTAATCTGTTGGAGTGTGAACTGCAGTGACAGAGGAGCCAGCAGAGATTTTCTGCTGCTGTCCATGCTACAGCAGGGAGAGGCTCTATTCCAGCGGCTGCTGCAACATCTGATTCCCTGGTAGTAACATGGAGATTCCTGGTGAGGGAAATCTTGGGGGTTTCTGGGAGAAGCACAACATGCAGTTGGTAGTTCAAGTCCATCAGTGGAAAAGGACCAAAGTGCTTCTTGGTATGTCCTTTGAGCTCATTGCCCTTTCCAGCAAGGGATCGGGTACCTCAGGAGCCTGTCCCCTCCTTTCCCAGCCTACCCTGGGGAGGGGGATTTGCTGAAGCCCTGCAGCATAGGGATGCTCTGCCCAGGTCTCTCAGTGGGGAAGCAACCCGTCTGCTTGGCAATTTATCTGGAGCCTTGGCTTTTCTGTGGATAAGTTACTGCTTGTTGGCACCAAGTCATGTTGTAGACCTGCACTGGGAAGGTTTCACCCTTGCTCTGCTGTGTCCTTCTCTTTGCATGTGGCATTTCTTTTGGGCACTACATCTGGTATTTCCTTTGGGTAACCTGGTCTGCTGTTCTTTCTTCAGCCTTCATTCCTCAGGCCTGGAGCTTTGCTGGACCTCTACATGGTCCCCACCTTGTCCCACTGCTGGAGGGCTTGCTGTCAGGAGCTGTGTCTCATCTTCTGCCTGGTCCCACCAGGAAACCTGCCTCTTCCTCTCCCTTGAGGTCCTTCCCAATGTGGGGGGCTTGCTGGGTGACATCAACCCTGCAGAGAGCACATGGGCACTTTAAGCCTAGCAATGAGTCCACATCAGGGCTCCATTCTCCTAGAAGGTCCTCAAACATGCAGGCCCACTAGGGGGGATGCACGACAATGACTCTGTGTCCCAGAACATGGTGAATCCCTTTCACCTTGCTTGGCCTCTCCACCTATTTGTGATCTGCTGGGTGAAAAGGTTTGATGGGTGGGTAGGCAAGACCAGTCCTGATGCCACCATGATCAGGCATGATGCAGATGTTTGAGGTGTTTCAGAGCCAGGTTTCTTAACCAACTGTGAGACATGGTTAACGGAAGGAGAAGGGCTTGGCTGTGGCCCCTGCCCAGGAGCTGAGTGTTTGGATGGTTTCTCTTTCCAGGAAGAGTTTTGGTTTTCCATTGCTCTCTCCAGCCTCTCTTTTGATGGCAATGAGATGGGCTCTGTAATTGAGGAGATCCCAGATGAATAATCCACTGAGGAAGCTGCTAATTTGAAGACATGTCTGTAATAATTAAATCATTATCTGGAGGGAAGTAGAGAACAGATACCAAAACGGGGCTAATTAAAATCCAAACCCTGGATGACTTGGGCCCTGGGCCAGAGCACAGCATAGTCTGTTGGGGATGTCTTCATGTGTAATTGCTTTTCAGAACATCAGTCCCACCAGAAAACCCATCTGTTCCCCCTCATGAGACCAAGATTGACCCAGAAACCATCTTGCCTTCTCCTGTCCTGTGTTCCCCAGACCAGACATAGATAGAGGATGGCCATATGCTTCACAAAGGGCAGGAGGAGTGGTGAGACCCAATTTGGGAGGGTATTTGGTTCTTGGGCCTCAGGAACTAGATTCTTCCATATCTCTGGAAGATTTTGTCCTTATCTTTCAGCCCTCAGGCTTGGCTGATGGTCCTTGGAAATACCTTGAGATCTATAAGCAGGATCGTCTTGTTTCTATGCCTGTTCCATGCATGGAAGGATTTGGACCTGCTAAGGTTGGCACCTTAGCCAAGAAACCAAGAAGCTGGTGCCTGGGAGTAAGGTGGCTTTGGCTGTAGGGAGAGATGAGTTTTGTTCAGGTTGACTCCGAGTCAGGTGTGGGAGCACCTTAGGAGAGGTTTTTGTGTGCTGCATCACCTGTAAGGATGCAATGCATTGCTGGATATGGGACTGGCCCTTGAGTTATCCTCAGGTGTCAGCTCTGAACACGTCCAAGTAGGTGGAGGTAGCTCTGACTGAGTGACTCTCTTGACTGAGACTAGTCAAGCTTGAAGCCCACCACGTCCTTCAGCAGGGCCAGGTACTTTGCAAGGGACAGTGCTTAAAAAATCCCACCTCCCATATTCAGGATTTTGGGTCCAGGGTAAATTCAATCCTCTTGAGCTCTTGCGCTGGGTATATTTCTGTGTCAGGGAGGCATTGCTGCTCTGTCTGCATAGACTGAAGGTCTTAGGTGGTCGTGACAAGGTGAACTCCAGCAGCAAGCATTGCTTCAGATGAGCTGGCCTTGAATCACTCTATTTTGGCAGGGAAGGGCTTCCAGCTGTCTAAACCAGTCCCCTTCCAAAACTGTTTAAGATAAATCGGTGCTTTTACCCAGTGGAGACAGGGAAAGGGAGCTCTGTCTATCAGGTCTGCGTGTCCCAAGCATCGCTCAGCAGATGTCACTGTATTGTCACGGCAGGTAAAGGTCATCTCAGGTGGGCTGGTGGCTTCAGGCAGCATCTGGGCTCGGGAAGGTGAGAGGAGGGCATGACACGGGAGGCCAGGCAGGGAGCCACTTCTGCTCGGGTGAGCATCCCACCAACCCCTGACACATGGTATTTTTTCTCTCCTACATTGCCCTGGAGGGACTGCAGCACTGCAGCGACGGTGACATGGTGGGTCTTGGGGACGGGCTGCTTTGGGCTGAGCCATCCCTAAGCCAGCTGTGGTGGAACTGGGTTCTTCTTGGTATAACATCTGCAGGAACAGGGCACTGTGGGATGCCCAAGGTCCAAACTCATGTTGTAAAGAAGCCAGAAATTTAAAGCTGCCTGCACAAATCACAGAATCACAGAATTGTCAGAGTTGGAAGGGACCTCTAGAGATCATCCAGTCCAACTCCCTGCTTTGACAGGGTTGCCCAGAGCACATCACTAAGGACAGCATCCAGGTGGGGCTTGAAGATCTCCAGAGAAGGGGACTCCACACCCTCCCTGGGCAGCCTCTGCCAGGGCTCTGCCACCCTCAACAGAATTAAGTTTTTTCTTATATTTGAATGGAACTTCCCATGGTCCAGCTTGTGCCCATTGCCCCTTGTCCTGTCACTGGAAACCACTGAAAAGAGTCCGGCTCCATCCTCCTTCAACCCACCCTTTAGATACTTGTAAACATAGATAAGGTCTCCCCTCAGCCTTCTCTTCTCCAGGCTAAAGAGTCTCAACTCTCTCAGCCTTTCCTTGTGAGGGAGCTGCTCCAATCCTTTAATGGTCACTAAACCTTCTAGAAAATGTAGGCTCAGCTTCTGTGCTTGAGTTGTGTGTGGAGAAGAACTCCCGGCCCCGTGTGCATCCTCTCGTCTGTGATCTGTCACACGCCGCTTGCTTTTATTAGAGAGAGCACGTGATGTTGCCATCTCAGGCAGCAGATGTGGTGCCAACGCATTGGGTTCATCTCCTTCCCTTCATCCCCCTTCCAGGAATTTTACGGTTTCCTGGCCACCACGTCTTTGAGTGTCCCCAGGAGCACTGGGGGAGCAGGACAGAAACCACCGCGCCTGCGTCTCTGCCAGCGAGCAGTACGCCAATGTAATTACCTGCATTTCATTTCTTTAAAAGCCCCCTGAGCTTCAAACACAGTTCCCCCCTCCCCTCGTGATGTCTCACAGAGATTGGCCAAATCCTGCTCTCATCTCCTCCTGGGGCAGTTTGGGGGGGTCATCCCTGCCACCAGTTGCTTGGCCATGGGGCCACTTGCTCTGACTCCGTGTGTGTGGGAGCCCTTCTGAGTTTCGGGGTGGGACAGTGTCGAGGGGCTTTGTGCCGACGGGGAGTGGGTGCTTCTCGGACACCCTTTGGGGTCAATTCTGGGGACAGAACCATGGGCCAGGCTTGATGATGGCATGGTTGGGGCCATCACCTTTGCAATTTTTTTGGGTGAGCTGGACGTAGCTGTGGGACCTCACGGGAAGCTCGGTGGGGACAAGGGCACAGGCTCCCGGGGCTCTCGGTGCTGGGGGGGGCTCTCTCTGCCTGAGGGGCTCTGGGTGCCGCCGGCAAGGACGCAGAGCTCACTGCATTAGCTTAGCTCCACAGAGCTGACATTTTAAGAGGGAACGAGTTGGAAATTGAGCTGAACTAATGCCCGGCACTGCTTTTTGTGACAATAAATGCTGGGATGAGAGCTCTGCCGGCGCAGAGGAGAGCTGCCACGCTGCTGCAAACCACGACACTCCCGACGCTTTCTGGAGCAATTCCATGTTAGTTCCCTCAGTTTGAAGCTTGCGCTGCTTTACAAATCCCCTGAACCAGCAGAGCAGCTCTGGGTCACCACAGATCTTCTGGGGAGTCTCTGCTCATCCTGCCCGGTGCTGAGCATCTCTAGAGCAGGTGCAATGGAACAAGGACAAAGGCAGGGCTGGGTATGCACTGCTGGAATCGTGGCAAGCAGGATGGGTGCCAGGATCACTGATCTGGGGCTGTGACAAACAGGATGGGTGCCAGGATCACTGAACTCAGACTGTGGCAAGAAGAATGGGTACCAGGATCACTGAACTGGTACCATGTCAAGCAGGATGGGTGCCAGGATCACTGATCTGGGACCATGGCAAGCAGAATGGATACCAGGATCACTGAACTGTGACTGTGGCAAGAAGAATGGGTACCAGGACCATTGAACGGGCATGGTGATAGCACGGGCAGAGCATGCTCACTTATGCCTAGATGCCTAGGTAGGGCCAGCACCTTTGCTGACCTCTTTGGGGACATCTCAAGGGACCATTTGCCCTGTGGCACCCCCATCCCTCCCCACTGATGTACCCAGACCCCAGCTGGGATGCAAACCCTGTCCCCACTGGGACCACACTGGGTGAGGAGCTGGCTGGTGTCCATGAAAGCTCTGCCTTCCAGGCCACCCGATTCTGCTCCACTTGCTTGAGCTGCAGGAGGTGGACTTTCTGCCCCATAAGCCATGAGGGTCATGAGCTGTGGTAGGGGGGGTGCCAGTTAATGAAGAGATGGGGGGAAAGGGCTGGTGGAACTGTGTGAAGCCCTTGGGGGCTCTGCTCAAAGCTCCCTCCTGGGTCTAACGCTGCTCGTGACATTCACAAAAAGCTTGATTTATTCTTTCTGATCTTTTCTGGTACTTGGGATCTCTGGAGGAAACTGGACTTAAATATCCTGTATATCTTCCTTGTGGACTGTATCTAGGAGGAGGGAGCTCCAGGTGGAGCTTTTTCCATGGCAGGGTACAGTTGAGATGCTCTCTGTGGTTTCTCTGATGGCTAATATGGGTTGAGCTTATTAGCCTAAAGGGGAACTTTAGGCTTATCTCCTAAGGGGGAACGGCTTGGATTTTCCTTCTCAACTCAGCTCTCAAGGCTCAGCATCTTCCAGACCTCCACCGAGCTGGGAACATGGTCCTCTGCTTCACAGTGTCTGGGGACATGCAGGGGCAGAGTCGCCACCAAAAACTCCTTCTTGCAAGAAACAAGGCTTAAAATGCAGGACAAAAGCAGGAGAAGTCATCCTGCAGCACTGGGGCCAGCACTCGGTGCTTTCCTGCTGCTGTGGCTGTGGGTTCCATGCCGGGG
This sequence comes from Scolopax mira, assembly GCA_004320125.1. NCBI lineage: Eukaryota > Metazoa > Chordata > Aves > Charadriiformes > Scolopacidae > Scolopax > Scolopax mira. The sequence goes on along the minus strand of BJBW01003671.1, from coordinate 30,094 downwards.
GAGCTTCAGCTGGGGGATAATTCCGTGTAATGAAGACTGTGGGTTGAGGATGTGGAGCTGCTCGGTGAGGGTTCGACAGAAGCAGACAGATACCTAGTGTCTGTGCCTTGCCCCTGCCTTTTAAATGTCAGTGTCCTCGGATGTCCCCATGTGGCTGCTTCTGCCATGTCATGTCCTGTCACTTGCCATGAACCGCAGGGATGAGACACCGGGAGCTGACACCCGGCTGCCTGTGGCATGGGCACCACGGGAGCAGCAGGGGGTTATTCCAGCCTGGGCTGGGGGCAGACGGGGGCCGTGCTGCAGTTTGTCTCCATCTCTGCCTGCTCCTTGCTGACACCAGTCCTGCCTTCTGTTCCCCTCTGCCGGCTTCATCCACCCCTTCCAATCCACACAGAGGGCCAGCCAAGATGCTGAAGGACCATGACTTGGCCAGGGAAGGTTGTGGTTATTCCCGGCATGAGGATGCTTGGGAGGAAGAGCAGGTTTCAGCCAGGTAGGGATTTAACACCGTGATCTTGCCCTACATGGAGCTGAGCAACCACAGCTCTGTGATCCCACCCACCCACATGTCCCAGGAGGGGTGGAGGTGCATGGGGTATGTCTGAGGTTTGGGTGTTGCAGAGATGTCCTGGTTCTGGGTATAGTCTGATCATCCTCAGAGCTTGACTGCAGAGAGCCAAGAGTCACACTGGGGTCCCACTCCCCACCAAGCCATGGCTTTTGCCACTAGGCAAAAGCTGTTTAGTAATTAGCTGCGCCATCAGCAAATGGATTAAATTACTTGCTAAAGTTGCTTAGCACAAGGAAGGGGAAGCAGAAGGGATGAAAACAAAGGGGAACCCCACAGACATCTCTTAAGTTACCAAAACCATCCAAATTCCCTCTGTTTGGGGTCATCCAATGCACAACCAAGATCAAGTCACTGCTCTTCTTTAATAGGAAGATTAAAACCTCCTGTGTTTTGGGAGGAAGGAGGAAAACAAAGTCCTGATGCTCTGGGGAGCTCCAAACTGTCTGCAAGTGGGACGGGGAGCATGGGGCACAGATCTCACCACCGTTATCTCTGCATGAGTGCTGAAGTGGTCAGTGGTGAATTGCTGAGCTCTGGAGGCTTCCCCATGGTGTGGTTCTTGCTCCAGGACCATTGCTTTTCCCTCTCAGATTGTGTTGGCCACAAAACCTCCCTGAGTGTGATGCAGGGATGTGTTCCTGAATCTGCTCTGGTCCAAACCAGAGCCAGCAGCGCTAGGCGTTTCCCCACCCTCTCATACTTCCTATATTTCACATTGCAAGCACAGCCTGTCTCTTCTCTGCCTCTCCAAATTCCCTCCCTGGGCTCTTCCTCTCGAAATTTGTGGCCCAGTGGAGGACAGTGGCAAAATGCTGCAGACCTGCCCCAGCAGGGCGGGGAGCTGGGTGCTGCTCACTGAGCTGTTCGTGGAACTGGCAGGCAGATTTTATGGTGGAAAATGGGCAAATGTGCAGCAGATGCGTGGGAACCATTATTTGTTCTGAGGCTCCTTGCACGGAGGGTTGTGTTTAGGGTGCCAATGATGCTCCTGGGTGTGAAGCTGATGCCAGCAAGCTCAGCGACGAGGTAGAAACCCTGGCTCTTGGGCAGCCAAGGTGTGCAAGCCGCTCAGGGCCAGTGGCTGCTGTCTCAGGGTGGCCACGGTGTTTGCCGTGGGGTTTCTTTACAAGCAGCAGCCTCCTGTGTCCCCCGGGCTGGGCAGAGAAGCCCCAGTGCCTGCTGTCACGTGGGGCCTGGGCGGGCAAAGAGGCACCTCTGCATCTTTTCACGGGGCTCGGGTGCACCCGCGGCACAGATTTCAGCAGCCCCCCCCTTCGTGCTGGTGACTCTTCCCCCGTCGCTGAATAAATTAGCACCAGCGAGTGCTCATGGTGTGTGACTAAAGCAGGGCAGGGGCTGGTTTGGCAGCGAGGAGGAGAAGGGCCCCCGGCTCCGGGGCGTTAGGCTCCCAGATGAAATAACTCCTCATCAGAAGTGTCACGGGGGTGGGAGGGATGTACCCGTGGCAAAACCTCAAGTGTGAAATCATGGAAAATCACCAGCCACCCCTCCGCGTCTCAGCGATGGCTGAAGTTGTGCCTTGCTAGTGGGGAAACTGAGGCACAGAGCCTCACTTTCACAAAGGAGAGGGGACTGTTGCAGGGATGACTAGCACATGATTTTCTCCCCATGGTTTCAGTCTGGGGAAGAGGAGACTGAGGGGAGACCTCATCACTCTCTCCAGCTCCCTGAAAGGAGGCTGTAGAGAGGTGGGGGTCGGTCTCTTCTCCCAGGTCACAGATGACAGGACAAGGGGGAATGGCTTCAAGTTGCACCAGGGGAGGTTCAGGTTAGATATTAGGAAATATTTCTTTCCTGAAAGGATTGTCAGGCATTGGAATGGGCTGCCCAGGGAGGTGGTTGAGGCACCATCCCTGGAGGTGTTCAAGAGATGAGTTGATATGGTGCTCAGGGATATGGATTAGTGTTGGGTGATGTTTTGTGTGGTGTGGATGTGGTGGTGGTGTGGGGGTTTTTTTGTTGTGTTTTTTTTTTTGGTTGGACTAGACGATCTTAAAAGGTCCCTTCCAACCTAGGTGATTCTGTGATTCTGTGATTCTGTGATTCTGTAGACTGGTTTGCCATGTCCTCTTCCTTCTCAAATGAGCTTGCATCCACCTTGGGCTGGAAACCAGCCCAATTGCTGGGGTTCCAGTGCTTGCCTTCACTTGCAGATTCATCCAGGGGCTGGTTGATCCCAACGTGCTGCTTCTAGAAGAGCCGTGGTGATTCCCATTTCCCTCTACTACTTGCTTAAACTCACCTTGAATGAAGCCAAAGACAAAGGCTTTGTCATAACAGAGGAAGAGAATGAGGGGTTTGGATGCAAAGTTATAGAAAGAAGGATGAAACTGCCACGTGCTGTTTCACCCAACACCCAGCAGCCGTGGGGATGGTGAGTGAAGCAGCGATTGAAAAAGGAAATTATTGTAACCAACATTGTGGCTTTTTGCATCAGGTTGGTTGCTGTTAATGTCTCGGGATGGGTATGAGGGCAGCCCACATCCTGGAAGAGGGTTGAGCTCAGTGTCGTGCCTCAGGCACATCCTTCTCCTCCCTTCTCAGGAGCCTGGCTCATAGACTCATAAAATCATCTAGGTTAGAAGGGACCAGCTAGTCCAACCATCAACCTAACTCTAACAAAAAATCATCACTAAACCATGTCCCCCAGCACCATGTCAACCCATCTTTTGAACACCTCCAGGAATGGTGCCACAACCACTTCCCTGGGCAGCTCATTCCAAGGCTTGATAACCTTTTCAGTGGAAAATTTTTCCTAATCTCCAACCTGACCCTCCCCTGACACAACTTGAGGCCGTTTCCTCTTGTCCCATGGCCTTTTCCTTGTGAGAAGAGACTGACCCCCCCGGCTACACCCTCCTTTCAGGGAGTTGGAGAGAGCGAGGAGGTCTCCCCTCGACCTTCTGCTCTCCAGGCTGAAGAACCCCATGGCACAAAGTGGTTCCCATGGAAGGAGTCAGTATTTCTCCAGCAGTCCTGTCCCAGCAATGCTGCTGGGTCTTCGAGAAAATCCACTACAAAATGTTATCAGTGCAGTGGAGTGGGATCTTGGTGACAGGATTTTGGGGTTTGACTTGTGTTTCTAATGGTTTGGGGTAACCCCTTCTGTCTGCTGGGGCAGGTCTGCAGCTGGGGGAAATTCAGCCTATGGGCTTGTTCAGGTGCCCACATGACCTTGCTTGACCAACACACTTTTTGGGCTTCCACATGAGCTCCTCACCGCAGATCCTTGGAGCTTTAGCAGCAACTTCAGACCTGTTGTCCTCTCCCCACTCAGTCACGGTTTTGGCTCTTGCAAGCCCAGAGATGAAGGCTGAAGGTGAGCCCGGGCTCACTGAGTCTCTTGGCCAGGCATTGGGTTCCCACTTGTCAGAGGGATCATCCACTTTGGAGCCCCTCCAAGGCTCGTTCCTGCCTGTCATCTCACCCCAAAGTGCACGGGCAGGCGGATTGCATGTTGCTGTGTCTTTACCCCAGTGGTTGCTTCCCGTGCCATGTTCCTCCTTGCAATAAGCTGAGATTGCACCTTTCTCTGGGGTCGGCTGAGGACACGGAGCCCATTTTGGAAACAAACAGGGAAACTGAGTCAGGAACCATAACACAACTGCTACTACACCCTCCAAGGGGGTGACAGAGCCTGAAAACTGGTGTGCATGACCGAGTGTAGGTGCCAGCCCCTGGTGGGGGTGTTCCCCACCCTCTGTGCTGTGCACCCCATGTCTATGCCCGAGGACCCGGCAGAGATTTCGGCTCATCGTCTGACGAGCTTTTTGTTGCAGAACAATTGTGTTTCTGCACAATGGTGAGGAGCAGGTGGCTTTCTGAAAATACCCACTGGAAGTTGTGTGTAATGGCTCCCCTCCCACTGGGAACTATAAATATCAGTCGAATACTAACACTTACTTCTCCCTGCAAAGAAACAGCCCGATCTGGACATTTTTTCTGGTTTCTCCTCTGGTTTAGCAGCTTGAAGCGAGCAAGGATTGAGGATGGGGCCTGCTTTTTGGTTTTGGAGCAAACCTCTGGGGCAGAAGCAGGGCCATTAAGGTAAGATATTGGGAGTAGCCATCTTTTATTGCTTGCAGTGTCCTCTGTCCCCATGCTTTAGGGGCATCCGCTGCTTCCCTCCCACCTCTGAGATAGGTCCAAAACCTGAAGATGCCACCCAAATGTCCTATCTTGCCAGGGCTGCATCTCCAGCAGGGACTTGTGGGGCACTATCCCCTGGCGAGCAAGGTGTGAGGACTCCAGGTGACTTCCCAGGCCTGGACAGGAGAGGAGGCACCGCTACGTCTTTTCTCAGGTCTCAGTGACATCCATAGCACACATCTCCACAGCAGTGACTCACAGAACCACAAAAGGGACATGGGACTGGAAGACCATCTGGAGACCATCCAGTCCAACCCCCCTGCCAAAGCAGGCCCACCCGGAGCAGGCTGGACAGGAATGTGTCCAGGCAAGTTTTGAATGTTTCCAGAGAGGGAGACTCCACCACCTCTCTGGGCAGCTTCTCTCAGGGCTCTGCCACCTTCAAAGAAAAGAAGTTCCTCCTCATGTTTAGATGGAACTTCCTATGTTCAAGTTTGTGCCCATTTCCTCTTGTCCTGTCCCTGGGCACCACTGAAAAAAGACCAGCCCCATCCTCCTGATTTAAGTATTTATAGGTGTTGATCAAATCCCCCCTCAGTCTTCTCTTCTCCAGACTAAAAAGACCCAAGTCCCTCAACCTCTCCTCATCAGAGAGATGCTCCAGGCCCCTCATCATCTTTCTAGCCTCTGCTGCACCCTCTCCAGCAGTTCCCTTCTGGAGTTTGCAGACTCTCCCTCTGTGAATCCATCTCACGCTGGAGTATGTGGATCTAATCCATTGCCACTAAAAATTGGCACCTTTTTTCTAGCCAGAATGCCTCATTTCCCTTATTATCCCTGGGTGTCCTGGCCATGGGCTGTCCCTGGCACCAGCCGGGTACCATCTGCGCGGTTCCCTGCCGTTGGTGGGGCTGCGCTAGGGAATGTGGAGGCACCATCACCATATGGGCCTCATGGATCTTCCTTGTCCTTCTCAGGGGACTGGAGGTCCCCAGAAGCCACAGTGCATCCCAGGAGTCGATGTAAGGACTCAGGAGAGATGCTGGGATGAGGCTCTATCTGCCAATTGGTTTTCTTATTGAAATACAGCCAGGGTGCTTGTGCTTGCAGAGAGGTCCAGGTTTATAAAACTAAAACCTATGTAGTATATAAATAGGGATCTGTGCCCAAGCACAGGGATCAAGAGAAGGAAGGAAGGGTGAGGAGGGACCCACGAGGTCTGTGGGGCTGTAGGGAGGGATATGAGGAGCCCCTGGCACCCGTGGAGCTCAGTTGGCCATCTCTGACAAGCCCCATCGCAGCTCTGCTGTGGTCTCGGGGCAGAAACACTTTAGGATCGGAAATCTCAGCTCATGTCCCACAAGAGGCAAAGGCATCTCTGAGACTTGCCACGGGTGAAGATTTCCACTTCTAGGCTCTGCAATTTCTGCTGTAGAGCCAGGGCGCTTCAGCATCCTCTTTGTCCTTATGTGTGCAGGAATAATCTCCATTTTCTCAGCCTCTAATTATCACGTCTCCCACTCAGGGTAAAATGGAAATGGAGATGAAGCTGTTCCTGCTCTGCCGTCTGCCAGCCATCCCACAGCTCGGTGGGTCAGGAGTGACCTTCCCCGGGCCAGATTGGGGGCGATCGGTGGCACAAGGTGTCCTGGCTGCTCCAAAGGAGTGTCTGACTTCAACAATGGGGGGCAGGACTTGCACCGGGACGTGGCTCCGTCTGCGGGGACAGCGAGGGGGATGGAAATGTCAGGACAGGGCCCTTTTGCAGCCTGGATGTATAATCACACTTGGGGCAGCATCACAAGGCAAAGGTGAAAAAAGAAGCCCTGCAGGGTAAAACCAACAGCAAAAAGGCCTCACTCTCCTTTTTTCTCCCAGATCTGGCTGGGAAGGGGTCAGGGCAGGGTGCTGGGACCCTGTCCTCATCTGGGTCAGCAGAGGGGACGCCGGTGAGACACAAGGAAGAGCCTCCAGTGTGGGCTCTGCCACGTCGATGGTGCTGCTCTTTTGAGGCCAGGTTGGGTGGCTGAGGAGGATTTTCTCGGAGCAGAAAAGATCAAACTGACGTTTTTATGGGATGATCAATCTCTACGAGCTTGTTGCCTCCGAGGTGTGCGTTAAACCCTCTTTGCCAGCTGCCTGCTGGGGCGATGATCTCGCTGACAGAGCCACGGAGGTTTCTTTCTTTCTCTTGTCAGGGCTGAGATGAGAGTGAAGCCGTTCAGAGAAAAAACACAAGCCTGTCTCTGCCTCGGCCGCTGTGTGTGTGTGGATAGATGCTGGGTGTGCTCCTCACCCTGGTGGAAGAGGGAAAGCCAGGGTGCTCCCTGGCACCAAGCATCCCTCAGGCAGCCTGGCATGCTACGGAGTCATGCCGAGGGAGTAATCAGCTCAAGGGCAAAAAAACCCACCCCTTTTCTCCACATCTGGGCACCGACATTGCAAACCGGCCCCTCTGAGCGGGCAGTGTGCGACTCTGCCTTTTTCCATCCCAAAGAGTGGGGAAACCATCATTTTGGGGGGAAGGGATAGTAAAGTGAGCACGTTTTCACTGGCAACAAACCTGCTTCCAGCAAGTCTGTGCCTGGCAGCCCCGCAGGACTAAAAATACCCAGTAAAGGGCTAGAGCTGCACAGTGTGTGTTTTCTCAGCTCACCAGCTGTCTCCTTGCATCCTCACTCCTCTACCCAATGATTATCCCATCAGTTAAGGCCCTTTAAACCCAGGCAGTAGCATTTATGTAGTTTTACCAGATAGAGCTGAAAGGTTGCAATTCACAGGCAGGGTTTTGCTGCTAATTGCCAGCGAGCTCAGACCCCTCCGACATCCAGTTGCGAAGGGTTGCCCTCAGTGCTCCTAAAGTCACCAGCAAAGTGTGTGATGTGTTTGGGCCATCATCCACACTGATGTCCCCACACTGGGATCCTCAAAAGTGACCAGTTGGATGCGAGTCTGCCTGAAAAACGCTGAGCTCCGTTATGTGGGGACAGCATCTTGTGTTTGCAGCCACCAGCTGAGCTCCCGGGGGAAGAGGTGCATGGGAATGGGTGATTTTCTGTGGCTTTTGGGGAACGGAGAGAATCCCCAGGTTTGAGGTGGTACAGAAATGAGGGGATGTTTGTGTTGAGCCGACCCTGTGCACACTCCTGCTTGTGGTTTTGCTGTTGCTCTGGTTTGGCAGTAAAAGCAGCAGTGGTTGAATCCATAAGTTTCCCAATTGGCGTAGGAGAGTTGCCCAGTGGTTGTTGGTGGGATGGCTCTGTGAAGGGAACACTAGAGGCAGCTTAGTGTCTGTCTGTGGCAGTTATGGATCTGGACGGTTCCTCCACTGTGCAGAAAATGTTTCCCACCCATAGGGTCTGCTGTGGATTCAGCCAGGAGATGGGGACACGTGGCTGAATTGTCTCTAGAGCGATGCTTCGAGGTGGCAGAGCATCAGCCTGGATTTACCTGTTGGGGACCAGTGGGCAGAGGGATGCTCTGTGTCATGGAGAGTACAGAGAGCCCCGAAAGCCCTGGGTGGGCACCCCTTCCCTGGTGGCTTCAGGCCAGGGCAAGGGGGACTTTGGCTGCTCTTTCTGGTGGTAAGAAGTCTCATCCCTGCTTGTAGAGTGCTTCTCCATCTGCAGAGGATTGTAGCAGCTCTCCTTGCCTTATGCCACAGCGTGTATCCTTCATACTGCCTGCGCCTGGTGGGCTGGGGTGTGAGGGGAGAACATGACCACACTCCAGTGAAGACATACCCCAAACCCTGGTCATGGAGGAGCTCTGGGTCACTAGGAGACAAGCGCTGCCTGCCATGGGAGGACAGTTCTGTGCTGCATCACCCCTTTGCTGAGCATGCTCAGGAGGGCAGAGCACAGATGCTTTTGGGGACCAGCAAGATGGGATAAGTGTGTCCTGGACCAGCAGAGGTGCTGTGCGAGGTCCCCATAATCCTGTTATCACCCTCCATGGGCTGAGATGTCCAGGCTGTGCTTATCCTCCCCAGCCTCCCTTCTTGAGCATGGTGGATGTAACAGGATATAACTGTGTACAGGAGCAGGTTGCAGTGAAGCAAAGCAGCTCATGGGCTTACCCAAATTCTCCCAACCACCCATGCGTGGGGGCAGCAAAAAGAAAATCAACCTTTGGATGATGCATGGACTAAACCTGTGCTGACTCCTGCATTGTGTGGGTCCAGCTCTACCTCCACAGGGTGTGGGGAGACACTATGGCCCCACTGGGAGCAGCGTCTGCACCATCTCCTCATGTAAGTAATTCTCCTTTGCAGCTGGGATAAATTTCAATCCCATCATCGCTCCCGTCAGATTTATGTCTTGGCTATTCCCTGCAGCATTTCCCCTCCCTGAGTGCCTGCAGGGCTCTTCCCTCTGTGACTTGATTGATATCTCTTAAATCACCTGCTAATTCATTCAATTCCTCAGCAGCAGTGAGATGGGAATGTGGCCACGTGGCTTATTTTGCCATTCACATTGTGCTCGGGTGTGGGGGGCTTGTGTTTGAGTTTGCACAGCCTGGAGATGCTTTCTCCACACTCACCCCCACAAGCAGAGGTGCAGCAGTGAGGTGGGGCACGAAAGCTGCTTCATTTAGGTTTTGCACCCAAATTAATAGGACTTTGCCATGGGGTAAGGCTGATTTCTGCTCTTGGCCCCAAGTCTCCCTAGAGCCTGGTTCATCAGCCCTCCAGGAGGGCTGGCAGTGTGGCCCTGCTCATGTGTGGGTACCACTGGGGCTGCTAATTAGGGGAAGAAGGATTGGAAAGCACTTTACCCACTTGGTTAGAGAGACAGGATTCATGCCTGAGAGCCTGAGGAGAGCAGGGGGCTTGAGTGGTCCATCACTTGGTGCCTTTTCCTCCACCAGCCTCCTTTCTGCAGGGATGCTGTGGGGATGGGGTATCAGTCACAGTTATCCCGTCATCCATGTCCCAAGAGCCAGGGAGGAGAGTGAACAAGCCTCAAAGGTTCAGGACAGTGTTACATACTCGTAACAGGTTATATCCCACCTGAGGAACACAACTTAAATCTGTAAAGGGGGAGGAGGTGGGACAGACACCCTGTCCCCAGCGTGCAGGAGTTGGCTTTCAGCGTAACGTGCTGGATGCACATTGAGGAGCTGGTGGTTTTGCCAGAGCTTCTCTATTTTTAGAGGGGTTTTTGTGTCAAACTTCCCATCAGCTGATGATCCAATGTCATCCCAAGAAGAGAGCTGCAGTTCCCCCGGCCCCAGCAGCCACGTGTGGGGGTTCACAAAACGCAGGTGCCTTTGAACGGGGGAGCAGTGCCCCACTGTGCCACCCGGGCATGGGCTTTTATCCCAGTCCAGAGGGCTAGAATGGCCTGACCTGGCCCATGGCTGCATGCAGGCCCTTTTTTTCTCTGCATGCCTACGTTAGTGTGAAAGGTAGGTGAAAATAGGTGAAAAAAGGATATTCAGCCCAAGCTTCAAGCATTATATCTCTTGTCAAGATTTAAAAATTCAAGGGGGACTACCCCATCACTGGCCTTGGACCAGCAGCCCTTGCCCCAAGCTTGCCACATCGTGTTTAGCTGCTTGGCTCAAGAAGTGCTCATGGTTTATCCCGTTGCAGACAAAGCCTGGCAAAGATTTTTGGGAGTAGGCAAGTCCCCAGGGTGGCTGGGAAGACAGCAGCACACTGTTCCTCGCTGCTGGGGACCCTCATCCAGCTGTAGGGTGCTGAAGCTCAACCAAAGGGCTGCATCAGTAGAAATCCCCGTTTGGCACCTTGCTCATGGCAGGGAAGGGTGACATCCCAGCCTTTCATCCTGGTGGTTTTGGGCTGTGGAACTGGAGGCTACACTGCAGGTACCGGCATCACCCCTGGGGTCAAGTCCCTGGGTCCACCCACGCTTTAATCCAGTTTAAATCCAGGCTACTGCCCAGATTGGCAGCTCTGCCTCTGCTCTCCTGCCCCTCATCCCTGGCACCAGCAGACCAGAGTTCTTGTGCTTGGGCAGTGATTTGGGAATGCTGCTGCCTCCATGCCCTGGGTGGAGGTTTGACTGATGAAGGATGCGTTTGGTTAACAATGAATGGCCAGTCCCACCACATCTGTCCCCATTGACACCAAAGGGTGAGGGGGGGTGGGGGGCAAACGTTAATCTCATCTTTCAACTCATTTGTTGCTGTAACTTCGTGCCAGGTTTGGGCCAAACTCAGCTTTAAGCCTGATTTTCTGCAAACAGAGAGTTTCTACAGTTTCTATGGCTGAAGGACAGTTGAGCCATGGGGTCCCTTGGCAGCTGAGTGCCCCATGGAGGGGACAGGATCCTGACCCAGGATGTGTGACCAGGGACCATTGTGGGGTTTTGGGTCCTGGGATGCTGTTCCTTGCAGCTGGGTATGGTACTGGATACAGCGTTGGGCTTGCATGGGCACAGGGCAGTACAACCTGACACAGTTCCTGTGGGTGCTGAGCCCGTCTGGTGCAGCCCAACAGGGTTTGATGGGGGGCAAAGGGTGCTGGGCAGATGCGCTGGGCATTTTGGGTGCAGCAGGAGGGATCTGATCTCTGTCCCCTTTCCTGTAGGTCACCACTGTGTGTTTGAAGAGCTGTGTTTGAAGAGCTGTGATGCCAAACGGAGACACGTTCCTGGACCAGTGGTGACCATCTCATCCAGCCTTGAGGAAAACAGCTCATCACCACCAGACTCCTCCTCTGCATGTCCAGGCAGCCCAAATATGCCCTGGACTCTCCCTCTGCTGCTGCCAGCTTGGGCTCCCCAGCAGGAGGAGTCCTCAAGGGACTTTGTCCCCCTCTGAACATCCCCATGGCTCATTGATGCTCCGGCCCCTCTGAAAGGCATCAGAGAGGTGACACAAGTGACCCTGTCTGAGACAAGCAGCTGAGTTGGGGCTTAAGACTGCAAGAGCCTTGTTGGTGCTAAGGACATTGCTCCATCCCCACCAGATTGATGCCAACTTTTGGTTAGCACCCAAGAAGAAGTGATGGGGATACCTTCACCTTCACCACCCCATCACCCCTTCCAGCACCTCTTCCCCTGACCTGTAGGAGCCCATAGTTATGTGATCGGGGCCCTGCAGCTCAACAACACCCACCACCCACCCCACCAGGTGTCTCCAGGACCTTTGTCTGCCTGTCGCACCCCGCCATGATGTGCGAGGTGATGCCCACCATCAGCGAGGGGGACCCTCTGAGTCCCCCACAGGGCTCCGAGGCAGACGCCGACTTCGAGCAGCTGATGGTGAACATGCTGGATGAGAGGGACAAGCTGCTGGACACCCTGCGGGAGACCCGCGAGACGCTCTCTGTCACCCAGAGCCGCTTGCAGGAGACCCTACGGGAGCGTGACCAGCTCCAGAGGCAGCTCAACTCAGCCCTCCCACAGGTAAGGATGTGATCCCGGGATGAGCAGGAGCTTTCACGGAGGCGTACGAGGGTGATCAGCCCCTTGGATGTGGATTTTAGCTCGTGCCTTTAGGATGGTGCTAAATGGTGGTGCTAAAAGGTGGTGATGCTGCCAGGAGTGTTCCAATAGTAGAACCCATACGTTCTCCCAGGCCAAGCCACAACCAGCTGGACACATCTCCCTTTCTCCTCTGTACCCCTCGTTGGTCTGTGAGTCTTTGTGGAGAGGTGTGGGATTGTAAGTGCCCCTCGTGCACAGGGGAATGAGTATGAAGAAGAGGCAGAACCTTCACGAGGACACCCCAGGGCGATGGGGAGGCAGATCTGGGGCCCACCCTCGCTCATTGGCACCCACGGACACTTAGGGAGCAGACAACACATTTTGGGTAGCAGATCTGACTTGGTGCCTCTCCAGCCTGCTCCTTGGGACCTCATGTAGATCTTGGTTTCATGCATCCTCACTAGGACTTAAAGAGCTCCAAATAGGGACATTGACCACGTTCCTTCCCCACCGCTGGAGGGGAACCTCTGCTCCCTGCCCCTTCCCTTGCTGGGAGGGAACCCTTTCCATCAGCCCCATTGCTGTGGGACAAAGATCCACAAAGATGCTCAGGTTGGAAGAGAATGGGATGGATCAGTGTCGCAGGGCTGGGCAGGGTGGAAACAAGCTGCCCACCTTCCCTGTGGGGTGTTATGGGGCAGCACTCAGCATCCCAGGCCTGGGGGAACTGGGATATGGGAGGGCTTTTTCACCAGTCCATTGTTGAGATGTACAAAGAGCTGGTGAGGAGCCCAGCAGCCAGGGGAAGCAGGAGGCTTTGAACGCTTATGTCCATGTCAACTGTGCCCATGCTGAGACCTTAGATCCTCCTGCCTTACCTGGGTGCTGGGGTTTGGGGCACCCGAGGGAGATGGGAAGTAACCAGTGGATCAAAACTGGTGGCACATGCAGTTTGACTGGTGGCACTAGCACTAGGGCTTGTGCTAATGGGTGGCCAGCTCTCGGCAGAGGGAAGCAGTGCCGGGGGAAGGCGGCCCACATCCCATCCACGGCACTGGCCCTGGCTCTGCCTGAGCCAAACCCCTGGGAGCTCCTGGGGTCCCTGTGGATGAGCTGCTCCGTGCCCCTAGAGATGCACTGAGATGTGCCCAAGCCTTGGGTGCAGGCAGGGCCACTGCTACACCCCATGTGCCAGGGGCTCGTGTCCCCTCTGCTCCCCGTTCCCCAGCCTGTAGAGGTTGGGGAGAGCAAGCCAGGTCACCCTGAGCGCGCTGCCCGCCCCGCTGCAGCCGCCTGGGATTAAGGGACTGCGCGGATTTAGTCTCCTCTCCTGCTCCAATAAAGGGTCTCCAGTGCCTCGGCACGGGTGGCGTGTGGACAGAGCAAACTGGGTCACCGCAGAGGGACTCCGTGGCAGCGCCTGCACCCACGAGCCCCCTGGGTGCCCCGCTCCAGCCGGGGCTCCTGCCCCGTGGGGAGGGATGTGACCAGGGTGGGCAGCAGATGGGGAATCTCCCTGACCTCCCGCTGCCTCCTGCTGCCCTGCCTGTCACTGCGCAGGCAGGGGGACTCTGCGACCTGGCACGGTGGCCCCCGGTGCCACTTGCCCTCGGGGCTGCACCGCCCGTCCTGGTGGGAGATGAGGGCTCGGCATGAACGTGGGGAGCAAACCCAAAGGCTCTTACCTGCCCAATGGGATTAATCCCAGCATGTGCATGTACCAGGTAAGCAGGACACGGCGGGTCTCTTCCCCGGGGGTTTTCCATGGGCTTGTCCCGTCCTCTTCCTCCTTCTCTGCGAGCTCTTTTGCCCAGCAGCTGATTGCAACGTGTCAGACCCCACTGGGATGGGCTTCAAGCTGGATTGCTTGAAGAAACCCTATTTTTTGGGGCAGGGTTGGGCCCCCACAAGGCTGACAGCCCTTCCCCGGTGTCACTGAAGAGCCAAACCCTGGCTGTGTAGAGGATGTGCTGCCTGGGGAGGGTTGGGTGGCTGGTGGCTGGGGGATGTGGCACTTGGTGTCCTTTCAGGGCACAGTGGCAGCCCTGATGCTGCTGTGTCAGCACAGGATCCAGTGCCAGCAGAGCTACCAATGAAGCAGGCAGGGGATGTGTCGGGGGCAGACCCACACGTGGGGCAGGCAGGGGATGTGCTTGGCTGGGGCAGGGAGAGATGTTCTGGGGATTCTGCCTGTAGCTCCTGTTCCCCCCTGCCCATGCAGGGCTTGGTTGCCCCATGTGGCCAAACCATCCCTCCCCCTAATCCATGGGGGATCCCTCAGCCCCCAAAAGGCAGAACTTTGGGGCGATTTCCCAGGGAGACTAAGCTGCCTTAATGCTTCTTACATGATTTATTTATTCATGTGGGAGCGCTGAATGCGACTTAATCGGGCTGAAAGCTCTCGGCTCCAATCCCCCAGCCCTCCCTGCCTGTGCAGGGGGGGTGTGGGTGAGGACCAAGCCCTGACCAGGGTCTGGGTGCCCTCAGCAGCCCCCCGGGGCACTGGCACGGCTGCCAGCTCCCTCCTGCCCGGCCACTGAGCTCTGCTACCCCCTGCCCTCCTGGTGTAGGTGCCACCCGGGGATGTGACATGCAGGGCTCCAGGTCTATCCAGATGTGTTCCCAGAGCAGGGTCCTGCGTGGGCTGGCACTTCTCCCTGCCCTGCCAGGGCAGGAGTCAGTGTCCCCAGCTGTGTCAGGGGGAGGACAGGCTCCCAAATCTCCCAGGGGCTGCTGTGCTGAAGGCTTATGGGCATGGAAACCTCCTGCAGTTCTTCCTTGCAGACCCTGCTCTGCTGCACCTCTGCTGCCTCTTGGGGCTGCCTGTGGAGCCAAGAGCTGGGCTTTTTGGGGTGGGCAGACCCTCGAAGACTCCTCAGGCTCCCTGGAGGTGCCCCAGGGGCTGGGGAGGGTCTTGACATCAAATGATCACTCCAAATTCTTCCCATTTAACTTCAGAATACATCCAGAGTTAATGGTTGCAAAAAGCAGCAACCATTAGTTTCTGTGAAAACAGGAACCAGCTCCAAGCTGGGGGAAAGCACCCACTGGGTGAGACCTTTAAAGTGTCTCAAGATTTTGGGGAAGGATGGAGCGATTTGCTGGCTCAGCAATGAACCCTTGGAACTGGCAGCCCCCCAAGGTGCTGAGATGTTGGATTCCGCATGGAACACAATGCTCCTCCCCAAGAAATCCGGGGTGGAAATACACACTGTGGCTGTGTTGAGAGGGGAGGACACCAATTCCCCGTGGATGGTCCCCGCAGAGTCCTGGTGCTGTGGCCGAGAGGTCCAGGCCGTGCCACCTCACTGCTTGGTGCTGAGGGTGGGTGATGGTCGAAGCACTGGGTTTACCCGGCAGGATTTAATCTTCATAATCCCATGCTATGCACTGCTGGGGTTCTGTTTACTCCCTCGGCTCTGACTTAGGACCTTCTCATAATTCTGCCCTGCTCCTGGGGCAGCAAGGAGAAACCAAGGTGATGGATCTGCCAGCTCCCAGCACGGATGGACAGACGGATGGGGCTCCATCCCTTGTGTGCTGAGTCAGCAGTGGTGATTTCTCAGTGCGAGCATCCTTCCCACATCCCCCTCCGACACACGCCTGGCCCGTCAGGAGCAATCACTCCAATTAGGGGCTTTAAAATGCCATTAATCCCACATCTGGAGCCAGTTTGTTCCTGAGGCTTGGCTGCGTTGGATTCACGGCTGTGCAAATGGGGGAATTTTGCTCACTTTGGTGCAATCTTGCTGCATCTCTGTTAGAGCAGAAGATGGCTGTGGGCTGAGGACTTTTGCATTTCAGTTTTTCCATGCTATGAAAAAAGCCCTCTCCCCCTGAGCTTCCTAAATCTCTCTGTGCTTTCCCAACCATCTCCATGTAGTTGGTTTCTGGGCTCCCTCCAGTTCCTCCATGTGCCTTCCCCATTCGTGCAGCCAAGGGGGAAGACCCCAAACATGCCTGGCACTGACTGAAGAGCAGAGCCCAGAGCCACAACGCCCTGTTTCAATGCCTTATGTGTTGCTCCAGTTCTCCCTCCCTGCTCTGGTGAAAACAGAATCCATCCACCCTCCCTGCCTGGGTTGGGGCTGAGCCCAGACGGTTGCGCTTTGGGTGGTTTGGTTTTAATCCAAATTAGCCACTTCCCAGGCTGCTGGGCTTCCTGCAGGGCTCCCCAGGACTCCCAGGGCTGTGTCTCATCATCCGTCCTTTGACTGAAGATCAGGCACCTCCTTCACTTTCTAATCCATTTATAGGTGTCCCTGCTTAGTTTGAGAGATTATCGGGGCTGGGGGCAGGTGCCTCTGCATCTCCCGGCTGTGGCCAAGGCAGAGGAAAATCACCCGGATCCTCTTCATCGCCACTTTGCTGGGACTCAGGGCAATGGTGTCCCAGTGGTTGGGGGTGAAAGCTGTGCTCCACGGTGTGACGCTGCAACCCAGAGCTGGGGACAGCTTGTCTTCATGGTCCCCAAACTCTCCTGGTGTCAGCCAGTGGCCCAAAGCAAGGTGGCAGTGCTGGGGCAGACGCCTGGCACAGCTGGGGCTGATGGAGGTAGCTACAGGCACATGCTGGATTGATTTATACCTATATTTTTATTCCCAAAGCATCAAAATCAGGCTTGCAAGTGCCCCGAGCCCTGTGTACTCAGCTAACCCCTGCTGCTGCCCCGTCTTGCTGCAGGGCTGTTGCTATTTTTGGTGCTAAATGCTCCTTTTTGCAGCCTTTTCCCAAGGAAGGATGTTTATCGTGGTCACTTTTATTTGCTGTGGGATGCACCAGGCCTCGCTGGGGGGCACAGCACAGGATCTGGCCAAACATTCCCGATGGGATGGAGGGCTCGGAGAGGAGCACCCTGGTGGGATGGGGTCGAGCAGGAGCTGTGTGCTGTGCCTGGGAGCGGAGGTACCACCGTGCTCTGACCTCCTGACCCATGGATTGTGCCAGGGTGGGGGTTGCCCCTCTCTCTGCAGTGGATTTTCTCTCTCTCTCTTAATCTCCTTGCCTTTTTGGGATGAAAGCCTGATTGCCATGCAATCTGGACAGCTTGGCCAGCCCAGGTGGGCCAGGCAGCCACATGGGGTGAGGAGGGCTGAGCGCTGGCCATCACTGTCCCCCCGCATGGCATCCCTCTTCCCTTGCTCCTCCAATGCCTTATCCCATCCGTCCCACGCTGCAGGTGGCCGTGTTGACCCCAGTGGGGACAGCATCCACGTCCTCAGCCCTGGCTTCCCC
Organism: Scolopax mira; assembly: GCA_004320125.1. Lineage (NCBI taxonomy): Eukaryota > Metazoa > Chordata > Aves > Charadriiformes > Scolopacidae > Scolopax > Scolopax mira. The sequence goes on along the minus strand of BJBW01003671.1, from coordinate 12,778 downwards.
TCCAGCCACAGGGCAGAGCAAGAGGTTTCCACCCTTTGCAGATCTGGGGGCTTTGGATCCACTGGGTCCTGGTGATGGGAGAGTCCACAACCAGTGTGACACGCTGTTATAACTTGGGCTTGGAAAGATGTTCCGGGGGCATCATGGCTGTGAGAAGGCTTTTACTGAGCTCCTTAAGCCTTTCTGCTTGTCTCCTGGTATATTGAGGCACCGGGGGAGTGACATATCCCTAAATCTGAAGCAGCCAGCGGTGCAGGGGCACCTAATCTGGCACCTCTTGCGCGCTTCCCGCTCACTCTCAGCGCTGATGGAATCCATGGGGATGCTCAGGAGCTGCTGACTCCTGCCTGCAGAGCTTGCATAACCCAGCGGTGTGACGTGTGTGTGTGTGTGTCTGTCTGTGTGTGTGTGTGTGCGTGTGTGCTGGGCTGTGCTGAGCTGGAATCCCCACCAGCCGGGAGAGCATGGCTCCAGGAAAGACTTGGCCAGCACAGCCATCTCCTGGGGAAGCTGCTTGGCAATTGGGGTCTGCCACGCTTTGGGGGGCTGTGGGATGGTCTGTGGGGTATAGGGTCAGGTGTGGGATAGGGCCTGGGCATGGCAGGGGCTTTGATGATGGAGCTTTGTGGGGCTGTGACCAATTCGGGGGACAACTGAAAGGGACAGGTATGATCTGAGGGCTGGAGTGGTCCCTGGGAGAGTGATGGGGACAGGGATGACCTAAGGGCTGGATTGGTCTCCAGGGAAGTGATGGGCATGACCCCCAGGGTTGGAGTGGTCCCTGGGGAAGTGATGGGGACAGAGATGACCCCAGGGCTGGAGTGATGGGTCAGGGATGATCCCAGGGCTGGAGTGGTTTCTGGGAAGGTGATGAAGATGGGCATGACCTCCAGGGCTGGAGGGGTGCAATGGGGATAAGTATGATGCCAGTGGTCCCTGGGGAAGCAATAGGGCAGGAGTGGGGCTGGAGTTCCTGGGGCAGGAGTGGGGCTGGAAAGGAGCCAGGGTACTCAGACTCTGGGGTGAGAATGTTGGGTGACAGCAGCCCTGAGGCTCGGTGATGGGCAGAAGAGCATTTATAGGGTTGATGATTGACTTTGCTGTGGTGGCTCTTTCTCTTCCTCCACATTGCGGCCTACTCGGGTCCTGTCCCAACATCACCAGTGACACCACCGTCCCCACCAGTCCCAGGCTAAAACCCCCACCGGTGTGAGCAGTGTGGGGTGGGAAAGGAGAGGAAAAGTCTAGTTGGGACAAAGGGAGATGAAAAAGCTCTTGGTTTCTGGGAGGAACATCACCTGTTGCGAGGGGTTTCATTTCAGCTGAGCATTTGATTCAACCTAAGCATCAAGGTTTTGCTTCAGTTTGAAGGGGTTTTATTTATTTAACTTGAAAATTAAAGCGAAAGGGAATTTCATGCTGTAAAACTGCTTTCAGCCCCCAGTCGAAATTTGGTTTGTTAATGCTCAGTCAAATCCTTTTCAGCTTCTTCTGAAACCTTTTTCCTTTTTCAGTTCTTCTCAACAACACTGTGAAAACTGGTGTAAATTCATGAAGCATTTCCGCATTTGCATTTTTCACCCCCAAAATTCCCAGCTGCAAAACGTCGCTTAGATCTGGCACCACTTGGCAACTGAGAGCACAACTGGGAGCAATGGGAGGGGGTGCTCCTGGGCAAACCCAGGGGCTGGGTTTTCACTTTTTTAAGGGAAAAGGAACTTTCCAGCATCCTGGGAATGTCATGTTTTCCTTTCCCCTCTGACACTGCGATTGCTCAATTTCTGAGGAGCCAGTCGTATCCCAAAGGATGTGCTGGCTCTGCCCTGGCACCGCTGTGTGCACGGCTCTTCCTTGCTGGTTGTCACCTCCCGGGAGGGACTGGTTACTGCAGGAAGGACTGGTGGCACCTCCCACATCTCCTGCTGTACCCCATCTCTCTCAGCTGAAATTTGGGGCTCAGGGGTGCCCCATAAGGAGCTCAGTCGAGCCCCACATACTGGACTGGGGCAGATCTAGCTCTTCCCTTTGGATGATGCCAGGTCCTGAGGCGGTGGTGGAGCCTGGTGTGGGGCCAGGGGACCCTCCTGGCCAGCTGTGGCTTTTGGTGAGTTTTAGCCTGATGGGATGCTCTAAGGTGGGTGCTCTGTTGGGTTGCATCAAGGGGACAGTGGGGACTGGAGCATGCTGGTGGCCTTGACTGGGGGGCTTTAAATGCCATCAAGCACCTCTAGACCTGTAGAGCAGTTTCTTGTCTTGTTGGACTTCAAAATGGATAATATTGGAATAATATGTTCTTCCTTCTCCAAAAAATGTAGGGAAGCAGGAATAGATCATCTCCAGGGCTACAAAGATGATGAGGGGCCTGGAGTATCTCCCTTATGAGGAGAGACTGAGGGACCTGGGGTTTTTTAGCCTGGAGAAGAGAAGGCTGAGGGGGGATGTGATCAACACCTATAAATACTGAAAGGGGGGGTGTCGGGAGGATGGGGCCAGTCTTTTTTCAGTGGTGCCCAGTGACAGGACAAGAGGAAATGGGCACAAGCTTGAATATAAGGAGTTCCACCTAAACATGAGGAGGAACTTCATCCCTTTGAGGGTGGCAGAGCCCTGGAACAGGCTGCCCAGGGAGGTGGTGGAGTCTCCTTCTCTGGAGACACTCAAACCCCACCTGAACACATTCCTGTGGGACCTGCTCTGGGTGGGCCTGCTCTGGCAGGGGTTTGGAGGAGATGATCTCCAGAGGTCCCTTCCAACCCCATGGGATTCTGTGATTTCCCAGTCTGGCTGTGTTTCTCCACTGATTTCTCAGTGTTCCCCTTGGTGTCTCCATCTCTCCCTGGTTGGGTTTGGATGGGAAATGCTTGGTGCTGGAGGTCCCAGCAGTGGGGCCAGGACACTGGCTCCGGCCCTGGCCCTGAGCTCTCCCTGCTCAACGCCGTGCCCCAATTTCTGCAGGAGTTTGCCACGCTGACGCGGGAGCTCAGTGCCTGCCGGGAGCAGCTCCTGGAGAGGGAAGAGGAGATTTCGGAGCTGAAAGCCGAGCGCAATAACACCCGGGTAAGCACAGAAAACCTGCTGCCCAACTTTCCATCCCCAGAAACATGGAACATCGTAGGCTGCTGGGCCGATACCGGCATCGCCAGCCCTGGGGCAGTGAGAGCCTCATGCTTGCCCTCTTGCAGCTCTTGCTGGAGCACCTGGAGTGCCTCGTGTCGAGGCATGAGCGGTCCCTGAGGATGACCGTGGTCAAGCGTCAGGCCCAGTCACCGTCTGGGGTTTCCAGTGAGGTCGAGGTGCTCAAGGCACTCAAGTCACTCTTTGAACATCACAAGGCGCTAGATGAAAAGGTGAGACAGGCTGCTGGGACCTTTCTCCTGGCTCGCTCCATGAGCATCCCCTGCTCAGAGCTGACCTTTTCCCAACCCTCCTTCTCCCTTCCGTGGCGTGCCATTTGTTGTTAAGCTGGGTGGCAACATGGGGTCCCTCAGGAGGAAGTTCTTGGGTTCCCTTATTTTAGGAACCATTGGGGCTATTGAGTGGATGCTTGGGTTTGAGGCTGTCAGGGATGGGGATGTTGCTTACCTGGGTCACTCACTTACTGGGTGGTGGTGGTGAGCATTGGCATTTGGTACCCTGGTTCAGTCTTTGCATTACAGCTCATAGTGTTCCTCCTGGTTAATTTACCTCGAGCAGCTCCTTGCTCTGTTAACCAGGCTTTCCTGGCTATGGGTGTCCTGCAAGAACAAGTTTGGTGTGGGTTGTTTCCCTCCTGGGAGACATGCTTTTGGTCTCCCAAGGATGGGCTGGAGCATCCCTAAGCCTGTGCCCTGGACATGAATCCAGCTGAGCCTGGCCAGACAACAGGGGCTGGGAGCTTGCCTAGATCCTGGGCACCCTCATTACAGATAAATAATGGCTTTTCCCATTATCTTACATGCCTACAGGTCAGGGAACGCTTGCGAGCAGCTTTGGAGCGAGTGGCAACCTTGGAGGAGCAGCTGGTGGATGCCCATCGGCAGGTAAGGAGCCATTTGGGCCCTTGCTGGGCACCTGCTGGGCTGGGACTGTTTGGCATTGCCTGTATTTGAGGAAACTTTGGAAATATACTGAAAACTTGTCTCATGGGCAAGGTTTCCTCTCTTGTTTTGCTGTTTGCTGTTCATTTAACTGACAAAAACAATCTGAACTTGCATCATTTAAGGGGGCTAGGAATGACTTTGCTTGTTGGCTTTTCCTCTGCCTCAGCAGAGACCCAAACCCCACTGCTCTGAGCACCCCGACTTGCATCCCCCATTTCCTTCCTTGCTTGGGCTCTGGCGTGGGGACTTCTCTGTCCCCAATATTTAGCCCTGTTCATCTTGGAGAGGGTGAACCACATTTTCCTTCCTGGAGTTTGTGCCCAGCCACTGCTGCCAAAAGGAAAGAGCTGCCTTCGTAGCCTCTGCCTAGCCAAATTTTGCTCCTCTTCCCAGTTCTCAGGCTGTATCTCACGGTGCATCCCTGCACCCGGGGGGAGGCAGTGCCGGCCCTTCGGTCACCTCTCAGGGACCATTCCCCATCCACCCCCAGCAGAGCAGGCTGCAATGTCAGACTTTACTCCCTGAGGTTTACACTTTACTGCCAGGACTCTGGCTGTTCCTGTGCCTGCAGCAAGCACCACTGTGTCCGTGCCAGATGGTGCTTCATCCTGCGTCAGTGCTGAGCCTTCACAGCACCCCTGCCTTCCCCTCTCCACCCTCTCCCTCCTTTCCTCCCCTGCTATAGGCACTGGCTGGATGTGACAGTGGAGGAAGCCAGCGGGGAGCAGGTTGCAGACCTGGGAGCACGAGGCCTGGCCTCACCTGTGGCCAGACCAGCTGGTCTCATCTGCTTTCCCTCATTAATTAAGCCCTGCTGTCGTGCAGGTGGCGGCTCTGCAGCAAGGCGCCGTGCGGGAGACCCCGGCGGGTGAGCGGGATGAGAGGGAGCCCAAGGAGCCAACACAGAAGCTTCCCTGGAAGGTGAGAGCCCCAGAAACCCCTGCTCTGACCATGCTCAGTGAGGCCATCAGTTCTCCAACCCCCTTGTCACCGCCTCCAGGATGATGAAAACTTTTTTCCCCCTTTCCCCTGAGTCCAACCCCCTGGGAAATGTTTTTGAGTGGAGGGGAATTTGTGCTCCTCCTCGGATGATCCCAGGGGCTCTGCTTCCCAGAGACCCTCACCCATCCCTATTCCATCATCCCTGGCTAGTGGGAACTGTTTGACAGAGGGTCCCAGAGCCCCCCGTCCCCACTCCCCACCGCCTCACTGGGTCCCTGCAGGGCCATGTTCCCCGCGTTGCCTGGCTGCCACCAATGCCAGCCCATCCTTTGGGGCAGCCCAGCAGCCACCTCCTTCTCTGCTGCCTTGCAGCGACTCTCCAACGGCTCCGTCCACCCAGATGATGAGGCAGGGCAGGTGGTGGAGCTGCAGGAGCTCCTGGAGAAGCAGAATTTTGAAGTGGTCCAAGCCAAGGAGCGCATCTCCGCGTTGGCTGCCAGCGTTGCCGAGCTGGAGGAGGATCTGGGCACCGCAAGGAAAGACCTGATCAAGTCGGAGGAGATGAGCAGCAAGTACCAGAGGGACCTCCGAGAGGTTAGACACTGGTTAGACATGGCCAGGCCTGCTGCAGTTGCAGAGATATTCACAGCAGATTCTGGTCTGGGAAGGAATTGTAGCCCCTGTTGTGTGCAGGGTGGAGGCCAGTGTTCCCCAAAGAGACCCTTTGGGAGAGGATCCCCAAGTCCATCACCAGGATGTCCCTGAGGTTGTACTCAGACACTGAGATGCTCAGGGCAGTGAGCTGCATCCTTGCTAGAAGGTTTTTCTGTGATTGCCTGACTCTCCCTTTATTCCTCTCCTCCTCTTCTGTCCCTCATTCCTGAGCGGAGCAGGGTTTTCATTGCATGCTTGGGCTCAGGGGGTGTCCCAGTCCTATGGAGCTGGGTGACCCAATTATGCCCAAATTGGTGGTGGATTTAAGATATGACCCAGATTAGGATGTGACAGCCCTATCCCTTCCCCAGGCCCTGGCTCAGAAAGAGGACATGGAGGAGAGGATCACCACGCTGGAGAAACGCTACCTGGCAGCTCAGCGAGAAGCCACCTCCATCCACGACCTCAATGACAAGCTGGAAAGCGAGTTGGCCAACAAGGAGTCCCTGCACCGCCAGGTACCAAAGCTTGGACTCCCAGACTCCCTCCCCACCACCCTGGGGATCTGGGAGGGAGAAGCAGGGGATGGGGACAGGACACACAGGCAAGTCTTGGTGTCCTGGGCACCCATCCTGCCCTGTCCCACAGTGCGAGGAGAAAGCCCGGCACCTGCAGGAGCTGCTGGAGCTGGCGGAGCAGAAGCTGCAGCAGACAATGAGGAAAGCAGAGACACTGCCCGAGGTGGAAGCAGAGCTGGCCCAGCGCATCGCCGCGCTCACCAAGGCAAGTGTGCGGGACACTCTTGGGATGGGAGAGAGCCCAGGAACCAGAGGAAGAGGCAGGTCCAGCTGCCTCCCTGCAGAGATGAAGGCCCCGGCAAGGCCAAGGCACTCTCCTCTCATTCTCAGCCTCTGAGCTTTGCTGTCCTCTGCCTCCCCCGTGGCTGCAGGGATGAGCATGTTTTTTAAAGCTCCTGATATGTCCCCCCCACACAGGGTATGTGGCCTTCCCTAAGCTCCTTTCTCCAAGGCAGAGATGGCCCTGCTGATCTGAGTGGCCTTCAGCTTGGGCTGGGAGCACTCAGGGATGAGGAGGAAGAGGAAGAACCCAGGCTGTGTGTCTGGGAGGGCACAGGCCTGGAGGGAGGTGTGGAATCAGCCAGCCCTGCCCTTCCCAGGCACTGGAAGGGGTGCCAAGTCCCTCTCAGAGCCACTCCATCTCCCATCATCTTGTCAGGGGGGCTGTGCTGGGCTCAGAGCATGCAGTGAACTGTGGCAGGGGTGCAGGCAGTGGGACAGAGTGCAGCATCCCAGGAAAGGATGCTGGGGTGGAGGGAGGAGGAGTGCTGGAGGACACACGTGGTGTTGGGGAGCATCATCCGAGAGGGCTGCTCTGCTTTTCCCAGGCAGAAGAGAGGCATGGGAGCATCGAGGAGCACCTCCGGCAGCTGGAGAGCCAGCTAGAGGAGAAGAACCAGGAACTGGCCAGGGTAAGTTCTGCTCAGCCTGGACCCGGGAGTCTTTGTGGGTCCTGATCCTTGGCTCTGCTTTGCCATGGTGGCTAGGAACCTGGGCACACCATCAATGGTGGGATCGCTGGTGTCTCTGAAGCAGGATGGAGGGAGGGACCTGGTTAATCCTTTCCCATCCAGGATCTCTTCATCTAGAGTCACCCAGGAGCTCATTAAACTCTGTGCTGTGATTTTCCCCTCTCCCAGCATCACCTGAGGCAAACTGGGACCCCAAATGCAGGGCAGAGGAGGAAGCTTCAGCTGCTCTTCCCCCAGCCTGGATCAGCAGCAGAGAGGGACCGATGGGCACTGGGGGAAAAGGGTCCCACCCCTCAAAAAGACAGGGATGTGGCCGATGTGTTACAGGACACACAATCCCTGCTGTGCTCCTTAGCCAGTGACTGGGCTGTCCACGCAGGAGGTTGTGATGCCCATTTATTGGGTCACCCAGGTGGCATTACAGTCTGTGCCCCTGGGGAAGCCCTGGTTGTTTTGGCCTGGGGCTGATATTTGGAGACACCTTTGCAAAGCCAGAGTATCAGCACCCTTTGGGGTCTGGAATGTGCCCCCAGTGTGTCTGTCCCTGGCAGACAAATTTCTTGAGGGTCAGGCAGGCAGGAGCTCTCTAGATCCTGCCCTCTCTCCAGTTTGTCCCCAGCTGGGAAACGGCAGGGACCAGCAGAGCCCCACCAGAGGGTCCAATCTGTGCTGAGAGGGGTGGGTTTGTCCCCAAAAGCTGGGCCTGGTGGATCAGCTCTGACACAGGATGGCAGGAGGGTCCTGAGCCCCTCGTAGCAGGGGGTCTCACAGGGATGGTCACTGTTTGCCGCCGCAGGCCCGTCAGAGGGAGAAGATGAACGAGGAGCACAACAAGCGGCTCTCGGACACCGTGGACCGTCTGCTGAGCGAGTCCAATGAGCGGCTGCAGCTGCACCTCAAGGAGAGGATGGCGGCCCTGGAGGAGAAGGTAGTGGCTGGGGGGCAGGGAGTCCCCTGGGGGTTGGTGAGGGGGTTGAGGGGTTCGCAGACCCTCCGGCACAGAGCCTCAGCCGGCCACAGTGCAGGAGTTTGGAAGTACCTGTGCAGGGATGGAGAAATGATCACATGCAGGACCTGCTCCCCACCACCTTCTGCCTCCCACAGCAGCAGGATTTCTCCTGCTCCATTTCCCTCCCTTCCCTGTGTCTCTCCTGGGGCAGCCTTGACTGCAGCCTGTGCCCGGCTGTCCAAGTAAACCCCTACTGCATTTTGTAGGAGAAAATGCAGGTTCATCCTCTCCCCCCTGTCCACCCCCTCTACGTGCTGCCTTGAAACCTTCCTGTGCCCCAAGCTGGGACAGATCTGCCTTCTCTGAGCCAGGGCAGAGTCCACCAGCAGCCTCCCAGCTCCCACCCAGCTCTTCCTGGGGAACTGGGCTTTCCTGTGAGGAGCCAGCTGGAGCTGCTGCTGCCCCTGCATGAATGGGATGAGCAGAGATCACCTCACAATGCCACCAGGAGCTCAGCCCTTGATAATTCACCTCTCTTTGGGTTCCTGCAGGGACCAGGCTCCCTTCAGCAAGTCAGAGCACAGAGGGGCTGCATCCCTTAGCTGATGCTTCCAGGACTGGGTCTGTCTGCCCCACTGCTCTGCACCTCCTGTCCCCAAGCAGACCTGGCTGTGCCAGCATGTCCAGTCACTCAGCAGATGGGTCTGAGTGGCTCTGGGGACAGAGCAGGACCCCCCAGTGAGGCTGAGTCCAAATACTCACCCCAGCAAGAACAGGGACCAGAGTGGTGGCATCTTCTGAACAGGCAATGGCTGCTCCCCAGCCTGCTGCCAGCAATGGCTCACACAGATTTTCTCCAGGTCTTCCATGGGCAAAAATGATCCTGTTTGGCTGCCAGCACCTCACAAAAAAGAGCACTAGGTTAAGCAGTTGCAAACACATCTTCTTTTGCCCCTGCTTATTCCCTAGCTTAGACACAGGGCACATTTTTGCCCTTGATCCAGCTGCTGGAGGAGCTGATCTCCTCTCAAGACGCATTTCCTAATCTTCACGCCATGGCCATCAACTCTCTAATTACCGCTTGCCCTCTGTGGCTGCGCCCTGGCCCTTGTGTGGGGCAGGAGTTGAGCTATGGCATCCCTGCTTGGGGAGCAGGAGGTCTGCAGAGAAGGCTTCACAAGCAGGTAGGTGAGGAACAGATCAGGGACCTGTTGCCATCCCTCCTGCCAGGCGTCTGTCACACCACGACTCCACGCTGGCCATTCCTGGGAGGCCTCACGGCCCTTTCCTAAACACTCTCTCTTTTTCTTTCCTGTTTTTGTTCTCTTTTCTTTTGTTTCTTTTCTTTTCTTTTTTTTTTTTTCCCAAAGAACACATTGTTACAAGAGCTGGAAAATACCCAAAAGCAAATAGAGGAACACCAGCACGACAAGGTAAATGCTGCTGCAGGGAGCCTGCCCTAGTGACTGCGCTTCCTCACTCCTAGTCCCCGGCTAGTGGCAGTCGCACCTCCTAAAATACACTAGTTTCGGAGGAGCTGGGATCCCAAAGCGCCCAGCAGCAGGAGGCCACAAACTAACCCACGCAGTGGCTGGATGGAAGCTGCCACCCACCTCCCCGGAGACCCCTGGTTCGGGTCCCTAACAGGCACGTTTAGTCCCGTCTCCATATTTCTCTCACCTTCATCCATCCCCGACCCCCCGCCGAGGACAGCAGCGAGGACGGGGTGGCTTCTAGAGGAGGGTCCACCCCAGCGCTCCCTGGAGCATCCATGTCCCCTTCACCCCCCCTGAGGTTTCTCTACCCCCTCACTCGAACTGGGGGGAGGACCTGCTCCGTCCCCAGCTGCAGGAGGTCCCGTAGGTTTTCACACCCCCCTGCTCTCAGATAAAGCATCTAAGTAGGGTCTGCAACACCAGTCCATGTTGGTCTGTGCTGGAAAGCTGGAGGGTCACAGCTCTTTGAAGCAAGGGGCACTTTTGGGATGTGTCCCGTGTCTTGTGCATGGTTGGGGGGGGTTGGGAGGGCTGCTTTTCCCTTTGCCCAGGGCCTTGCTCTCCCTCTTTGCAGCGAGGATGTGTGGGCCAGCCATGGCTGCATCCCAGAGCTGCAGGCAGAGGCAAAGCTGGGAGCCCCGCATGGTGCTGCCTGCATGTTGCCCACCCTGGATCTGCCCCTTTGCCCATGGGACCAGATCCTGCTGTGCCTGGAGAATCCCATCCCCATCCCCTCCCCAGCTGCCCTCAGCCTCCCTCCTTGCATCTCCCTCAGGGCACCACAGCCACACAGAGCAGGCACAGGCTGCCGATGAGGATGGGGCTGGCAGCAGGAGGGATGGGGCCAGCATCAAATTTGGCTAGCGGGTCCCTCACTGCTGGCCCTTTGCGTACATGCAGCCTGGAACAAAACCAGAGCATCCCAGTTGTACCGGTTTTCCTTCCTCTCTCAAACCAGCATCGCTTTGGGCACACATCTGTCTGTCTGTCTGGCCTGTGCTCACCTCCTCCCCTCGCAGCATTGCCCCAGCATCGTCATTCACTGTTGCCTGCATGAGCCGTTTCTTTACCGATGGGTCAAAGGTGCTTTAAACCTGGGATGGGGGGTTTTAAAGGGAATATAAACCTGGAAATAGCTGAGGATGTGGATTGTCCCAAACATGGCTGCTCTTCAGAGCAAAGCCAACCCCTGCCTGTCCCTTGTCTCACCCCGAACAGCGACGGTTGTCCGATGAGATCGACAAACTGAGACTGGAGGTTGATCAGCTCAAGACCAGAAGTGGGACATTCGTGGAGAGCGTGCACACAAGGTAAGGGCTGCCCTGCTTCCATCCTGCACCCACAGCTGGTGGGGCATTCTGCTTTTAGGGCCCCAAAATGCTGTCAGCATGAGGTATTTCTGGTTTCACCAGTGTGGGCTGCAGGGTGGTTCATTGCAGCAGGGTCAGCTCCAGGTGTGCTGTCCCCACCGTAGATTTTTCCCAGGGTGGGACACAAGACTGTTGAAGATAGTCCATCCTAACCGAATGGCCCAAAATTCATTTTTCTAAGGGCAAAAAACCACTGGGCGTCATTTCCTTTTCTGCACAAAGGGCTTAGGGTTTAATTTTGTGTGAAAGCTGGATGGTAACCAAATGCTTTTCCCCCTGTGGTGTGCTGGGGATGGAGGAATCTCTTTTCAGATGTTGCAGGCAAAGGAGAATGAACCCCCCCATTTTTTTTCCCTCCTTTCTACAATGGTCCTCCCACACCCTTTTTTTTAAAGTCAGCTGGGAGATGGGAGGTCCCAGCCCAGACCACTGGGAGGAGAGGTGAGTCCATCGGTTCTCAGCCCAGGCACTTCCCAGGGGTACCCAGAACTGCTGTGAGGAACCAGGGGTGGTAGTAGAAAAGGAGGGTTCCAGTAGGAGATGCACCCCAGTGCCTCATACAGCCACCTGGGAGACCATGTCCTCTCTGAGCACTTTTGAGGTGGGTTAGAGGCAGGAAGGGATCAATGAGAGCAACCACCGGTGGGTGAAGAACATTCTTCTCCCAGGAAGGCTGGAAAAGCGTAGCCAGCTTTGAGTGTGCCAGCAGCTGTGGCAGAGAGGAGAAGGCCTGGAGGCCCCGCATCTGTCGTGGAGAAAAAAAGGAGGGGAGCAAGAAGAACTTGTGAGGATGACAGATAGCTGAGTGCCAGAGGAGTGTCTGGAGCACGTGTGGGACCCCATTGTATGGGTCTGTAAGAACAAGACGGACAGTTTTTTATTTTTTTTTTAATTTCTTGGAGAAAAAAATCAGCAGAAAGCTTGAGTTACAGCGGCCAGAATAATCCCCCAGCTGAAATGTCAGCTTTTGTCTAAGGTGCCTTTATCTGTTTTTAGCTCAGGAGCAGCTTGTCAGCGGCTCTGAAGCTTAAATCCCCTTGAAACTTGGGCTCTGCTTTTGTCTGCAAACACCAGGCTGACGCCAAGCCAAGGTGCTTGTGTTAACAGCCTTGTCTGGGCTCAGTAGGATGCTGGGATGGGAGCCCAGATCTGTGTCTGCACCACAAACCAGACCCACCTTGGTGGAAAAACACAGATCTGCCTTGGACAACTGCTTTTGTCATCTTAAATGAAAAAACCCTCATGCCTCCTATGGCAATGTGTGTAGGGAGAGACCCCTGCTCTGGGAAGGCACTTTGCTCAGCTGCATGATTTGGTCTTCAAGGTGAGGAGGAGCAACAAGGCAACGTGGAGATATGCAACGAGTGCCATGAGTGGCAAAGAGTCGCCTTATGTCCAACAACTGCTGCTGCGTTGTCCTGCCTGGCATGGGGACCTGCTCCCGAGCACCAGCCCAAGGCATGGAGGAGGAGGAAGAAGGAGTCCCAGCCAGTTTCTGCTGGGAGATCACAGAATCACAGAGGCAGGGACCTCTGGAGATCATCCAGTCCAATCTGCTACCAGAGCAGGGTCACCCAGAGCAGGTCACACAGCAACGTGTCCAGGCAGGTTTGAATCTCTGCAGAGAAGGAGACTCCACCACCTCACTGGGCAGCCTCTTCCAGGGCTCTGCCACCCAAAAAGGAAAGTTCTTCCTCACGTTGAGGTGGAATTTCCCATGTCCCAGTTTGTGCCCGTTG
>BJBW01003670.1:5311-218498 GCA_004320125.1 Scolopax mira | reverse complement strand
TTTTTATTTTAATTTTAATTCTTTATTAAAGTAGTTTAGTTCATTCTAAACCTTTGTATCTCTTTATCTCTTCCTCTCCTCTCGTTTGGGGGGGGGGAAGGGCCATCTGTTGGTTCGGTTGCAGTGATTTCAGCTGAAACCACGACAGATTTATTGGCGCCCAAAAAATGGTTGGTTTTACCTCAAACTGGGACAAAATGTAAGGCGTGAACTTTTATTAGCCAGGATACAAAACAGGTAGCTCATTGTTTAAGCAGGATTTTGAGAAGTTTAGTTTGTTTAAGAAGTTTAGTTTGAGACTTCTGTGCTATTTTGAGAAATGACTTCATCAAAATGTCTGCATCTTATCAATTAATCATATTTGTCTGCCCTTGTTAGAAACTAATGTTGGTATACATTATGCTGAAAACACAACAATCATTGAAAAGGGTAGATTCTGTTAATCTTTCTCTCCATCAGCACTTCTGCTTTTAAGCTTCAATTGATTAGTTAATTAATTCACCTATGTAAAGAAACCCCCCCTAATACACTCTGATTGTGATTTCCTTCATGATTCTTAAGGAGATCACAGGAATTTAAGAGTTGTCATACACAATATATTGTTTCTAACACCTGGAGCTGCAGATTTTCACTACAGGCTTGCCAAAAAAAGTATTAGAAATGGTGGAGGTGCAGAGTGATCCTTCCTGTTGATTCTTTGAGCCTCTGGCAGACAGTGTCAGGAATTTATGGAGATGGAAATTGCATCAAAAAACATTCATTGCACTTGATTGTGACTGTTGGAGGATCTTCTGGGAATTATAGCTCATACGTTTTTTAAATATTCTTCTGTTCCACCATGCCTTGTAGAAATGAATTTCACAATTTAATTATTTATTCTGTTAAAAATTACTTGAAGCATTACTTTGTGACTTTAGTGTTCTACCTAATAACTGCATTGAAGGTTCCTGTTGTGTGTGAAACAGTGAACATTCATTCGGCATTTATTTTCTTCACCATTGGGTAAATTTTTTTCCAGGGAGCCGGCCACAGAGACCTAAAGATCTCTTCTCTGAAAGATGTTAGTTTGTTTCAGTGATCATCTCTGAATGTATGGGTTAACTCTCTCTCCTTAGTGTGAATTGCCTTGGACCTAACTGACATGGGACTTTATCTCCCCTGTCAGTTAATATCAAAAGCTCTTTCTGCAAGTCTTAGTCTATTTAATAGGAAAAAAGTATATATGGTGAGTATGTAATACAAGAAGAATCTCTGTGGCAGCAGTTATTGCTGCTGGATTATTCTACTGTCTCAAACTCATCCATATGAAAGAAGCACAGTGTTGGAAACTCTAGTAAAAGAGAAGATAACTTTTAACACGTCTCCAGTGCTGTGAATGATCTACCTGTCAGTGCCTAGTCTCTTCATGAAGATGAACATGTGCTCTTCTGGAATGATTTACATGGTTTGGTATGTTTGGAACATTATTTGCCTCAGTGAAGATGTCATTTTCTCTGCTTTTCCTAGATTTGTGTAGACAGATGACTTCATGGCTAGAATTCTTTGTCTCGGTGGTGAATTGCTGCAATAGCTTACTGTCTCTGCGGCTTATTATGGAGCTCCTGCTGTGCCGACACTTATCATCAGCAACGCTGTGCACATTGCAATTCACATGGAAAACTATTGCAAAAAGCTCTAGACGAGCAATTGTTTGATGGATTTAGGGGGAGACCCTTTTACTGCTGTGTTTATTTAAAACGGGCAACATCTAAAAAACACAGTACAGGCCTTTGTTCTGAAGAGCATTTAAGTGTATGCTTGCTCTAAGCAAGTGTCTGAAACTATCCTTGAGATACCAGTCTACCAAAATTTAAGCATTTTGCTAACAGTTAATCTAGTAGAGTTTCATTTTCCGCCGCTTGTTTCTCTCCATCTTTACTTGACATTTTTGGAACTTCTTACTGCAGTCAGTAAGTCTTCTGAAGAAGCATAAAATGCCTGGAATTGTTTATTTATCATTTGCTTTTTCCTGAAGAGAAGGTGTAGTTGTGTAGCACACCAGGTATGTTGGTACTTGCAGCTGAATGCAACAGTAAACTCTAAACTTGAGCTAAAAGGGTTCTTGCTTTAAAATCCAACCATACCTTTATTTCTTTGATAGTAGTTTATGAACTGTTTCCTGAGTGGTAAAATGGTAAAATGTCATCTGAAATCTGCACTGAGCACCCCCCATCCCTGTCTTATGAGCTATGGCAACTTCCTGGAAAAGAAAAAAGGTGTGCTGTGATTTAAAATGCTGTTGTGATCATTTGGGTTGGACTCATCAGGAACTCCCTTTATTTTGATTTTTTCTAGAATCATATTACTGTCACAAGCTAGCACGATAAAATCAAAAAGCAGATTTTGAATAGCAGTGCTGTGATTATTTGCGTTTCCAAAATACAAATTTGTACTTCACAACAATCTTCCTTACAGCAGTGCTGAGAAGAATGCTTTGC
This sequence comes from Scolopax mira, assembly GCA_004320125.1. Classification (NCBI taxonomy): domain Eukaryota; kingdom Metazoa; phylum Chordata; class Aves; order Charadriiformes; family Scolopacidae; genus Scolopax; species Scolopax mira. The sequence goes on along the minus strand of BJBW01003670.1, from coordinate 216,021 downwards.
TTAAACATATCTATATCCGAAAAAGCTTCTAAACAAGTGAATAATGTCATGGTGGTGAGCTAAGACATGTATTTTGTCCTTTTTTATATCTTTTTGAAGTCACCAGGGTTGTACTGTTTCCTAAAATTGATGTCGTGCTTACATGCCATGCTTGAGTAAGACCACGGTAAACTCCCAGAATTCTCCTGAGCTACTGTTCTGGTCTCTTTACAAAGACAGATATTATTTGCCATGATGAAGTATTTCAATTTTTAAACAAAATGGGTAATATTTATTTATTATTATAAAGCTTCTGCATCATGTCTACTTTCTTGTCACCAACATTAACATTTATTTTTCTTTTATTTGTCATCTCTCTTGTCTACTTGATGCTTTACAAATGTAAATCATTCCAAAAAAACCCCAAACCCTGTAATTAAATTCCTTGGCCAGTGTAGGCATCAAAATAATAAAGACGTTTTGAGCTTACTAATCTTCTGCAGTGGATACTGCTTGTGTCCCAGAGGGAAATGTGCACAAAAGATGAAATAATTGGCAGTTGTCAGTTGAATATCTTCCTTCTAAAGTCAGAGCCACCTGAGAAGTAGCATTTGTTATTTGCTGTCTTCCTTGGGAGAGCTAAGGGTGTGTGTTATTGTGACCACAGTGACAGTGGGTCAGGTGGCTCCCCAAGCCAGAGCTCTGCGCTCAGATGTAAGCAAAACAGACACTAAAGACAGACTCTAAAAAGCTTAGATAGGTTCCTGATAGACTGACACAGATTTCCTATGGGTAAACTATTTGTAAATATACACCAAACAACTTAGATAATTACTTTTTTTCAGCTCATGGACAAAATTTTACCTTTCCTCTAGTGTTTCAGGGAATTTAGCGGCCATAAAGCCCTGGAGAAAGTGAGGTAAAGCATTCTTACAATTATTAATTAATTTCTTTACTTGTGTTGAGAGATTAGTCAATCCTCTGCTACCATTCCTGATCTTTAAGTCTGATCCAATTTACAATGAAGACATCGGAATAACTTAGATGCATTTTACATGCCTTCAGCCAGTGCTTAGATTTTTGCGTGAGAGAACCATAATGAAAAATAGGAGACTAGTACTTCACAAAATATTTATGAAAGAGGTTTTTTTCTACACAGTGAGTATTTGGCCCGTAATCTGTTCCCAGTGGTAGATTGTTATAAATGCAATAGCAAGCATTGCACAACATATTTTACAAAGGAAAGAAAATAGTTTCTAATACAGTGTGTTTTCATTTCAATTTTTGTACCAAGAAATGTGTTTTTATTAAAAGCTGTATTATGTTTGTTTATATTCTCTCTTTCTCTCTCTCTCAAATGCATTATAACTGTATTTTGTATTTATCATAGTATACATACAGCATTAGGAAGAAAGATTAAAACAAGACTCATTCATGCACATGTGTTCCTAGTTTCGTTTTCAAAATTGGCCTTGAAACTCTAAATAACCCTGTATTCTGCCAGAATATCTTCAGTTTAACTGTAAAAACATTGAATGATTTTTTTTTTTTTGAAGGCCCCTCTAGAGGTCATCTGATCTAGTCCCACTCCACTAAAGTGGTGAAGACTTCAAGCAAAGTCCTCCAGTTGTTTGCAGGTTAGTCTACTGTGTCTTCTTAATCGAGGGATCTGTACCAGCCACTCACCATGATGTCACCCATGATTTTCTGTTCTCTGGTCCTTACCATCGATAGGTGTCAAAGTTATTGTAGGTGAATTTTAACCATCCTCCTCTGCATTCTCCTGAAACATTGCATTTGGTGATTATCGCTGTTTGACTAGACATCATCTTGAGATATTTTTGTTTTGATTCTACCATTATAAGATTTTGTATCATTTTTAAACCTCGAAGTATATAAAGACTGATGGAGATGGGGGAGAGGGGGAAAAAATGTGTGTTTTTTCAGACTATTTGTTAATGCTTGTGGTCTTGAGTTCTCTTTGATGTTTTCCACATTTCTTTTTGTTTTGTCACTTGGCTGTAAATAACATACTTTCCTGGCCACTTAGAAAGGTAATGTTCTCCTCACTTGTCTTGTACAATAGACTTATCATTGAGCAGAGCATTCCTGGCAGCCTATTGAAGAGCTTTAAATTGAAACATCCTTTTAGTGTAGAGTGGTAATCAAAATGCTTGTGTGTTATATGAGAAAGGGGAAGTAAGCATTTTTCAAGTTTATGGCACCAAGCTTTTCCCATTGTTGTAAGAGTTCTGTCATTAAAGAAGCCACCTTAAGTTGCCACATAGATCCCAAAGCAGTTCTAAAAAATGTTTGCTTTTGGAGAACAGTCTTTGGATCGCTTGTAATTGTAATTGTATTCTGGTGTCATTAGTTCTCTATGTGGCTTTGCTCTGTGTGTTCTTTATCACCTAAAAAGTACATTCTATTTGCAGCATTTACTCCTAAATCTCTGAGTGAAATATATGCTGTCATTTTTTCTACCATCTCCAACAACTGTGCATTGTTAGAGGTTCAGATTGTCTTCTGAATAAATATGCATTTTTTTATGGTTTTAAAAATACATAACATGGATGCTACATACATTACAGTAGCGTGCTATATATGCATTGTGTAGCATGAGAGCAAATTATAAATTGAATTAAGTGCTGCCTTTACAATAAGGAGTGTTTTCTATTGGAGGGAACCGATGTTTATGTTATTTTGATTTAGTTTTCAGGAATTTATGAGGATTATGACCTAGTGAAGGAGGAGAACAACATGAAAATTATAGACTTTTTCTTGCATTTGTTTACCAGATGGTTGTACTAGTCATAGGTCTTGTATTTTGGGACTTTTTCAATTCTTGAATTTGCCAAATTGTCTGATTGGAAGTATTTCACATAAGTGGTTTCATTTTTTATGAGCTCATAATGAAACTTCATTTTCTCTTAAATTGCTCATCTGGCTCTAGATGAATGCAGATGGGTTGCCAAGCCCCCAAAGCTTCTGGGGTCATGTATTTGGGATCACTTGCCATGTGCTTTCATAAGCCATGGCTTCTAGACTAGATCTCTAGGCTGGCCAACTCACTTGGCATCTGGTTTCCAGATTTCCTGACTGTGGGAGATCCCTAATGAGCTGTGATAGAAGCAGGTGCAGCAGGTGCAGACGGAAATTAAGATCCATAGTCAGAATAAAAATCTATTGTACTAGTCAGAGGTGAATAGCCATGGAACTGCTGGATATTTCATCCATATCCATCTAGAGCTGCTGAATGTCCTGCTCTAGTGTGACCACTGATCATTTTAGCAAGTAGATTCGTACCTCAGAGTGGATATTTCATTCTAGAAATACCATAGTTTGGCAATGAGTACACATTTTCAAATTTTGGCTTATTTTCCTCATTCAGTCTTATTTTTCTTGAAAATATAAATTACCCAGAAACTGAAATTTCATTTCTACACCTGCTCTCAGCATGCGTATATTCCACCAAACATACACAAAGTAAAAGTGAAACAAAATTATACATAGCTTTAAAAGTTAAGAAATAACAGATTGTTGGCATTTGGTCCCTGCTTGCACGTATGTTATGATTATGCACCGCTCCCCACCAAGAATATACTGACTATAAAACCTAAGCTTCCTTAATCAGCTCTTTGTTGGTTCTGCCCTTCCAAGCGTCAGCTCTTTATCCTTCATAAATGCTAACTAATCCTGTTTTCGTCCTGACCATCGGCTTCCTCTTCTTCTCACAAGTCAGCTTTTGGCACTTTCTCTGCACTTTCAGACTGTTCCTTTTCTTTCTTTAGCTTGTGATTCAGCGGTGCTTGAATGCCAGCAGAGCACAAGGAGACAAAAGATCTCTGCTTTTTATACAAATACCTTATTGCAGCTTCTAGCAGCAATTATTAAAACCCTTCTCCACCCTTACTACCAAAGAACAGGACGTGCTTACTCGGTCCACGGTACTGGAACACGCACTGTGTAGTTACAAACAGTATTTAATACCCACTTTTCTATAGGGATACAATGCTTGTAAAGTTTGGTCAGCAAAATCCAACTGTTTGAGCTGTGAGAGGCTCCAGTTCAGTCACTGAGAACAGATTCTTTTGCTTGTTAATCTTTGAGTGCCTGCTTACATGTGTGGGAAGTGTGAAAATGCTAACAGGCTTCAAAACAAAAATGTCTGGGAACTATTTACATATGCAAAATTCTCCTCTCCCACTGCCAGTGTCAGAAATGGCTGAGCTGATCCGGATGAAAGTATCAAAAATGAAAAAGAAAAGCTCAACGAGAGAGAGAGAGACCTGGTGTAGGAAATGTCAAGGTAATTGCCTAAAGTTTGAGCCAGAAAAAGCTGGATGTTGAAGAAAGAACACTAATGCAGTGTCAATATTCAGTGCTACCTGGAGTTCCCTGAATATCAGCAACAAATAGTCATTGCTTTTATTTTGTATATCTAAGTAGTAGTGAGAATAAACCTTTCTGCCCATATCCCTTAATTAGGTCCAGCTTTCAGAGCCCAACAGTAGGACAAGTGAAGCGGAATTACTCTTTTCCTTCATCATGAGCTGTTTCGTATTGCCAGGGTTCAGAGGAGGTTTCAGAGTTGTTTTATATGGAAAGCAAATTATTTTATTGGTTGATTTATTTATTTTGCTTTTATACTTTACCTTTCAGGAGGCAATTATTTCTACTGCATAATTTCATGTTTTTAAGTCAGCATGTAAATTAACTATAGTGATATGTAGATTCATTTTGGAATAGATCCAAACATACTCATTTTTCAGATATGATTATAATGTATCTTAACAAGTTTAATAAAGTGTGCTGAAGTGGTGTCACTATAAAAGTATTCCCAGAGATGTCTGCACTGGTGTGAAACAGTTCCCTGACTATTCTGATTTGATCAAAACTACTCAGCAAGCTTCACATCAGGCTTTTCCAGGCTTGATCACTCAGATTTGCATTAATTTTTCAAGCCTTTCTCTAAAATCTGTTTTATTATTTATTTAGCTTTTTCTTTGCTACAAAGAAATCTAGTGGAAAACGAATGTCTTAGCTTCTTACCCATTTGGTGAGGTCAGGGTATTTACCCTGTCTCACTGTCTTCTGTGTACCTGAGGGCTGAAGTGCTGCTTTATCTTTGGCTGAATGCCATATGCCGACCCACACCGGTGAATCCCTGGTTAAGCCAGGGAGAAAACTGGGCCGGTGAATGACAGGCACCTCCATGATCATTCATATGGAGAAGTCTGAGGTTGCCCACTCTTTTCTCAGGCCTGAAAAGTTGACAGGAAGACCAGTTACCCAGAATGGTTCATTAATAGCTGCCTCTTGGAAGTAGGTATATACAAGCATCCATATGTTACTAGCTGTCAGGCTTTCAAATTAACCCTTAAGAAAGAGAAGGTATGTTAGTTAGTTCTTTCTATGACACAGAAGTGTTCATCAAAGTCAAATGTCTACATCAGAAGGCAAATCATATTGCAGCACAGTATGTTGCTTGGATCATAGAGAGAAATCAGCTTTGGAAGTTACTGGCCACCTGGATGCAGAGAGTCCTTGTGCCAGCAACTGGCAGGGTTGAGCTCCACAGACCATAGCTTGGAGAAGTTCACCCTGTATGTTGAAATCTACATCCAAATCTTACTTTCTTGCTCTCCCCATTCCCTTGCTATTCTTCCACTGATGTGAGAAGAGAAGAGCCTACAGTGGAAGAGACAATAAACTCCTTGGCTAGAAGACTACATCATGGACCTCCATTTCTATGGGCAGACCTTGGGCTGGCTGTGCAGGTTCAAATGTAAATGAGAAGGCTCCAGAAAGCTCCATTAGGCACAAAAAATGCAAGACTACAACTAGCAAGAGAAGATGAGTGTTGGCACAGTGAGTTAGTAGTAACTTTGACAGTGGTTCTTCTATTATGTGGTAAGTTCACCACAGGAAGAAAGAAGCAGTCTCTCCTGAATGCAGAGTGCAAACCCACACACCTGTTTCTTCGCTAACTTCTCCTGACCTGAGGTCTGTGTTTTTCCTGTACATTTGTGTTTTACAGTCGTGAATTACACATACATTTTGGGATAATTTTAATTCAATAGTGGGATTAGAAGCTAAGTCTCCAAAAGACAGTCTCTGTGTTTATCATATTTTATTTATATCCCTCAGTGCAAAAATTATCATAGACTTAACTTGTTTTCCTATATTTGAACTCCTGTATGGAGTATATATACACTGCATCACTGCATTTTCTAGTGTATTTCTTATAGTGTTACAGATTTTAGCAAATTTATGTCATCCTGATGGGTTTTGAAGGAATTATAATTTCAGATTTACTCATATACTTGCAGTTAGGAACTGCAGACTGTGGCAACCAATGCCAGATGGGATATGTATTCATAAATCTTTTAACTCAGATTCTTTGTATTCTGGCATTGGAACACTTTAATGAAAAGAGAAAAGTGATAAGGAGGGCGTATGGATATTATTTGGAATTCTTCTTACACACCGAGTGAAAAGTGGAGAACCTGATTGGAAAAACTGAGCAGTGTCCCCAAGTAGGTTTTGAAAAAATAGCATGGCATCCTTGTGGTTAAGAAGTCTCTGAAACCCAGTTATATTCCCTTCCTCACTGTAATTAAGAGCCAGTTAAAGCTTTGTTAGCAGGGTGAAGTTGCAAGTTGAGGATATACTCTTTTGTACCAGTCTAGCCATGGTTGGTCTTCAATGTCAGCTACAGTAATGAGAGGATTTACTATTCCTGCATGTAGTACATTACAGTGTTAGTGCTTAGGTAAAGAGAAATATATTTGTTCAAACGTTTTTCCAAGGAGGTGTGCATGTGGGATACAGACGAGGGCTTCTGTGATCTGAGCTTTCACAAAGGGAGCTGGGGCTCCTCCTCAGCCGTCACCACGAAGCTTTCCCTCACTTTTGTATTTGTTTGCCTGGAGCCCCTCCTCACCCCGGTTTTCACACCGCTGGTTTTCACTCTCTCTCTCCTTCCTCCTCTGCCATTTCTTAAGCGGGCTCTGAGAGGGGCCACCGGCTCGGCCCTGCCCCCGGGCCTGCCCCCCGTGCAACCGCCCGCAACCAGTCGGAACCGGCTGAGGCCGCCTCAGGGCAGCGCCGGGCTCGCCTCACAGAGCCCAGCCGGGGGAAAGCGACAGAAACGGCAAAGTGGCAAGGCGATTTTATGTATTTTAAATCGGTAGGCGTGTTGGGCAAGCTTGTGAGAGGGGCTGGGGAGCTTGCCGATCAAATTATACTGACAAATTATACTGACAAATGATAAAGCGGTCCTGTGAGAAAATGGCGGGAGCCCGAAGAGACTGCGTGGGACGGCCTGGGGAAGGAGAAGGCTCCAGAACTGAATTCACAGAAGAGGGTGAGATAGGCAAAATAACTTCCACTTTCCTTCCTTTATCTTTTTATTTCTGCCACATGCCTGACACAAGCTTATCTTTTGCTTACTCTGGACGCGGAGTTTTATGTGCAGTTAATTCTGTGGAGTAGCAGCTAGGATATTTCTGCAGTGTGCATGTATTTCCCAAAAGTGCTGGTATATGAAGATCTGGGAATAAGCCATTAAGATTTGTGAGAACCTTGTTCTTTCCTACAGGGTGTTGTAAATAACTTACAATACTTTGGACTTAAGCAAAAAGGAATTAAGAAGTTGACTGCTGCTAATGAATACTAATGATTGCTGGAAACATGATCAATGTGGGGCACGTATTATTAGTGAAGGTGCCCTTCTTAAACTTCATTAATCACCAAGATACATAGGAAGCAACAAATAATACCTTGTTATTTAGTAACAGCTAAAGGAAGAGCCGGTTTGTAATAGGTGTTGAATTCTGCATTCCTGTCCCATGCTGATGCAAGGCCAGATTTCTGTAAGAGTTCGTGCTGGCATAAGTAAAAGATGTTTAGTGCTCGGTTGGTGCTTTGCGAGTGTATTTGAATAAATGACTAATCCTGTTCAGCTCAACCAGGTAACGTGAGTTTACAGTTACTCATGTGTTTAAATACAAGCCTGTAAGGGCAGAGTGAGGCCATGGCAGTGAGATTGTGCTGTCTTCTGAAATCCTGTATGATACAAAGGTACATCCTGCTACTTTTCTCTGGTTAAACACAATCACTGTAACAATAAAAAGTCTGAAGTTAAATGCTGGTTAAGCATCATCTATTTTTAGCTTTTAATGACCATAGTGGTGCTACTTGTTTTCATATGCCTATTTCACTGTCTTCACGTGACCACAAACAGCTTTCATGTAATAGCTTTTTTACTTCCTTTTTTTTTCTTTACAAAAATCCATTGGGAATCAGATAATTTTTCATTCAACTTCTGTTAGTGTGGCATTGTCCTTAAATTTTTCATTCTCAATAGCAAATGGAGTCTTTTAAATTCAAATTCTTTGTGGAATGACTTCCCCAAAATACATATTTTATAGAGAAGGTTTTAAAACTGTTACAAATGCCAGATGGAGGAAAGTTCTATTTCAGACACAAGAAGGACTTTTTGTGGTTGATTACTTGTCCACTATTTCTATCTATTTGTCAAATAAAATATGCAGCCTCTCCCTACAAGCCTTCAAACAGATTAATCACTATTTTCTTTGCAGTGTCAGTGAAAATGATCTTAATAATGGAAATAGCGAGACACTTCATGCGCATCATCAATACCTCTCTGGTTCTGTAGTGCATTTGTGAGAACGAGATCGGGGTTAATAGAATAAAAAAGGCCCCCAAACTAGAATAACCCAAAATTCCCCCATACAACCCCCCCCAAAACCAATTTAGTGATAATTTGGGACTATCATACAGATTTGTGTATATATGGTGAACAATAAAAAGACACTAGGTATTGGACTTTGAAATCAATTCTGTGCCACTATGGACAGTAATAAATGTGTACGGACCTTATTTTCTTTTTCTGTGTCTTGATACCACAATGGAGTTAAAGCTCTCAGGAAAATAATTCACATTTCTGGTGTAGAAGTACACACTTTTAATAAAACACTATACATGGTTAGCTTACCAAATGGGAGGCCTGGTTTTTATTTTTGTCCATCTGTTATTTTTCAGAATGTGAAGTTTTTAAAGTTTCCGTACTCTGCATCAGGTATTTCTTTCCTAACTCAACTAATTTTTGAATGTCTAAGCAGAGATTGTGCCAGGAAAGTTTTAGTTACTTTTGATATTGATGTTATTTCAAACGTACATTTGCAGCCTGTTGCTTCATTTATTTGTTATGTCAGTCCTACTAATGGTATTAATTATAAGGTAGGAATTTATAGTCGAGGGGTTAGCTGACTTAAGCTTATTGCTGTCTAGCAATGCTTAAACCTGAGCAAGCTAGGGATGTTTTATTTCTTTCTAAGAATCTCCACAGAAAAAATGTGTTAGTTCAGAATCTAATTGCCCTGAAATTTTTCAATATTCATGTGTGGAGCACATGCCAGATCTAGCACAGTCAAATCAATTGATCCATTTGGGAGTGTCTGTGATTTGCAATTAGCCCAAATTCAATTTATGTTTCCTGATTTACATAGTTCTCTTCCATTTCATTTCAAGAAAAGATTTTTTCACCTCTTTGTCCTCCTTATTGGCTTGAAGTTTCCTATCTATTTCGTTCATTTAAGTAACGAGCAGGCCAACTGTATTGAGAACTTCAGACCTCTTCAGTACTATGTGCCCTGCTGTGGAGAATTCTTTGTAGAAGGTTACCTTTCCCAAGTGTGACTTTTCTTTCTCCTGGGCTTTCTTGTGCTCATTTACGCTCACAGTAAAATATCTTACAGGAACGCAAAGATTCTCAATTTGGAAGCTTAAGATACTCCAAGAGAATTAGCTTTTTGCCATTCTATAGGGATGAAATAATTTTCCACAATTTCCCAGGTAAGTTAGATTTGGTCCTGATAAGCAAAGCAAAGATTTGTATGAGTCTTCTACATCATTTCTTCACAGCAGAAATTCACTGGCAGTATCTGCCTTTGCCACTAGGTTTCAGTGTACACAGAGAATAGAGCAGAGTCTAGTGACATCTCTTCTCCTCTGTGCCACCACTGGTGCTAGCTGTTCTTGCAGGAAAAAAACAATTTCCAGAAACATAATAAGCTGCTAGGTGTAGAGCGGCAGCAGAAAATGCTTTTATCTTTGTCCCTTGGACCATGTATTCGAGCTAAAATTTAGCATCTTTTTTTCTGGAGCATTTTTATTTTCCTACCGTACATTGAATGAGGATACTGCTAATAGTTAAAGTTGGATGTCATACTCTAAGGATCATCACTTTCCTTTAGGTGATGATACGGTGAAAGTTTCAAGGGAAGCTGTTTTTATCAGTGAGGTAACATACTTGATTTCTCACTGTATGCTTTTGTCTCCAATTCCAAAAGAAGTAGCTTCTGGGAGAAAACTGCCTTGTGAAAACTTGAATGTTCATTCCCATCATGTGGTGCAGAGTGTTCCAGCGTGCTGAACTTTGAGCCTAGGTTTTTTAGGTCGAAAGAAGTATTCTGCATATGGAAATGTTTCTACCTGAGGCAGATCTCTGTAGCTCAGGGAGGGAGAATTAGTCTGTCAGTGCAGAAACAAATATTTCTGTGGCGTTGTTTTCCACTGGAAATTTAGAGTATAAAAAGTGGGTTAGGCTGAACCCAAGGGATTTTAGGTGAGGTATTACCTGACCGTGAAGGAGTTCTTGTCTCACTCCCTTAAATGCCTCAGAAAATTTCAGGCCTTTAGTTTTCCTCTATTTTTACAAATCTACATGAGGAAAAGAAAACATCTGTGAATTAAAGTATTATTAATGAGCAGTTATAAAAAGTAACTCAATTACAACATGATATTACTCACTCAATAGAAGTATTAATAATTGTGTGTTTACTGATGTGGGATAGCACTTCTGAATAAAATCCCGTGGTTACTCTCACAAAAAGGTGAGAAAGCCTGACATATCAATGTGAGTGTAAAAGATAAGGAAACAGATTGACTGTGGTTCACAGCAGTTTGCTATGGACAAAATTTTTCTCAGCACATAATAATCACAAATTGTCATTCATATGTTTCAGTGATAAATATTTAATTGTCGTATAATAATGCTGTAATTTGTTTTTACCCTTTATATTGCACAGTGATTATTTTATAATTAAATATTAATTTAATAACATGATTATGTTTGTGTTGTAGCACAGAATTAACATTGAGTTAATTATGAAATATTTCAGATGGAGCAGTTTGACGTAGTAACCTCTCTCTTTTCCCAAAGGAAATGTAACAAGAATTGTATTTAGAATGTATCCAGAGTAGTAAAATGGGATAATCTCATGCATGAATTGTGACAGATTTGTGGGGACTGAGGTAGTTTATGGGCATTTAGAATTGTGACAAGGAAGAATTTTGGCTTTAACGCACTTAATACTTTAGCAGGGACTGATGATTCTTACACTAAGGGTCACTCTCACTAGAAATGAGTCTGCAGATGCTATTGCGTGTTTAAGATGCTGCTCTTCATGTGCAAAGAAATTATAACTGCACAGGAAACATTTTGCGATGCAATTATGGGGCTAAAAATTGTGCACCCCAAGGCTTGCAGTGAATGTTTATGGGATACTAAATAGATCTGATGTTTTGGTTATTAAGTGAGTCTTGACAGTGTCTAATGAATTCTAGAAAAGGAAAACATTGGCGACTAGGTAAATATTAAAAAAGGTCGTACTTGTTTAATTTTGATGTATTAATTCTTGAGGCAATATTCTGAATCCTAAAGCGCTGTGAAAGCGCTTAACCCAACTAACAGTACTCTTTGCCTGTGTTTATAGCATTCTTTTTGCATTTTTTTTTACACCCAACAGAGAGAAAATAGTTGTCTTTAACAAATAAAACCCCTCCCTATACTAGACTTGATGGGGAATTGTGAATTATGTGGTGTTTGTCCAAGCAGTGGAAATAAATTTATTCTGAACGTGGATTTAGTATGGAAAAGATTGCTTCATAGAAATATGGAATAGTGTCTTTTGAAAGAGTGCAACTCTTCTTAAAACATTATCCTACCCTATCTTCTTTGCTTACTGTATTTCTGCCAAATCGCCTTGTCTCTGGTTAGGCTGAGAGTTGTATTCCTTAAGATACTGCCTAAAGTCACATAACGTGGAGTCACAGGTTATTTAGAAAATATAAAAAGAAACATGTTATTTCAAAACAAATGGGACTTGCTTTTACAGAAATAAGAGTAATTTTTCCTCCCTGTTTATCCTGGTGCATTTCTGATACGCTTTTCGAGGAGTTCATCCCATGACTGAATTCAAGCACCTTGGTATTCACAGTGTATTAACAGGAATGTTTTACATCATAGTATCTGAAATAGTGGATAGTGTTTCGTAATCTGTTTTCCTCCCTTAGCATTGCCATTGTTCCTTATCAATCTCTTGCAGTTGCAGAATGTAAGTCACAGTATTGGAAGCTATTTATAGTGAGCTTTGTGAAAGGTCAAATACCTTAGGCTGTTTCAATATTTTCATTAACAATATTATTTCCTATTTTCATACTGTTTGAAAATATGCCAAACCACTATCTTTTAGAGAATAATAATTAAGAGTTTTTTTAAAGAAGACTGTTTTTTACCTTAGCTTTATAAATTCTTTCCTCACAGAAAAACAGGTAACAAAACTGATTATGTGCCTTTTTATATCTTTTATCTGATTTGTATTGAAGACTCTATACATGATAAATATAGTCAGCATTATTTATAAATGCTGAATTGATTAAGTGGGTTTGGAACTAGAATATCCACAGGGTACTTGGATAAAGAAGAAACCTGGAAAGCTGGTATCAAAAACTTAAGGAATGAATAGAAAATAACTTAATATTGTACATTTGATATATGATATAATCAGTAACATAAATATCATAGAATCATAGAATTGTCTAGGTTGGAAGAGACCCTTGGGATTGCTCCTCTTCAGGTTATGTCATAGCTCTCTGAAGTCTTTATTGCTTGCCTGAGATTCTCATCCCAGAAACACTGTTTGTGATGGGTTCCAAAAACTTTTTTCAAAACCACCCATACTCTTTCTTTTCTGTAATTCTGCATCTTCCAAAAGAAAAGATAGTGGTGTAACCCCCACTTTCAGAGAGCAGTTCTGCTTCTGGCTGCATGGTCGCATGTGCCAGTCCGGAGTCTGGTCCTTTGCTGACCATTTGTTGAGGTGAGATCCAGAAAAAACAACCCCAATCCCCATCTTTTTCTCCTCATTTCCAGACAGAGAGAACCCCTTTTCTCTAGTTCAGTGGTGAAGACAAATGCTGCTGAAGTAGAGACCAAACAGAAGGTCATGCTTTTTCTAGCTTAGGTCTGATCTCACCTGCTCATGGATAAATGTGGAACACCACTTCATTCCACTTCAAGCTGTGTTTTTGAAAGAAAGTAGCATCTGGTGCGATGTTTTATGCTGTCATACCTTCCCAAATGTTCCCCGAAGGGAACATAGCAGGAGAGCATCTACGCTGAAGATTCTGCAGGGAGTCTGTGTGAGATGATACCAACCTGCTCAGCTCTGATAAGACTGTGATACTTGTGGGCATGTGCAGAAAAGCATGTCTGTAACACCTGAAATATTACTGAGGAAAATGTATGTGTTTGGAAGGACTAGATGAGAATTTGGAGCGTTACTCTTGCGGATTAAAGCGTGTAAATTCCAGTTAAATCTTACTTCTGGTGCATATATCTAATTTTTAATCTGCATGGTCTCTTGTCTACTGGGATGAGATTTAGAAAGGCACTTTTGGTATTTCCAATTAAGGTTTTACACATTTGAAAATTGGGAGTGTGTTCCCAGTAGGATTTAAAGAAGCAGTGGTATGGAAACTTGGGAAGATGAGGCACTAGATTGCACGGACTGATGGACAAGCCACTTGGAACTGGTTGAAATAGGAGGAAATAGTGACTGCGGATGGACGGCCTCTCTGGACTCCTCTAAGTCACTGACTCAGACATGAACGCGAGACCTTCCCTTTTCTGAGAAAATGTCTTTCCAAGGATTCTTTTCTTCACTACATTTTAGTAGTCTTGTGTGTTATCTTATAAATATATTTGGAAGAATAGACTCTCCTATTTTCTCTTGAGTAATTTTCCAAAGGCCTTAGCGAAGTACCAATTTTCACCTAAGGATGTATGTGGGCCAGCTGCTTTTGTAGCTGGCGGAGAACTCTTCCTCCTCAAACAGAATTATGTGCTTATCAGGCTAGTTGATCATAGGGTTTTGATCAGTTGCCTATCTCTTTGTTTAATATCTGAAAAATAGATCCCACTTCAATTAATTCATTGAATGGAATATTGTCAAAAGAGAAAATTCATGCCCAAAAATGAACTGACTAATCTGAGTTTTGTCTGGGCTTCCTGTTGTTTTTATGCAATTCTCCCAGTCAGGAGAGTGGTAACCCTGAATCTTGAAGCTGTAGGTCAGAGTTGGCTTAAAAATGTTTTGATGGAAACATTTTTCAAAAGGAGGAAATAGCCAAGCAAGTTGCTGTGGTGTAATACAGAGTTGAAGAGTTGCATATGTATTGTATTGAGTCCCTGAATATGCTCAGTGTAACATGCATAGATTGGGTCGTGCAGATGTGCACTTCATAGGACTCTGAGGCTTCTTCTGGCCAGCCTGGCCCCCGAGGTCTTATTTAATACCACAACCATCTTCTGCCACTTCTATGTGGGTTAAGCTCTGATCATCATGCCTGTTTAGGAACTGTTTATTTTTCACTTAACCTTTTCCTTTGCATGTGTTTGATTAAAAAATCTCTCAACAAAGCACATTGCTACAGTGCCACATTCCACTGCTTTTGTCAAGATTATATGTAAGTGCTTCTCTAATAATTGTCCTGGGATTTGGGAGAATTCTGCAAACAGGTCACCTTCCTGCCTTTGAATCTGTTTCACCTTTCCTGCCATATTAAATGGATTGCCCTTCAGTCTCCAATATGTTTAAAGTATGGCTTAGAATACCATAAACATTAACATAACTGAAATAAATTTAACTAACAGTGCCGTTTACATCAATTGTTACTGTTAATTTATGATCAGACTTTATTAAATCCATTTAGTTTTATAAAAGGACTGTAAATTAATTCTGTGATTTGGGAACACACTGAAGTTATTACTGCACAGCACCTTATTAAAACATTTGAGCACTTCCTGTCTGCACAAATACACTGTGATGCTCTGATAGTCTCTATGGTTTTCGACTGTTCTGCTGCAAAAGTATAATGATTTTCTTTGGTATAAGAGAAAATTCAGGTGATAATTATACGTTTTCTGTTTAATTATATGCTATATTTGATTGCACAGATATACAAAGCCCCTTTTGGTTTATTATTCATAGTGCTTAAGGGAATCCCTTCTTGATGGTCTCAAGGCATTTATATGTTATGTCCATTAATGTTTGCCATTGTTACTCAATGAAACAGAAGTGTCTATAGACAGTTTGTTAGACAGTACAAAAAAACCCCTCCAAATTAAACGCTGCTTTTTTTCTAAAAATCTTTCTTTTAATCCATTCTGGGGAAAAAAAAAAAGTCTGTTAAAGCATTAAATATAAATTTTAAAAAGCCTAACCCTTAGTATTATATTCAAAAAGGCATCAGTTTTATCCCATTGAATGTTGAAATTTAATCATGGGCGTAAAACACAGGATGTTAATGAAGTGGGAGCAGATATCTTGCAGGTACAGATGTGAAAAGGTAAATTTAACACCTAACAGGTGTTAAGAGCCATAAATAACGAATGGCTCAGCAGTAATTTAATCCTTTGTCAATCACAGTATTCACTATTGAGAAAACATCTTGCTGAGAATGCTATGTTAAATGGAGATGCTTGTTAGTTTGAGAGGAAAAGTGTGGTTTTACTGGCATAACACTGAGCATGGTGCATTTTCAAACAGCCTATAAGCCCTTAAATATCAAAAAAATATGAGTTTTATTGCTAGTAGTTATATTTTCTTGTTATTCAAGAATTCTGTACAAATAACACAATGGCAAATAAACAAAGCACTTTCACATTCAGTATCTACATAATATTTACTGGTGTTCCAGTTGGCCTTACTGTACGATAGATAAATAATTCAAGGGATTCTCAGAAAAGTACTTTGAAATTGTAGGGAATGTAAAATGATTAAAATAGGGGTGAAAAGATGAGTAAAATAGTTAAAAGTTCTTTGATGTGGTTTTATTGCAGTCTGTTTTCCTCATGGACAGACTGGGTGAGACATGAGTGGAGGTTTGTGTTGGTGTGGGAGAAGGAGGACACGTGTGGCACGTTCCTGTGTAGCTCTGTTGGGTACATTGAGAGACTGTGGTAATTGCTGTCTTCAGTCAGCTGTGCATGTGCTTAACTAGGAGCTCATAAACAGTCACAGGCTGGCGACAGATGTCCTCTTCTGCATCTCATTTTGCCTATGGAAGCAATTATCATCTCTAAGTGATGCCCTCCTCCCTGCTGTTCTCCCCTGTAGGGTTTTCCCCCCTACCGGCACAATTGCTCTTTTGAAAGCTCCCTGACCCATTTCAGTCAGAAAGCTGGATTCGGAGAGACTTGCTCTAGAAATTGGCTAAAGCCATCCTGCTCGTTCTGACTGAAATCAAGTGAGAATGGCATTCACAAAAACAGCTTTGGGAGGACAAAGTAGGAACAGTCGTGAGAAACTTGGCAACAGCTTTTTGGTCTGGCACATCTGGATCTGGAAGAAAATGTGTGTCCTCATCTGTTTGACAGAGCAGTCTCTGTTGTGGCTGATGACCTGGGGAGCTCTGAATTTGCCTGTCTCCTGCAGAAGCAGCCGCTTGGTTGTGTGGCTGTACCAACCTGTCTACAATTTGCTTGGGCCATGCCAGAGTTCTCTCTGCTCTGCTGTTTGCCTGGGATGTGAATCTGATCTGGAGGACAGTCTCGGAACTGTCCTTTTCTTCCGATGGATATAATTAAGTATGGTTCAGTAGGTTAATTCCCATGCTTAAGCATGTTGAGGATTAGGGTAAAATATATGCAGACACATAGTTTTGCAGTAATTGACTGCAGTGAGGTAAGGTGTATTAACAACTGCAGTAATCATGAGCATATGGAAAGTAGAAATCATGTTTCAGAAACCTCCAAGCAAAGTTAAATCTACTGTTTTGATAAGGATAATCACTTATTTTTATTGACTTAAGTGCTCAGTATCCCAAAAGGAAAAAAAATAACAAGAAAAGATTCTTGTTTGAAGTTGACGAATATTGTGTTTAAAAACTGACAGAATGGGTGTCTATAATGACAAAGATAGGATTTTGTCAGTCACTTCTTAGTAATCCAGAGAACAGGACAAATAACATTTTTATACTGTATGTATTTTTTTAAGCTTTCAAAAGCTTTTGGGTCATACACTTGGCTTTTGGTCATAATTTTGCCAAGGAGAGATCTATTTATTGTCTAAGTATGATGTCAATCAGTAGATACCCTGCTAGCTTTGTTTATGGTAAGCAGTTCTGCAAAAGCATAGACAACTTCCTTCCTTTTCATCTGCCTTTCAGTCAAATTTCCATTACATTTGGCTGGTATTTATATAAATTGCTGGTAAGCTCTTTAACATTGCTTCAGATGGTAACTTTTCGGTTTTCAAGATCCCTTTCCCCAAATTAACAGTGAGGGCTCATGCTGTTTTCAATTATTATGATTCATTCTATTTGCTTTGTAAAGAATGCTTCTCTGCATTTGAGTGAGGCACCAAAAATAAGTTTTCCTCAAAATCAGTGGAATCCCACTGGGAGAGTATTTGTCTGATACTGTCTATACTGTGGGTACCTTTGGGCTTACTCCTCTTTTCTTTGAAAGCCAGCCCCTGCTGCGTTCAAAGTGAGCCAGGTCAGAGCCTCCGTGAAGCAGAGAATAGCCTTCACGGAGCAGCCTGGGCTTTGCCGCCAAGCTCTGCCTCTGCTTTATTACTGCAATCTCAGCACAGGCTAAACAAGGGAATTTGAGTACATCAGGCATGGGATAGCAAAAGATGCGCCAAAGAGTCACTGGTGAGAGTTCTCATTTGGTTCATTATAGGATTTGATTGCCCGATCTGCTCATTTTACCTATATTGATTAAGGGAATAGGTATTCTGTAGTGACATGTTGTGAATGTGGTAGAATCTAAGAGGAGGGCAGCTTGAAAACTTGCTTATGGTATTTAATGCTGTAATGTATGCAACAGAGATTGAAGCCTAGGAATAGGAGTGTGGTGGGGTTGGTTTTTTTTTCTCTTTATTTTCTTTATAATTTGTTGCCTGCAGAGGCTGGTTTGGCCCTCTTCTGTTGCTTGCATGAAATTGAAATAGTATTCGAAGCGGTGGGCAACAGTACAACACCCTCAGTCAGAAAATAGAAGCGGGTCTATAGCTGCAGTCACTATTTCTGTCTGCGTGGGACGTGTGTGCGACCCTAGTACAGACTGCATTGTGGTCAATAACTTGCACTTACTGTAGTTCAGATGATACACATGCAGGCTGTCAAGGGTGACACATTTATCTAACGCCTTCTGACAGATTCGGCACAGTTCTTAGCTGGCAGACGCGCCGTTTGGACCAAATGTTCCACCACCGTCGCGGTCGGCAAAGAGCCAGTAGCTGTTTGTCGTGCAAATATAAATAACTGATAGCACAGCCACGGTGTCCTGCTGCAGAAGTCTACTTGCTAGTAGAGATGCAGTTCACTGGTTGCATTTGAAGCATAGAGAATGAAGCAATATGTGTGTTTTTGAATGATCAAGTGTCAGAGAAAAATTAGTAATATTGTTATAAACCGTGTGATATTTAAAAGCCTATGCTACATATTCTTGGAATCTTTGAAGCTGGTTTTGTGTATTTGAACAGCGTGTGGCAGAGTTTGGACCCTTCTCAGTGCAAGTGTGTAGGTTCTGCTGGAGTTTTAATCTTCCTGCCTCTCCAGACAGTGCCTGTGATCACAGAGGCAGGGAGGAGGCTGACCCTTGGAGGTGAGCCTTCAAGTCAAGGTTGAGGTCCTTTCCCATTTATTTCATCTTGAGGGTATGTACCTGCCCACTGCTGGCCAGATGCCAGCACAGGAGAGCAGAGCTGCTCATCTCTCTAATCTCCTCTTTCTGTGGAAACCGAGAGCACCTCTCCTGTCCTGCGTTAACATGTGGGTATCCTGTTCCCTAGGTGCTGTGCAGCTGTTCGACTGCTAACATACAGGATCAGGAATAGGTTTTTCTAGGGAACCTAGATTGCCTTAGGTATCTTCTCTCTAGCAGCCTGGATGTTTAGATCCAGTTACTGGGGTGTCAGAAGCTGTAAGTTTCTTATCTAGATCGGATTTGTATTTCTGTTAGAGTTTTCAGCTAGCACAGGTGCATTACTTCCAATGTAATACATAAGATTAGGGAGATAATGAGCGATCGGTTTATTAAAATAATCCGAAAAGGTGTTTTAAATCCTATCTGATTAAGTTAGCTCTTCTGTACTTGCCTTCCTCCTTTTTTCGTTGAAAGACCTAACTATCAGAATGCCTAGACTGTGTAATGTTTGTTTGGCTTGGAACACTGTTAGCAACATACTGAAACATTGCTGTGTAATATCTCTGCTTGTGATAAAAGTTAATAAATTTAAAGCCTCCCACTTTAAATCACCTCTTCTATTCTTAATTCATTTGTGCTCAGGTCCTAATCAATAGAGGCACTTCTGCAGAGAAATTCAGCAGCTGTTAGAAAACAAACCTGCGATAATAAAGGCTTAGGACAAAACTGGAAATGCAAAATGAGGTCTTTCTGGGAAGACAAATTGTCATGACTGCCTGAAATTGAATTTGTATTGGTGAGTTGTAATGGAACCTTTACTTATCATAAAGAGTCAGTTTCTTAACTTTCATAGAAGCATCAAGAAGCAGATTACCTTATCTTTTCCTCAGGATCTATTCAGAATACAAAGGGTGCAACCACTGATTCAAACATTGCTTCTTAAACAATTTGTGTGTCCTCATATGTGTGTGGCACAACTAGTGTTACTCTTACCTTGTAGCTTTTTTGGATCTGAGTAACTATATATCTACTGTCTTAGTTTCTTGAAGTATCTTCCCCAGTCTTTTGTTTGGTTGGTTTTGTTTGTTTCTAAAATAGACGTGCTTCAGTTTGTGGGAAAACTGTGTCTGATAATGAAAGCTCTGCCTCAGCTATCACAAAACACTTCCTTCTTCTTCTCTTTTGCTGTAAACAAGGATAAATGGTTATGCTTCCTTAAAGCTTAAGTCTTATGTCAGTCACACCATATAAACATCGTCTCTTTTTCTTTCGCATTAGTAGCAGGGGAAAAAAATGACAGTGCTGGTGATTTCCTTCATCCTTTTACTTGTTTCAAATCTTGGAGTCATGATACGTAAACATAACCAGGACTTTGTTATCCAGCCACAAAGCTGATGTGCAAAATGTAATTAACTTGGATGGTGACAGCTTTCTGTAACCTATCTAGTCAATACTTGAGCTCTTTGTTCTCTGGAAGTGTTAAAGCTCTTGTCTTATATCACTTTATCTCTTTAGTATTGCTCTCCATCTTTCAGTCCACCTCCAGCGTTTGTTTCTGCAATGTATTGCACCAAAAAATTGAAAAGCTGCTCCATCAGAAGTAAAAATGCTAGAAGCATGTAGGAAGCATTTAAACAAATAGCTATTTGGCATCCTTCTTAAAAGTTGTAATCTCCCTGTCTTGGCTATTCATTAAGACAGATGCATAAAACATCTGTAGTTGTCATCATTCACTGCCAGAATTCTGGCCACCCCAAACATAGCTGAAAAAACATTTTACTAATTGAAGAGGGAGTTACCAACAGTCATTTCTACAATAGCGGTTTCATTCTTCATGAATTCTACATACTTAGTCAATGTAGGAGAAAAAAAAAAAGAAAAAAAAAGTTATGTATGTGGTATTTTAAGTAATATCACCCAGGATTTCACATTATCCAAGCTAGCAGACATTTAAAAACATTAATTCATTTTTAAAGCTAATTATTGCATGGGAACCTAGTTCAATATTCAGTGCCGTTACTGATGTAAATGCTTGAAGTTTAATTTCAGAAAAGCTCTGAAAAATGAAGTCCTGCTAGGTACCTCCCCAGCTCTGTATTTTATTATTGTATGCAGTAAATTTGCCATGCTTATAAAATTGGTAGATATGTATCTCAATGATAGTGCATTGTGCAGCACAGGATGTAGACACACAAGCAATATTTAAATCATTGAGTGAAATCAAGTTTTTGTTCCTTTTTGTGACATGTCATTCTCATATTTTCAAAAGCATGTATTCTGAATTTTCTCACTGAATTTACTAAATGAGTAGAAGTTTAATATAAAATTCTGTACAGCTGATAAACTTAGCGGGGTGTTGGTAAAGTATATTAAGTTTTACCAAGCTGTTCAATTTACGTCTGTGACAGGGTGTTTGAAGTGATAAATTTGTTCAGAAAGGAAAACCTTGGTTACCTGTATTGAAAGATATATTCACAGTTAAAACTGTTATAAATTAGGCCATATATAATTATTTATCTTATTAATGCATGGATTCTGAACTGCCGGATGTAACACAAAAAACTTAGCAAAGAAATGCAAAGGGGTTCATATTTTTGAGTAAAAGTACTGGACAGTTTCCATCAACTCTGGTATCTGTTTTATAATGGAGATGTTTCAATGAATTTATTTTGGTTGCTGTTCATGAAAGCAAGAGCTGAACTGGTTTATTCTTGAATTAATTTTGTGTGGAGGGGAGGTGCAAGGGCAGTGTTGGCAATGTTCTGGAGAAATACAATTATTTTTCCACAGATAAACTTAATTTTCATGAAAGTTTTTAACCATTTTCCTTTGAGGTCCCACACTGAAGAAAGACTTTGGGTTTTACACATGCACAGCAAGAATTCCAGAATGTTAGAGAAAAAAATAGTTTAGCTTTGAAAATGTCCCTAAAAATGCGGTGAAAGTTTCTCATTAAAAACTCCACATAATGAAGAAAAAAATCATGTGTTCTCTGATTGACAAGTTTTAGTGTTCTGCATTTGAATGTCCTAAAATGAATGAAAAATGCATTATGTATTACTTAGTATGTTAAAAATGATGTATGAGTGTAAGTATCCTACCTATACAATATTTTTTCTTCCATTATTGTTTGTTGTAACGTCTTGTGTATTTGTGAAACTAGATATTCTAAATGGGCACAGTAAAACTGCTGCTTAAGAAAAATGCTGCATCTCCAGCTCTGTTGCCTAATATCTTCTATTTCAACAAGATTTATTAAATTAGAGGTACCAGTACAGTAGCACTTCAGACTGCCTCAGGGGGTTAAGCTCCTGGTTTAATTTGAAAGGACTGTGCTCAGGGCACTGGGCTCTCAGATTCTTAGCCTACCATCTCCCTTAAGCAACACAATTAACAACTGACAGGGAGTTTGCTCTTTAGGGGAGAGGCATGTTAAGGCAAATTACTTCATTTTGAATTGTTGTTTCGTAAGGGATGTGTTTGTGGAAAAACAAATACACACAAATTTACTGGAGAAACAATAATCAGCATAATTCCAGTCGTGCTTTGCAAGAGGGTTTGCACGAAGCACATATGTTTACACAGTCCCGTACTTGCTGCTTGTGGCAGTAGCAGCAGATGTTTCTTGAACAACTAAGTGAAATGTGAAAAGATTTATGATGGTTCTTAGTTGGAAGATTTATTCTGCAGCTTTGAGCTGTCCCAGGAAATTTCCGTCTCTTGGGTAAAATATTTTCAATATTCCAACATTGATTTTTAATATGCTTACTGATTAGAGCAGAAGCATTTACAGTAAATAAGTTATTTGTGAGTTCAAATTGTGTTTTTGTCTTTAAACAGCTTGTGCTTTTAACACATTTCTTCTCAAATCATAATTATTCAGTAAGTCATTTTATGATTCTTATTCTGAAGACAAACAGTACACTGTGGAATTTCTGGTTGAAGGAGTCAGGAGCATGCTTGGGATTCATATTTGGGCTCTGGGGTCTGGTCACAAGGAGGGAGGTCTCTGTGACTGTGACAGGCAGCTGCAACTCTAGGAATGTCTGTCCTTTTGAAACAAAGTGAAAGCTGAAGAGCTGGTGCTCCGTGGCCTACTCCTCCATTTATGAGTTTGAGAAGTCAGAGAATGCTGAAACTATGTAACAATTAGAACTGTACTTTGTGCCTTTGGGGTAAATGAACTCCTTTTATATTGTACACTCCTATATATTTGTGCACTAAAGCAAGCTAGAAAATTGGAAGTGCCTTCCCAGGGAAGCCATTCCTATTCTTCCTGTTGTACTCTAAGGAAAAATTTGCATTCATAAACACAACATAATTGAAATTTTGTATGTAAACATGCAACATAAATATACATTGACATATATATGTGAGTGTGTGCTTGTGTGTATAATACATAGCAATGGTTATGAATGTGTTGATTGGTCTAATTGCATGATAGTGGTCGGTGTCTTTAGAAGGTGGAGGTTCCATGAAATAAATGTTATTACTTATTAGGCTTTTCTCTCTCCTCTCCTAACTGGCTGCACTTTTCATAACTCTTTCTTAAATTAATTTATTTTCTTCTTCACAACAGAGTTCTAAAGATAGAACGTCAGATGTTTGAAGTGACCTACCTTCTTCTACCCATGTTTGGTTTATTTTTTTCAGTGCATGTGCTCAGAATTGTTTCAAGATTCTGCCTGGGCAAATGTTTTATCTTTAAAGAATGAACAGCAGAAGTGTTTACTATGCCTTTACATTTGCTATTGCCTACAGATCAATTCCACTTAGATTAATTTAGGCCGTAAAGCTTCTCTTTACTAAATATCACAGTATAAAAAATGCCAGACCAGCTGTTAAGAGAATTGCACTTTTGATA
This sequence comes from Scolopax mira, assembly GCA_004320125.1. NCBI lineage: Eukaryota > Metazoa > Chordata > Aves > Charadriiformes > Scolopacidae > Scolopax > Scolopax mira. Next base: position 192,148 of record BJBW01003670.1, on the reverse strand, counting down.
AGTGGAATCAACTATATTTAATATTATTTTTACATCAGTACAAAGTTTTAAAGTAAACCATAAAATGCAAATGGCCCCATGCTTTAAGTCAAGCAGTAAACACAAACCTGATATAACAAAACAACTGTCCATAGAATTGTAATCTTGCACTTTCATTTAAAGTAGTTTCTGTGCAGAGGGTCCCATTCTCATTGATTTTATTTAGAGAGAATTTCTCTTAAGAATTAAAGACATCATGGCCATATGCAACAACACACACAGCACTGGAAGGTAGAAGGGACATGCACACTTCTCAAAAAATCCTCTATATTGTAATTCATTATTACTAGTAAGAAGAGAGAACATTTGTTTCTGGAAGCCCAGAAACAAATAAAAATACTTTATTTTATTGCAGGCTGCTTTTGCATTCCTTTTTCACATCCCAGCATAAGCTTTGTTTGACTGACTCCCTGTCTGAGCTCAGATTCTGTTTGATGCATTGTCATCTTTGTCACTAATACATGTGATAGTTAGGAAATATTTGCCATACCTGGTACTCTGCACACTTACATAGTAATTCAGAAAGTGTCACTGAAGTCCAGTCTGTCTGAACTTCAGAACGTATTATTGACATGGTAATAGGTAGAGGTAGGCGTATTCCTTTCTAATAATTGAAGAGGATCTTGTAAAATCTTGTCCTCTAAATTATTGTCTTTGGGCATGTATTTGTTTGGGGAAATGCATAAAGATCTTGCTTTTGTCATACAGCTGTAAGACAAACATTCTTAACTTCTCTTGGTCTGCGTAACAAATCATTTACCTGACTCTTTTCAGAGTAGAAAAAATAATTTTTAGTATCTATTGCAGTTAATATTGTTCAGCTCAGACACGTTAAATGTATCTGGTGGGGCTTGTTTTGAGTTAAATCCAAAATATGTCTCAATTTCAAGTTATAATAAAATCCTCTTTTATATTAGTTTGCTATATATCTGTACAAATTGCAATTCTACTTTCAGCAAATGGAATATATTAAAGCTATTTTCTTGGTAGGATTAAAGCATAATAATAAATATAGAAGATGGTTAGTGATATTTTGTCATTTTGCAGTGGTTTTTTTTTCACATTCCCTCTCTGCCTGACAAGTATATTAACCCTTTCATATTTTCTCATAATCATAACTGTAGATCAAATGATTGTGGGCCTGTGATGTTGCAGAGACTTGAGGAATGTGCCCAGTTGATGACATTGGTGCTTGGACATAAAGGGACAATAAAACATGTGATAGAACACAATCTGTTTTCTCAATGTTGCTGATACCTTGTTTGGGATGTGAAGAGAAGCATTTCATAATAGTTTAGTTTCCTGTTGAATAGAATTTAGAACATATTTTTCTCAAAAAGAAGAGGCTTATCTTTCTCATTCAGTCATGTTTGATTTATGTTCCAAGGCAATTAAACAAGGAAGATCCACTTAGCCTAAAAGTATATAAAACTACAAAAGTTCACATTTGAACTGTTGAGAAAGTGATGCATGTTTGATATTCAGAGCACCTGGACACGAATGTACAACAAAGAGCTTTTATTTTCCTTAAAGTTCTACTCAGTTTTTCCGAATCTGCTAGGAATTTTGGCTCACACAGTTGTAGATTTCTAACAGAAAGAAATTGACTTTAAAGACTTGTATTGTTGTTGTTGGACTTAGTGTGATTCAATTATCTTTGTCAATTGCATGCTATATACTGGAGACTTCATTCTACTTGACATTCGGTATGAAGCAGACAGTGTGGGTTGTTTTATCATAGATCTTTAAATAGTACATGGGATTTAAGGTAATTTGCTGGCTCTGGTTGCATCCTATATGCTAGCGTATGGTGATACAGGGGGACTGAAATTTCTGTGTTTATTGTCCGAGCAGAGTATTTATCTTAGTTCTGTTTGCAACTGAACCTAATTGCTCAGTCATGTGTAAATACTAATCCTCATCAAGAAGTGGCACTGAATGTTAGTGGTTGGAATTTGTACAACGTGCTGTAAACTAATGCAGTGCAAGAAGTTCAAAAATGAGCTGTAGCTTAAAAGGACAAACTATATTAAAGTTCCTTCCTCCAGAGAGATACAGAGGTCAGTCTGGCATGATAGCAGTAGTTTTATAGCATTAATGCCATCTTCATCATTATTAGACAAAATTGCTGGTGTGAAACTGCTGTTATTATGCTGCCCCCAGATGTGAGCAATAGCAGCAGAACAAGAAGAAAGATGGAGGCAGTGAGGACTGGTGTTCCCAGTTGGTGGGTTGCTCCTCCTCTTTCCTTTGGCACAGCAAAGGATTTTTCCTGGCTTTGTGCAGAGAAAAGGAGAGAAGCACTTTGGAAAGATTGTGGGAATCATGTTTCCCAGCTTCCCAGAAAATTAAAAGGCTTTACAGTACTCAAATTGTGTTAACGAAAGCAGGTTTTGGGGTCATCCAGTAATAGGGAAAGTGCTAATACTGTGGCATCTATAGGTCTCGAGATCTGGGATGTGCAGGACAGAAGGGATACTAAACATGGAAATCTGAGGGCTGTTGCTGCAATTTCCACTGTTGGAAGGCACAGGCACGCTCTGCATGAGGAAGCTCCTATATGGGGCTGGAATGTAGAACATGGTGACACCTTCTGTAACTTCTAGGTAGGCAATTGTTCTTATGGATCATAAGCAATTGTAATACATCTCTTCCTGAATGAGACTTTGTGACAGCCAAGTCCTCCCTTTCCTCTGGAAAGCTTGCTTCTTACTGATTGTGCAAATTACATCTGTGCGTGTTCTTTCATTAGCATACCCTTCAGAAAAATGCACATTCAGTACTTTGTTTAGCCCCGATATTGTGTAATAATTGTGTCTAAATGATCAGTTTATTGTCCCTGAGCCAAAGATTGCAGACAGTCTGAATTCATGGCTTATGAAATTAGTTGGGCATAATGGGGTGCTGAGGCCAAAGTCATTTAATTGCCTTGGGATTGTATACCTGTTCCAAACCTGGTTCTTCCTTTTCACTTTTTGGGAACCCTTTGCAATTCCTGTTGGCCATCATAATGTTTTGGCAGAAACTGGTTATATCAGTTTGCCTTCAGTCTTTTATTTTATTTAGGTATGAGGTGATAGTAAAACACTGATGCATGGGAGGGTATTTTACATTCAGTTATCTAAATGTGCTTTTAGTCTAGGATCCCTTAAAGCAATATAGTTAGTGCAGAGAAATCAAGCATAGGAGAAAGTGGAAAGCTCTAAAGAAAAAAAAAAAAAGCAAAAAACCAAACCCAAACCACTGATAACAGGCATTGTTCTGTTATTCTGCTCAAGAACCTCACCATAAAATTGATGGCATTTAGAAGGGCATTTCTCACATGTGTATATGTAATACCAAGCCCTGTATCACAGTTTTATTTTTCATCTCTAAAGCTTTCTTTATCTTTGTTCACGAGTTCCTCTTACGCCACGGAGCTGATATTCCTTGGTGTTAATGGGAACCAAACCCAGCGAACGTTCAAGTTATTTGAAAGTCCTTATATCCCAAATAAGTGATTGTATATTTAGCTTGAGAGCTGTCTGTACTCCGCCTTTAGGGCATCTTTTTAGGTACTTGTTATTGATTTAGGTTTCATACATGTTGGAAAAGCCCTTGTGACTAAGTTTATCATTAAAGAAATAAACACAATCTTCAGTTGCAGAAAAGAATTTTTCCCAAGTGTTATAGATACTCCAGCACTCTATAGATTTCTATCATGTCGCTGTTTTCTCAGAAGTGAAAATCTGAGAAGAAACTGGGGAATGAAAAGAAATGAGTTTCTGGCCCCCACCCCAGGTGATCCTTCCTGTTACGTTTGCAAATCTTTGAACTGTGGTAGGAGAACAAAGGAAGCATAAGAAAGGAAAAATAATCTTGTCTGGAAGTAATTTCTCCGCAACAACAATTAAAAAAAGAACTCCAACCCCTGGTTTTGGTATATTGGAAGAGAAGAGGAAGAAAAAGGGATCGGTGTATACCGGAGAGGGTAGGGGGAAAGAAAAAGAAAAGCAATGAGGGACCATTCCTCTGGTAGTTTGAGTGGAATTACAAGTTCATTGAGTACAGCTTGCAAACACAGGAGAATACATGAGCTTCTTGCTTAATTTCAGAAGTGAAATCTCATGAGAAATTTTCTTCTTTGATTAAAACTTGCTTTTTTTCAGTGACTTGGCATCCAATTATTATCTGCAAAAATCCATCTTTGACCTAGCTGAAAGCTGTGCTGCCACTCAGTCCATTTTATTCCAGTGCATATCCACAGGCTTGAGACAAAAAACGCTAGATCAATTTTTGTAAGTAGTTACTCTTTGCTAGGTTGGCATTATTCTTGCCAGTATATCTTGTTTGTGCATTTGATATATGCTTTATTAATTTTGGGACACAAGATAACAACCAGTCTGTTGCATCCTGTTCTAGGAAAGTTTGGAACTTCCTCCTGTACTTAATTTCTACACAAAGCAGAATTTTGTACAAACCCACAGAAGTGACAACAGTAAAATGATGGAAATTGCACCGCGGTGTACTTGAGAGCTCGAGTATCTGAAATAAGACTTAGTACAAAGAAGCAGCAGTTTGTTGAGCAGTGAAGTTTTTAAAAGATTTCAAGTCGTCTTCTACCTTCTCTGCCTCTTCTTTAGCAGTACGTGGATATGTCAAAGCATCTCTTCAGTCTTAAGCAGTTCTGGAGACATTACATTTAGACTTTGCATTTATTACCTAAAATGCGTTTGCCTATTTTTTAAGTTGCTCCATCTTCTTATACTTCAACTTCTGCTGTCTCTTCAGCACAGGGCAAACTGAGCTTTATGAATGTTTGCAATCTCTCTTTTGCAAATGCTGCACTGTTAATCTAATGTTATACCTTTTTCAGAAAAGAACCTACCACCTGTGTTGAATTTGTTTGCTGGCTTGGTGATATGAACAAATCCAATAAGACTTACTCAGGATTCTGCCAGACTCATTTGGCTTTTATGAGCCCAAATAACAGAAACAAAAAACTCAAATACACTTTAACTCAATAATCTATCTCTCTGGAAGAGTGATGCTATTATTTTATATCTCAGTGAACAAGGCCTTGAGCAGCTTCTTCATATTTCATGTCAGTTTGTCTGCCGCCTTGTAGCCTCACATCACCTTACGTGAAATGCATTTGTTTTCTGTGAGCATCATTGCATATTCAGTGGAACTGTCATGTGTTCTCATCTGAACTCAGAGCCCACTGATGTACATTATTTTTCTTCCATTTTACAAATGGACCGTATACATATGATTTAATACGTGCTTTTCTCTTAGGGTACATATTCAAACATTAGATGTATGAGTGAATTCTAATAAGCCAGGAAATACCTTGCTTTTTTTCTTCTTGATTAAGGAGAAAACAGTTTGCATGAAGAGAAATTGATGTGATTCTCTGATGGGAAATCCCCAGAAGACGATGAGAGGTCATTATGCACCCAGGAAATCAGGTCACAACAGAAATACAGTTTTTCTGTTTTTCACCCATATTTGAGCGACATTAAATGATAATGGACAGATGGAGGAATCCCATGGAAGAGGTCACCTAGTAATTTATTTCTTTTTTTTCTGGCCACGTTGACTGAGAATCCATCAAAATCTATGGTTGTTAGAACTGCTAATGGGTTCCTAATTAGAAATTAGCCAGCCATCTTAATAATATATAATGTTTCCCAAGTCTGTCAACCAAGAGGGTGAAACTGTTAGCAGCCTGACTGCCAGGTTGATTCATGCTTATTTAAGTATGTGATTTTACATACTATTTAGTAGCCTTTTCTTGTTTTGAGATGTGCTGTAACATTTTTTCCAATTAATTCTACCCCAACCTTTTTTAGTGACCCAGTTTGTCTATTTTGAAATCTCAAAGTGATAGCGGTGGTGCTTTTTGTTGTGTAGCAGTGCTGTATAGATCTAATTATTACAGTGGAAAAAGATGTTTGCTTATTTGGTATTAATGCAGTAGAGAAAATAAGTTGCATTTAATAGGAGATGTGAAATCAGTAGACTCACATTTAGGTTGGTTGCTTGTGTTTGGTGAATACAACATAATGTTTTGTTGGGAAAAGACTGAATTAATTCAAGCTCATTACAATTAAATAAAACACTACCAGGATTACAAATACAGATATATTTCTTTCTTTAATTTGCTTCTTGAAAACTCCATTGATTAATTGTACTCTATATCCCATTTGGGACAGCAGAAATGGACACAGCCGAAATTAAGAAATTGTCTTAGGCTGGAAAGTTAATTATTTAATTATGTTTACTTCTTTGGAGTAATGTATTTTCATCACTGATATAAGTGAAAGTAGAGTTAATATGAACATCGGGATGTTCATATAACCCAAAGAAAAAAGGTGTTAGTCTTAGACTGGATTCAACTTTGGAGGTAGGAGAGCCAGGGAAATGTCAGTGCCTGGTTTGGTTCTGCAGATGTTAAAATGCAAATCACAATAAACTTCTGATTCGATTTTGAACTCACTATGCCCTAGATGATCCTGGAATCTTACTGTGTCTCTGAAAAGCAACCATCTAGAGAGGTCCCATGATACACATGGATCCAAAATCATGTTGTTAAACGCTTCTCAGTTTTCTGTGTAGTTCTAGCAGAGCCACTTTGTACAGTTCAAGTAGCAACTGCTGATGCTGTTGAAAATGGAGGGTGGCAAATTTTGGAAAGCTTTCATTAACATTTAAAGACCTTTTAGCCAGGATGTCAAAATACAGAGTTAAAACCAATTTGTGGGTTCGTTAATGAACAGCGTGTATAAATGTATTGAAGTTGCATTTTAATGTGTTGCATGTGTGTCGTGCAGAATACTTACCCAAGTACTTGAGAAATGTCACTGACTGTCACAGCATTGGACCCTCATTAAAAGAATAATTTTATAAAGCAGTGAGGTGTTAAACCTATGTGTGCTTCATAGAACTTTAGCTGGTAAGGATCTTGTGGGGATTTTTTACTACTTTTCTCCTCTTTAAAAAAATGATATGAATCAAGAAAGGGCAAAAGAGGGAAACACTTTCATTCAAGGGATTGATGCTCATAGTTTCTCTGTATCCTGATATTTTTAAAAAGCTACTTGCTTCAAAATATCAGACAATTGAAAAATTGATTTAGAGTTGTAGGTGAGCTCAGAAGAAGAAATGTGTGTGCTGTGGTCAATATTTTAGCTTTAATGGGAAATTGAGTATTCCAAAGCTTGCCCAGACCTTTAATGAGCATTTTAGACTTCACTAAGGCCAAAAGTAATGTTCTCTAATTCTTACAAATAAATATTTTACTGTTTACACTCTCTAATGTGAGTGCTCAGATAATTGAGGCAAAGTATTGGGTTTTAATCATTGAAATTAATTTTAATTGTAAATGTACACTTCCAGAGGAAAAATTGTCCAGAGCACCATTGTGGTTTTCTCAAATGTGAGGAGTAAATCCTGATAGTGCCTAAAGCATTGAAAGCAAACAACAACATTGATTTAGGCTAATAATTGTTGATTTAGGCTACATGAAAGTTGAATAAACTGTTAATGAGTAAAAGATAAACTGAAGTGAGTACCTCATTAATCTTATTTTACATAACTAACTGTAACCATAACAGTGTGTTGTGTTTAGGCAGAGGTGATGGTAAGTTTTTTGGAGGCAAGGGCATTGTGAGAAAAGTGCATAATGGGATGGAATATTGCATGAAAGCTGGAGCATTTTTTCATACAGTGGTGCTGATTCATACAGTGCAGGAAGACTGCTTATTAAGAGTTATTAAGAGTGGTTGGAGTGTCGTAATTAGTGTTCTGTGTTTCACATTTGTTCCCTGTGATGGCACTTGAAGGTCACAAAAAAAAAAAAGAAAACAAATAAATGAACTGAAACAAACCAAGATATTTCTACATATGTTTTTTTTTGCAAGTAGGTCCTTTTGTGAAGCTATTTCTATGACCCATGATGGGGATTCAGTAGTTTTGCTCTTTTTAATAAGAGTTTGTACAACTTCACCATTTGGAATTGGCAAAATGCAAATAATTAAAGCCTTTTTCTGTAATTTTAACTGGGAAAAAAATGCTAACCTTTGGGTTGTGAGGGTATGAACCAAAGATCTCCAGCCTTGCTGAAAATAACTGGACTTTGTCTGAAGAAGCTAACTAGGAAATGCTTGTTGCTGTGTCTTATAGGTAGCCTCAAATTAAAATTCGGGGGGTGGGGGTGTGTAGGATAATTTATGTACTTTGTAGTAATTCCGTAGGAATAATTTCTCCAATACATGAAAGTATACTACTGGGAGAGGGGGTAGTTGTGCTAAAGTGTTTCTCACCAAATTTCAAGAAAAATCATTATTTTTTCAATTTACTTTTGAGGATACTAATGACCTTATAGTAAAGCTTAATGAAAAACCCAGTATATAATAGCTGCTGTATTCACTTTTGCTTTAGTGTGTATATATATATGTGTGTGTGTGTGATTATAGAGGTCAATCTGAGAAGCTTGAAGTTTGGTTTTTGTTGGGGAATGCTCAAATATCCAGCAAAAAGATTGTCCCTGAATGTGAAATAGATCTGAATAAAATCTGTTGCAAGATAAGCCTGATCTCCCTTACTAAGGAAACCAATAGAAATCTGTAACATTTTTCACTGCCTGGCTATCAGTAGAACTTTTGTTGGACCACTTCTCCCTGACTTATGCCAAATTCATTGGAATTTGCAGAAACTTTTCCAATTATCATTGTTTTAGTCTCAGAAACAGCATTAGGCATTAAAAAAAAACAAAAACAAAAAGCAAAAAACCCAAACCAACCAAACCCAAACAAAAAACCTAGGGAAAAAGCTGAAAAAGAATTTAAACTATGCAGTGCTACACTATATTGTTGAATTGCTCAGGAAACTGTCTTTTTCAGTTTCCAGGCTACAGCTATCACTATGTAAACATAAACTCTGGTGCATTGTTAACCCAACCTTGCAGAAAGTGCTCTGGATCCAGCCAAAAGATGCTATCAGCAAAGGTGTGAATGTGTCAGTTAAAATGAGATGAGTTGGTACTTCCCATGATCTGTTTGTTTTCAAAATTTTACAGTGTTAAAGAAAACTGTGTTAATTCTTGGTCTGCGAATTGAGTAGGCCTTGATCTGCAGTAGATCCATGTTGAAACTTGCATGTTATTTCATAAGAAGTGGAGTTAAATCTTACAAGTACAACTCCGTTAAATATGCATGCAACTAAAAGCAGAAACAAATTTGAGATACTTCTAGCTGAAATGGCTTATCCCTTTTAAATATTTGTGTAATCTAACAGAATTCTGAAAACTGCTACAGAATCTGGAAGGAATAGATGAACAGGTTTGTGTATGGTGGCACTTAGAGCTGATCACATTGAATTTAACTTAAGCCGAGCAAGTAAATTTCAGTGAAAAAAAAAAAAATTAAATTTTACTAGAATTTGCATGAATTTTCCAGAGCCAAATAAGTTCATTACCGTTGCCTTTGGAGAGCTTAGATTGAGAAGTTTTGTTGAAGTTCTTTGTTGGCCTGACAATGAATACAGTTCACTGGCAGAGGACAGACTCTTGCTACAGCAGAAAATAGCAAGCTAAAGGAAGAATGTGATGCAAAGTAAAGTAATGCAGATAAAACTTTGTTCTTCCCTAGCTTGAGCTTTTTTCTCTGATAGCCAGCCATTTATTCCTCTTGCCCATACACACCCACTTCCACAAGTACTTCAGACAATACAAAGCAATTTTCTGTTCATGTTACGTGTTCTCCCTGTATTATGTTACCACGTGTTCTGCCCCTTGCCAGATCAAGACAGCAGTAGCTGGTCATGGAACTGTGGTCAGCAACTGTCTCTGGAGGAAAATGTTACTTCTTTTGGGCAACGATACCCTTTGGGAAGCTGTGGAAGTTTGAACCCAAGCTTTGAATTGCAGTTGCAATAATAAATACTGCTGCTTCTGTGTTGAACCACACTGTGCAGTGCAATATTTACCTACAGGCTTATCTGCTCTTCTTAAGTGACAGAGCAACAGCAGTTTTTCGTGGTCAACATAATGCCAAAAAACATTTTTGGGATAGGTATTCATTGTGCAGGTTTCTGTGTTTCTCAGCTTCTCCAGGGAAGGGCAGAAGCTTAGATGAAAGGATGCTGGATGGCCAGATCCAACCCCTGGACTGTAGCCTTTTAGCTGAAGAATCACTTGGTCTGTAGATTTCAATTTGAATAGAGTAAGGAGCTGCATTATAATTTGATTCCTGTAATCTTTATTAGCAGAATTCTGTATGCCCTCATACATTTTTAAACTTCTCCAACAGTCACAAAAAATTCTTCTCAGTCTTCTATTTTATTCTTACGCAGCAGAACTGCAGGGTACTAAGGTATCCTCGCAGGATTTGATTTTTTTTTTTCCTACCTCCTACCACAGAAATTCTTCCCATCTCACCCTTTACATCACCGTGCAGTGATCGTTTTTCCTCCCCAGTGTACTAGCAGAAATGCCATTAGAAACATACAAAGCCCTTTTATTGTTTTATGAGTCTTTCAAATCTTTCACCTTGCTGTTGACCTAATAGCTTGTCACCCCACCTTCTTTTCCTTTTATAGAATCTTTAGTATCATTCATTTTGAAAGAATAAGTAAGTTCATGAGGATACAAATCTGTTTGAACTGCAAGAAATCTGCCTTTACTTCTATAAAGCCATGTTGGTATGCCAGGGTGGAAACACATCCAGTTGGTTGCTCATTAAGTGTCTTCAAGGGGGGTGAAACTATGGGCAATAAGGGAAAGAACAGAGTTTTGCACAGAGATATGCTTCAGCAGAAGGCAGAATTTTGTGTATTCTATGTGCAATGGATGTGAGGAAAGGATTCTTCTTCATTCAGGCTTAATATAAATAGATTCAAAAAATGTGAGTGAATGGTTCACAAGTGCTTGCAGGTGCTTGGGGAACAGAGACGGGCAGGAGTAAAAGACCTTCAGGAATATATTACTTCCTTCTTGTCATTGCAGAACTATTGAGAGAGATGTTATTCTCAAAAAATGTCTGTCTTCATTGAGAACTCTTCATAAGGTCTGTATATAAGGCATACTCCAGTCATAGCTCCTGAGGAAGGCTGTCAGCTGCTTCTAAGGCAGTTCAGGTACATGCTGAAGTTTCTGCCTTGCTTCCAGCCAGCTCAGGGTGCTGGCAGCACGACTGGGGGGGATGGCTCTGTAAACTCTGGGAAACTCCATAGTTCTATGTGGGTAGGGAACCTCAAAAAGCTGAGAACAGTAATGGAGTAAAGAATGTAGTGCCTGATAGTGAGGAAGAGAGCTCAAAAGCATGTCTAAACTCTACTCAAAGTGATATTTCAATAATGTAAAAATTATGGATATGCTTGAAAGATGTGTATTATGGTATTTAAGTAAGAGGAGTATTAATTTGAATTGCAGTAGAGGTCTAAAGTTCCGAGTGCCACATGTACCGTGAATAAAAACTGAAAGTAAAATCTCCTGGGAGCAGGAAAATTCATCTCTCTGTCAAAGGTGAGTGAAGACCTTGAGGTGTTCCATGCTGGAAAAGCTCATACAATGTCTTGTCTTCCAGTAAACTCCAGTCAAGCTTGCATCAAAGGTAATTACCTGTCATCTTAAACAGCTTCTCTCCAGTACAAATCAGCTGTGCAGTGGCTAATCCTCACCACAGACTCTATTACGCACATCATCATTTGTTCTGGCAAGTGCATGAAATCTCTGGTCAGAATGAGCTCCAGAGGTAATTGCCTCATCACATGCAAGTGTCTGTATGAAAAGGTTCCAGCGAGTGCTCTTCCTAATCTTCTGTTCTTGCAGTGAAGGCTCAAGTACTTTCTCAAACCCTGAGGTCTGGTGGTGTTTTCAGAACCGCTGCCCTTCCCCGAGTCCCCCCCCCACGGCACCGTGCCGCTGGTACGGCTCTGAGCAGCAGGAGGCCTTTGAGAAATCTCAGCACAGAATAAAACGTGCAGCATCTTGGCAGATTTCATGTTTTCAGTGTTTGGTTATTTCACATCTCTGGAGAGACTATCAAAGCAGCTAAAGCATTATTGTTTTGATTCTAATTACAAGGAAAGTGTACCTGGTGGATAGGCACAATCTGAAGCTTTTCTCGCCTGAGATTACAGCAGTGGCTGGTCAGGCAGTCGCGAGGAAGCAAGAGTGAGTAGTGGAAGGAACACCCTACTTTTTCCTAATTTTATTTGAAAAGTTACAAATATGGAATAGTTGGCACAAAGTTAAGGCACATGTCACTTGCAGAGATAGGAAGAATTTAGTTTTGAGTTTTTTGCTATTATTGCTGCTTAAAAAAAAAAAGAATTATTATTATTAATATGCTTAGTCGATTGCAGGAGAGGTGTATTAATGGTAAGTGCATATGTAAAGAGTGTGTATATATCTGCTTAATGCATATTAAATAAGGCCATGCTGTAGCAACACAACAAGGTAAGTTGTGTTGTATGCAACACTGAAGACATAAGCAAAGGCATAAGAATTTCAATCGAATGAGTAACAGAATATTTTTCATACGCTCCTCTGCTAACTAGTGGTAGAGCTCTGTTTTGTTCATTTATGAGCTCCCAACAACATTGACAGGCTCTTCTTTTTGAATCTGCAGGCAAAGTGCAATCCTATTTAGAAGGGTGCTTGTTAGCTGTCTGTCACTGTGCTCATTGACTGTGGTATAATCATGCATCAAAACCCATGAAGGGAAGCAAGTGCCTCTCTCTCCACCTTTGGCCAAAGCCACATTATACATTAGAGCTTTTTCAGTGGGGAACTGATCCATTCAGTGGGCTTTATGTTTTGGAAAGTCAGGATGTTGATATCCCAAGTTCAGCATTATGACTTAATTGCAGAGTCAGGAAGGAAGAAAGAAGAGATGGAAGAGGCAGTGATGAGGAAAAGGATTGATTTAAAAGGCCTACTGAATAAATTATTGGAAATTGATCTGAATTCCCACTAGGATGCACTGTGAGTAAGGAGTTTTCCTTATCTTTACTGGGACTCACATCTTTGCTATTTAAGTATGAGGCATGTGACTAAAATAGTAACGGTTCTCATTACCCCTCTGTGCTAAAACTGGAATAGGTGAACCGGAGCAGAAGCCATTCACTAGTTTCTGTTTCTGAATAGAATCTCAGATCTTCCATTACCTAAGCAGAAGTATTTCTTAGTCATGACAGATCATCTGTCCCATCCCTCCTAACCGGGGCAGGACTGAAAGCAAAAGCTATTTGGGTGAATGCTGAAGTCTCAGAGATGATTGTCTTTCTTGCTGTAATACGGCCCTATGCCAGTGGAATAGAATATAATAGAATGTTGTTTGCAGCAAAATTTGTGGAAAATTCCCCACAGCTTTACATTTTTTAAAAATCATAAAGTTAGTTTTGCAGAACTACAGTATTATTTAAGATCCCCAAAACCTTGAATTCTGTTGAGCCTCTGGTTGGAATGCTGTGAAATCAGTCATTGCAACTATTTGCAGAACTTCAGATAATATAGTGGACTGAAGTGATTAGGTTAGGGGTTAATTTGTGTTAATGTGCTGAGGGATAAAGCTTCATGACGAAGAAAAATGTGAACACAAAATGCCAGAACTCCTGGTTTCCCGAGCAGTTATTCCTACTACTTGGTCCTGGTTGAGGCAGATTCTAGACTCTAATGTGGCATAGAGACACCTAAGGGAGAGGACTTCAATGGGAGAAGCAACCTTGTTGAGCCAAATTTGTCTTATTTTATTAACCTCCATAACAGAAAATGTGTTGCTGTAGCTGCAGTCAGAAAAAGTCCATTGGATGTAGAACAAGTTGGCTACCTGGCATACTTTGATATACTTGCCTGAAGCACCTGAAATTCTACCAAAATGCTCCAAGGTATAACTTGTACAAAAATACTTAAATCATGATGGTGTTATTTATGCTCATTTTTCTGAAGTAGGTGTTTGTGAGTGTCTGTTTTTAGGTAGATGCCCTGTATCTGGCTGTATGAGACTGTGAACGCAGATTTTGTGCATGTCAAGCTGTGCCATAGTGTGAGAGTTTCCTTTGGATTCTCTCCTTGGTGAGAGTGGTCTCTTGAGACAGACTGGCTTTGTTGGGCTGTGATTTCAGTGCTGGGCTGTAATAACAACCGGTGTGTTATTTGACAACTTGCATTCCAGTGCTAGTTAGAGATCTGTATATACAACAGGTTTCACTGCTGGTCTCTTGGTCATTCAGAGGGGCTCTGGTGGAACCACTTGAGCTCCCCCCTGCCTGACTGCATGGCTTTCTTCTTGGAGAGGGAGAGACACAGTGCCTCTGGTGCTGACAAGAAGTGCCATCTTTCTGCCACAGCCCAGGAATTAAACGTAAACCTTGTCTTGTCAGACTTCTTCGAGGAGTTACTGGGGAGAGATGAGTTTCTCCAGAAAGTGATTGAGAGCATACTTATTTTGGGAAATTGTTTGTCTCCACTTGTTTTGCTGCAGATGTACAGAGGTGACTGAAAGTGTGTCAGGCAAATACATTCAGCTCTACAGTGGTACCCTGGGTGTTGATGTTACTGAAATCTTGTAGGTGTGGAGAAAAAAAGAGCAGAATGGGTTATCAGCTGTGTAATTTCTTGCTCTGATGTTTTTGGAGGTTTTCAATATTTCTGTAAAAAGTTACATCATGGAAAAAGTTATGAAGTATATCAGTATGCTAAACTTAATTTCTGCAAGATAAAAGCTATCCAGAATCTTGCTTTAAACACAGCTAGTAGGAAAGTACCTGTTTTATTGTACACATGGTAAGTAGTCAAACTGTAAATATTACTCTAAATGACCCACTAATTATCTACAAAATATCTGCTAAATTTCATCTGGTCTGAAGTCTTTCTTGCCACTATGTTTTAGTAAAAGCGTTGCCTTTTTGTAGTGTTTTTTAACATAATCCAGTATAATATCTTGAAATTCGGTACAGCTACTGGAAAGAAAATCTGGTTCAAACAAAATGGGTTATAGAAATATCTTAAAGGATTTAATTTGTAATCGTTACAAAGACTTAGCTGAAATGTTTCATGCTGTGATAGATCATTTAAATATTGTGATATCAAAGGTAGTTGAGTGATGTACTGAAAGCACAAATTTATTAGCTATTGCCTGGTATTATGTCATAATCTAGCCTGGTTGAGTGTGAGTGAGCCTGTGTGCTGAATGGAAGCAAAAGGAAGACTAAAGAAACCTCAACTCTCAGCTCTTTGTTGGTCTATATTCTAACAATATAGTCATACTGCAATAATGTTGCTTAAATTTTTATTATTTTTTTTAAAAAGTACCTTCAATGAGACAATGAAATGCACATTTATTTAAGAATATACTTCACTTGTTTGTTAGATGGGATGTGGTCTTTGGAAGTAATGAATTTTCTTCTTAACTTGGAACTGGTGACTACTAAATGTCAGAAATCTTTCCTCCTAATTTGTTTTCCAGAATATTTTGATTGGTGCTAATAAGCTTCAGTACTAGCATTCAAGGAAATGTAGAACAACTCTAGATAATTTTAAAGGGATTGAACAACTTTTTGCAAGGGAGGAATTCAGATTTTTATTTTCTTTTTAAGATAAGGTATTTGTGTCTGAAGTTGGGTGAATTAATTTTTAACGTAAATGCATATCATCAGCATTTCCCACTCAACATCCTATGTATTGTTTTCTTTCTGGCTAATCCAGTTGTGTCGAGTGCTCATGTGTTCAAAGGGATACTCTCCCCCCCCCCCCCCCCCCCCCCCCCCCCCCCCCGGTAATACCCTGGTGGCTTCAGTGAAGCAAACCCCAAATTGCCTGCTTAAGTAACAGCAGGAGAAATCACTCATGCAACTAAACATAGTATCAGGACTCAGCCTTACTGGAGGATCTTTTACTTGTTTGTTTGGTGGGTTGGTTGGTTGTTTTTTTTCCCTTGGTTTTCATTTCATTTTCCTTCTTTTGTACCTTGGTTCAGCAAATCCTGCCATGGCTTTCTGAAGGGCCTGACAGGCTGTGCTGTCAATGCTCCCACTGCTCTTCTAGCCAAGAAGTTCTTATAAAGTCAGCCGTTTTTCTTCCCACTCATATTCTGAGTGAATGAGAGGGTGTAGTCCCTTGCAAGGATGGTAACTGTGCTAGAATCTGATTAGTAGGTTCTAAAGATGTCAAAGGATTAAAGTGGAAGAGTGGGAACTCTCAGGGGGCTATTACTGTGGTGGTCTTCCAGTGCAGCAAATGACAGGCTGTGCATAGTCTGAGGATTTATCGACCACTGTGGCTGTAAAAACAGAAATCAAGAAATAGCAAAGGAAGCTCATTGAAAAAGTTTTGATTTTGAAAAGAAAACAATGAAGAATAGCAATTAGCATTAATAATTAAGGAAGAAAGGTATTTGACAAGATTACCTTATGTTTAAAGTGTCTGTTTTGTAAGAATTAAAATACTGATGCAAATCAAATTTTCTTAAAGCTTTAATCATCTTGTTAATTCCCTTTCATTAGAAAGTCCCTAGTCAAAAGTTCTATAAAAGCCCAGCTAGAGAGAACTTTAAAATTTGCCTTTATTGTGTGTTTATTCCTCTCTTGTGTAGATATCCTGTGTGAGCAGGCTTAGAGGGTGCCCAAATGCCCAAAAATGATTAGAAGGATTTGAGTTACTGGTGTGCAGTTTTAGATGAGGTTCAAAATTCATGTACTGTTGATGTCAGGATTCCATCAGCCTCTGAACAAAGTGGGACATCTAGTTGGTAGAGAAAGGTGGAAGCAGGAAAACAGTCTTGGAGACATGCTGTTACGTTGAAATAGAGCTTGGCAGTTTCATGGTATTCTCTTTCTTGATAAAAAAAAAATACCTACAAAGACCTGCACCTTTTTTGGAGGAAATAGTTATATGGACCCATAGGTGTTAACTGTTACTCAGATTAACAACAGATGCTGAAGGAAAATGTTACGGTGTAATTTGTAGGAAACATCCCATGTATGTTGTAAAAAAAAAAAAAAAAAAAAAAAAAAAAAAGAAAAAAGGCAGTTTAATATATTTCATTCTTCATTGGTAGTGTAGATAAATATTATAAATCAGGATGCCATGTTAAAGAATTACAATGGATGAACATGTACTAAAGGAAAAATATTTCTTCCTGAAAACTGAAATAGAATTTGAATTTTTTTAGTTTTACCTAAAATGACAATTACAATATTTACAATGAAAAAAAATACAAGGGGGGAGAACCCTACAAGCAGTAAGTTGGTAATTAGACACTTGCTGAAAACATGCACTTTGCATTTTTTTTAATTCCCTAATTAAATCCTAATTAGCATGTGCACTAGAGTGTTAATGCTTGCCTTTATTGCTCTAGGGCATCCCTACACCTTCAGGAACATAAGCTTATTCAGATATGTAAAAGATAATTATCAATAAATAGGACTACCACATAGTAGGTTCATTACGTTACTTATTTGTTATATACTTGCTATTCTATTAGCCAGAAATCAGTAGAATTTGTTTTATTTCTGATTTGTATGAATGCATTCAGCTTTATCAACAGAATATCTCAGCAGCACAAAAGTTGGTCAGCATGTTGTCAGGTGATAACAACACTCGAGCAATTTTTGATGGCAAAATCCAAGTTTAACTCCTTGTGTGCTTGAAAACATTTCCTAAAACCTTCGTTGACCACTTGGTGGTTTGTTCATATTTACAAAAGCACTAACTCTCTTAATAAACAAAATGTATTAATTAAATACCCACATTAAACTCCAAAAGGTAAAAAACTTGAACGCTGAAAATAAACGAGCAGTGTGATTTCTTGGCAAGCTCTAATAAATCAGCCAGAGGAGCTGTGTTAGGGGAACAGATGGGGTTACTATATGAGATATGTTCTAAGCATCCTCTCTCTAGGGCTGCAAATCTCACTCCTGAGGCCATGCCTAATCCAGCTCATTAGTGTTTAGGAAAATACAGGATTTGGATTGCGTGGTAAATCATTTGTACAAAACAATCACTGGGTAACCTTCTTTGTTGATCAAAACAGGTGGAAATGATCAGCTGTACTCATAAGGTGAAAGTTTTTATTTCTGAGGCTGGCACTTTGACTGTACTCAGCTTTTTAATTAGAGCTGTTGGATAAAGTGACTGAAAATAGGTGCTTTTCTTCCATTCCTTTTTCTGACCCTTTCTTCCTACAGCAGGGATGCTGTCACCATATGTGATGGTTTACAGTTCATTAAGTTCTTGTCCTGAATGTCAAAGGGGCTCATCTTTTCCATCAGAAAGAGCTGGATTTAGAAGTATTTTGCCAAAAGTATTAAGTTCTCACATTTTTCTTGATTGCAACTAGTCTTTGAATATAAGGTTTGAACCTCAGTGAACAACATAAGCTCAGCCGCCCTTGCCATTAAGTAATCTGATCTCTGGTAACCAATTATTCTTGGGGAAAAAAGTTTTCTCTGAAGTAAAATCAATAAAAATATACAATATATTAGCATTTGCCATCTGTAATGAGTTTCAATCACATTTAGAAATGAATATCTATTATATTGAATGTATTTTAGTGTCTTTCACTAAAAATTGCTAAGACTAATTTTCCTTAAGCAATTAGAAATAATTTTTGAAGTTTGCTTAGACTTTCATTAGTCAAGAGGTGCTCGGCTGTAAGAAAATAATACCTTAACTGTAGGAATTTAAGGCTCGGAGGTGTGTAAGAAATCATCTTATGCATCCCTTTGCACTAAAATAGCTGTTTGTCTAATGTGTTTATAGCAACAACAAATCAAAAGGGTTTCTACAGCCTTTCTATAAATCTCTGAAGGCTTAGTACCTCTTTTAGTCAGGAAACTTTTCTTAATATCTAAAGTAAATCTTTGAACCAAATTATAATGCCTGTCATTTGTTTTTTTCCTGCCCTGCACAGGATGACTGTCATTTTGCAGTTTTTTGCATTGTAAGTCTCTCATGAATCTCACTTTAATGTTTTCTTTTGTAAATCAAATACATCAAGTTCCTTCAGTTCTTCTTTGTATGTCATGTTCTAAAATCTATTGTCTTTATATTTTCTCATGTAGAGTCTGCAATGTGACAGCATCTATTTTGGGGTCTAGGAACCTGGCTCATACTACTAGTGTCAAGAACGATTTTCTTTCTGTGTTTTGCAGTCCTGCCAGTACCCCAAGAGTGAGTTTGTCTTTGGCTTTGGGTTTTATGTGAGGTTTTGAGTTTTTTTAATGCTGTTTATATTCTAGGCCCTCTATTCTCTTTTTCAATTTTACTATCTGGCCCCTTACTCCTTATTTTGTCTTGATGCGTTTCCTGACTTACTTGCAAATGCAATGTTTTGAATCTGCCTTTACCAAATTTCATCCTGGAGGCGTTTATTGACTTTGTTTCCATTTGTAAAGATCATTTTGGATCACGAAGATCCAGAGTGCTTGCATGTCCTTCTGCGCTCTTTCACCTATGCTTTTTTTCCCCAGCCCTCTTCACTGGAGGATAATTTTGATGTTGCCTGGGTGGACCCCTGTGAATTTCCATCTTAATGCCTTTTTTCAATTCAGAATCAGAATATTGATAATTGCTCCTTGAACTTATCCTTTAAATTAATTAAGGATATACCTCAAGGCATTTTTTTTTAAAATCCAGGTAATATTTCCCTAGCTTGCCTATGGAGATTCAATGTCTAGTAGTGCTCAAAGCTTTATTAAATTGAGGCTGTATTAGAACTTCTGCTCCTACCTTATCAATTACACCAGTTACCTGTAAAGGAAAGAAGTTTAATTGGTTTGGCACAGGCTGCTTTTGACAAATCTGTGTTGACTATTTATTATCCTGTAGGTGGTTATTAATTGATTGTTTAATCATTTTTTCCCAGCCTCTGTTGAGCAATTGAAGTTTGGCTGGCTGGTAATTATAAGTCTTTCCTTTTTACTTTTTGGATGGGAAGTGAATCTGTACAATGTCTGTACTCCCTTTTGACTTCCATGTTCTTTGTTGTACGTAGTATTGCACTGAAATTTGCTTGCATTATTCCTTTATATACATCCTTAGTCATATGCCTTTTTATTGCCATTGTAAATTTCCTTTTGGTTATTAATTCTCTAAAGAATGTCTTCACCAATTCTCCTTTGTATAACCATATCTTATTTTCTTTTGTCATCAGTGCTTCTACAGCTCTTCATTCACCTCTCCCATTCATCTGTCTGCCCAGACTCATGAGATTGAGTTTAGCATGATAAGGATCTAGTCTCTTTCTTACAGAACAACTGTTTCATTTTCAAACCAAAGTGATACTTCATCTTCTTAAGCTTTTTAATCTTTGCTTTGTCTGTATGCTTCCTAGTGACTTGGACATAACGTACAGTCAAATGCCACTGCCTTCCTGTAGATTGTGGATTCTCTGCCTCAGAAGTGGTACTTAGTGCCTGGCTGACGACTTCAGTGTATGGGGAGGTTTAGAGCCGAGGGCATATGCCTGGGCGAGCACATCTTAAGCACATCCTTATGTGAGAGGTACCAGCAGTTTCATCAACATGGTATTTTCTGCGCATAACAGCTCAAAAAATCTCTGCTTTCTTCTTTCCTTGATTAGCACACTGAACTAGCTCTTGTGCTGCTTTCATTTAGAGAATGATTTTTCATTGCTTTTTTCACTTCTGAAGTCCGTAATCGTAAGATTAATGAATGTTGTCTAGATAAGGCCTCTCATTTGAAATATTAGACAGATACCAGCTTTTAGGTAAGTGTATAGTTCATTTACTTTTTTTTTAGAAACCATACATAAAGAAATTACCTTTTCCCTGAAAATCACAAAATTACTGTTCATATTAGTTCAACTAAGGGCTACTAGTCAGGTTGGATCTGAGACAAACAAGATCCTGAAATGGTGTTTTTTCTTTTTCTCTAGAATTTCTTGATTTCTCTAGATTTCTTGAGCCACTCCACATTAAATACTTGCTGATATGTGTGGCGTGGTCTCCACTACAAAAGTAATTCGCAGTGTTCTGAGTCTGTACTGTCTCATGAAAGTCACTGCTGCTTTAGCAAGGTTGGGGCAGTCAGAGTTGGGGGGTTCAGTCTGAAGAAGAGAAGGCTCTGGAGAGAGCTTACAACCCCTTCCCGTCCCTGAAGGGGCTTCAGAAAAGATGGGGAGGGGCTCTCTGTCAGGGAGGGGTGCAGTAAGACAAGGGGTAATGGTTTAAATGGAAAGAGTGGAGATTCAAATTAGATACTAGGAAAAAATTCTTTACTGTGAGGGTGGTGAGACACTGGAACAGGTTGCCCGGGGAAGCTGTGAATGCCCCATCCCTGGAAGTGTTCAAGTGGGAACAAATCTAGTAGGAGGTGATTGGAATTAGTTGATCTTTAAGATCCCTTCCAACTCTAACTATTCCATGAGTCCAACAGAACACAGTTTTCAATCAGTGCATACTTTTCAAAAATTACTTTTCCTTGGTTTCTCGTTTTCATGAGGATATACTGGCTGCAGGCTGGGCACACTTTCTGAAACAGTTTAGAAAGATTACCATTATGCCCCCATAAGGAATAAACATTTTGGTTAAGAGATTTTGGTAGTTGAGCTTGAGGTTATCTAGAATTAAATCACACACCACTAGACCACTACTTTGGTTTGTTTCACGGTATTTCTTCTTGGCTAATTTTTCATTCTACGTAGAAGCTAAAAATTAGTTCTCTTATGAGCTCTGGGCTAGCTAGACTTGGTGATCCTCTTTAGGCAATCGTATTTATATGTGCTTTCTGGATTTAACCTTTCCTTCTTAATACACGATTCTTATTCAGACAAATTTAGTGATTTAGCTTGAAAAATTAGCTAAAATGGTTCCTTGTATCTTTCTAATCAGAGTTCTGTCTCACAGTTTCTATACCGTCACCTTGACACGCTCTGGGTTTTTTTCTCAAGCCTTATTGATCATTTACGCTTGCCTGAGTGTTAATAACATTGTCCCTCACCAGGTAATTTCCATGGAGCTACTGCAAAACTGAGGGAAAACCACTGCAAAGCAAAGGCTGATTTCCACACGGGTCACATGCCCACATGTAATAGAGATATAGCTACACCACAGCTCATGATCATCCCACTGGAGTATCTGTGAGAAGCCATTTCCAAATGACCCTTGGTTAATTCAGGATTGTTTCACTTCTTTCGTGATAATATGACTGAGCCTCGAAACCAAATTTAAATACGGCAAATGCTGTATTTTAAATGTTGTAGTATCTTAAATTTGTTCACCCTTTCAAAGAAATAATCACTTATCTAGAATTTAATAATTTTGTATTAATGTTTCTTATCATTGCTGACAAACACGACAGCAGAGAAATTGTCCAACTGAATTATTTAAAGCACTTTAAATTGAATGTCATTACGCCAATGTGGTCCTTTCACCTTGGAGTCCTTCAGAAAGCAATTGGCCTAGAACAGCATGGAATAATAGATATTCTGTGTCTGAGTGCTGTATCCCAGTTATCTTAGATATACAATTTTAATGCTTACTTTGTGCTCAACATGCAGTAGGAACTTTGAGGGAATATGGGGATCACCTGCCAATTGTGCAAATAATACTGTAGAAAAAATAATGATGTTATCATTCCCCAAAGTACCCTTGTCAGAGAAACTTAATATATTTAATACATTAACACTGAATTGCAAGTGTTGTCATGGCCTTATTATTGAAGGTGCAGTCTTCAGAGATACTCTCCTGGCAGTTTAATTGGAGAATAAGTTACCAATTGTTAAATAATGTAAACATAATTTGAGATACATATAATGGTATATTTCATAATAAACATGCAGTTTAGATTCTTGTGATATGTGTTCCAGCTCAATAGAGTTGCCTTATTCTATGATCCAGATCCAGATGTCCAAATGCATATGAGTCTAAACTTTGAGTTATGTGCACATGGTGACAAAGTCCTGCATGCAAAAGGAGTTGGGCAGGCCTGCTCTCAAATTGGGCACTGAATAGTTTCCAAAGAGAACTGGAGTAGGGAGATGCTTATTCTAAAATAATAGTGAACATTATTCTCTATAGTTTGATATTCTCTAATTTTGAACATTTTTAGTTATTGTTAAACTATGATTTGGAGATTGATTTTCATCACTCTGTACATTCTCTAAGGGATTGCATTCATCAAGCACTTCTTCCCACTTCCGTGAATGTTTGCACATCACGGAACACTGTGAAAATAACCAGTGAAAAAATCCACTGCTATTGGGCATTGAACCTTTCAAAGGTTGCCCAGCGGGGAGCTGTGTAATTCTCGGACACTTAGGGAGTAGGACTGACATGCAAGAGGATGCAGGTGGAATGAAGCAAGGGGAGGACAAATCAGTGTGAATATGTATCGGGCTGTGCTGAGAGCAGTTGGGAGTTCTGCAAACCCACTGGCTTCTCACTTCCTTTCTGGAGATGACAATGAAAACACTATAACGGATGCTGATCAAGAATTTTTGAAAGAATGTCTTCTAGAAGAAAAGAAGAAAACTATTCCAGTACTTTATAGCACTCATTTAAAAAAGATTTTGGATGAAGTAGTGGATTTATCAATTGAGATCGCTTTTTATTGTGAATCTATAATATTACACATTAAATATATGTTTAAACTTTAAAATGTCAACGAGTTAGAATACTGAAAAAGAAGGTTGATTGATGGAAAGGTGTCTTCAAGCCATCTGGGGAACTAGACTATATGCAAAGATGGCCACACTTAAATGCTAAAAATGCAATTGCAGCATGGTTTTATCCTTATTGACCTCTACACTGCGGTCTTTTACAGTGTCTACCCCATGAGCATATGAGTTTTCATAGTTTAAAAAACCAGTAAATTACAAGCAATACTGTAATAACTTACAATTTAGGCTATTCATGAAGAAATTGAATAGATGACATTGTAATCATTGCAGTAGGATGCATGCTTTATTACAGTATGTTTTTTAAAGTATCCCAAGGAAGGTTATTCATGCTTCACTACTCAGGGATCATTTTTGTTAAACATGAAAAATAAAACTGTTAAGTGCTAGATCATTTACGTGGCTGTAGAGTTAAAGCCCATCTGTGTATTCTGCAGTCTCTCCCAAAGAACACGATCACTTTACATGGCTTAAAACTGCCCACTGACTTGTGGCTTGTCAGACAGGCTCATGTCGACAGCAACAAATCAAATAATGGCTGTGAGAAAAAACCTGCGTTGGTGGGGAGGAGGCCAAAAGGGTCAACAATTGGCATTTACACAGATCTTTACTTTGAAAAATAGTATTAGCAGCTTTTTGCTGCTTCTTTTCAACAGCAGTGTGTGAGGACTAGAGTCATGTGGAAAAAAAATGATCCAGTGATGCAAGCCAAATTGCTGTGGTTTCACTTAAAACCTGTCTTTCTGAGTTCCTTTCAGCAGGTTTTTTTTAAAAAAAAAAAAAGAGAGAGAGCCAGAATCCACAGATGGAAAATTATCCTTTTAACAAGGGATCTTCTAGGTAAAAGTGATAGAGCTACTCTGTGGAAAGAAAAGTCCTTTTCTTACCCATAGTGTAGGAATATATAATCATTATTAAAGCCACTTGGTTTTTTTATCAGCTGAAATCATACTGAAACATGTCTTAAGTTTTCGGGAGATTTAATAATCCTTTCTTTATAAAAATCAGAAATAAATCACTAGTTGCTAAACTTAAATTTATCTTTTTGTTTAAAAAAGCCTTACGCAATATATTTTTCAGATTTCTCTCTGTGAGGGAACATTAGCTTCTTATGGAGCAAATGCATTTTACACAAGTGGGTTTTTGAAATTTTAGTAAGTGAAAGGAAATTAAATATCAATATTTATCAAACCAGCTTTATCTGTGAAATGTTCATATGTGCAAAATAGGATGATGGGTTGATTTTTTGGTGCATTATAGATGTTATTTTATATTAGACATATATCTTCAGCTCTGAGCATACTATTTCTTATCTGTTTTGCATATAATGAATGCTTTTTTTCTTTATTTAACCACAGTCTTTATTCTTTGAAACATTTCTCTGATTTTCAATGTGGTTTTTTTTTATAGGGGGAGGCTACCAGTAATCTTGGTGCTATGTGAGATGAATTATATTTGTACAGTTCCATTAATATAAATTATGAAATGAAAGCAGAATGTGAAAAGAGGTCATTTTTAATGGCATTTTTTTTAACTTGAATTATAAGAAAACATGTTGCAAACAAAACAGGATAGTATTAGTAGTAAAAGCATGCATATAGAACAGCATGAACAAAGCTGATAGAACTGCTGGGAAATTGTGTGAAATGCTTAGAATTCATGTTGTATAAAATTCATGTGTTATTTGAACCAAAAAATACATATTGAGTTCTGGGACTATCTCTCCAGGATAAGCTAAGGACTGAAGGGCTTACAGGGAATTTCTGATGCAGGCACCAACGCTCATGGCTTTTGAAGTGCTCAGAATTCTCCATGGACCATTTAACTTTGCTTTCATTGGGGTGCGTTTATTCCAGTTGTGGGGCCATATGGTACGGAATTACCCTGCCTTCCCTGCAAGCTGCACTTTTTATTAAGGTTCAGAAAACTTGTGTTTAGCAAATAAACTTCTTTTTATTGAAATGTTAGATACAAAGAAAGGCGAGCCTACTAGCGACAGTGTGTCTGTTCCGGGCTCTCTGGAAAATAGGCTTCAAGCAGCAGGTGAAGTAGTAATGTCTCCATCGTGGTGCTGGTGTGATGGCAGCAGGGACTTGATAGAGATGGTCTGAGCCGCTAATATGCACAAAGTCCGGAGCCACCCAGGTCTCTAAAGACAGTGGCTCAAGCTGAAGCTGTGGCTCCCGTCACACCGGTGCTGGTACCTGCGTTCACTAGGTGAAAGCTGGATGTAACATGCCTGTCCCCATTCCACTCATACCTCTGGTTTTCAAACAGATGACTTGTGCTGTGTCAGACCTCTATATTGACATAAGCTGCATCAATCACTGCCAGGAACTTGTATACTTCTGCTGAAATCTTCCCCTGTTCTGTTCTTATCTACTCAGATCTCACTTTGTGGGACTGGAGGTGACCCGAGCATGTGTTCTCATGCTGTGCCGGAGCCCACAGTTTCATTGGAGAAGCGTTCAGTCTTCCTACAAAGGACTGTGTCAGTTCCATGCACAAAGCCAGAGCGTGTTAGAAGGCACAAAACCACAGTAAGTTTGTAAGAGCACGGTCTTGCATGCAGTTTGCTAATTGTGGATGAGCAAAGTATTTGAGCAGCGTGCTTGCCTTTCTGTGTTTGTGAGAAATTTTACGTTGGCTTTAGTAGGTTGAAGTACTTGCTTTCATCTCAGGGCTTTATAAATAGAGAGCAAAGCCTTCTAAGGCATAAACCCCCTAAAAGTGTGCTTTGTCTTTGCATATGACTCCTGTGCCTCTTCTCATGTGTAGCTGCAAAGTGGTGTGTGTGGAGAGGCAATGTGGATGTTGGAAGAGCTTGGGAATCCAGCCTGCACAAGGTGCCCTGCTTACCTCCCGGAGAGCCTGGATCACTGTGCAGTGATCAGCATTGCTGGCATTACTGGGCAGAGGCCCAGTGGATCTATTATTTTGTGGACCCATTTCTGTTTCATATTCTATTTATGATGGGGGGAAAATCATTGCAGTTCCTTTGTTATTTCTTTTTACTCAAAGTCAGAATAGCAGTAATAGTATATTTATTCTTTTTTATATGTAACCTGTCTTTGAGTAAGAGAAACTATTTTAGGTTTTTATTTATTTATATTTACCTTTTGTTTTAGAAATCAATGTGGTAATGGTAGACCACATTGCTGATTCTGTATATGCATTATGCAAAGCCACTGTATTTTTCAGTGTTTTGTCTCCTTCCTGACTGTTTCTTTTTGACTGATTGCACTTCCTGGTCTGTATCCAAAGAGCGATTTCCTAGTTGGATATACATTATAGACCAAGGCTTGAGGGAGACAAGGTTATCAACCATTTCTTCAATATTTTTACTTTAGGTTCTTTGCTGTCTGCCTGCCTGCCTTTCTTCTCTGCTGCTTGTTGTATGATAGCTACTTGATCTAATTATGTTTTTTCTTTCAATGCTCTTCTCAATGACCTTCCTGTTAAATCATTCTGCGTTTTTTTTTCTTCAGGAATACTCACATAGGAGTAGTATTACTGCATTCTGGTATTTCATGAGTAAATTTCTCATAATTTCTTTAGATCACTTTCAAGGCACTACACAAATACAATGGAATTGTCTGTTCTCTTTCAGGTCCCTTTCCTGTTAAGCACTGATTCCATCTACAAGCTGAATGTGTTCTTATTGGCATCAATGGCTTTTAGGATGAGGTATGGAAATATGTGTATTCCATGCAAACATACTATCCTTATCTATTAATATAAAGAGCAGTATCTATTCCCCTGTTTGATTGCTTTTCTCTTAAGGAACTGTGCTCTGGCTCTTAAAAATAAAAAGGGCTTCTAAAGAAAAAAACCTAAAACAGAGCAAACACAAATGATAAGAAAGTAAACATGATGGAAAGGCTGGAGGATTGCTATTTCTATGCTTTTCAAACCCAGTAAGGAAAAAAAATAATACAGCTAAAGCTGTGGCCCAGAATACTAATCTGGAACATTTTTTCTTGGAATACTTTGTGGCAAACACATCCACTCAATCCACAAAGCAGGTTAGAACAACCCCCTAAACAGCAAGGCTAAACAAGAGCAATGCAAATTGAGTTAACATAAAACATGATCGGCAAGCAGAAACTTAGAAAATGGCTCCTGCAATTGCCAGCATCTTCCTGATAGGCTTTTAGCAAAGGGTAACATGATAGTTTTGGATTGGGTGTTGGACTGGGAAGGAGAGGGTTTGAACTCCATGCAAAATAGAAGAAATTCTACTTGGACAAAAGAAAAAGCACCTCTGTGGAAGATCTGGAAAGTTCCATTTTAAATGGTTGAGTTAATGTCGGTAGTATTCCCCTGTGCTTCCATGGACTGGATTTACTGGAGACAGTGTGTCCATATGAATGATCATTGTGTGGTCACTCTGCTCTGAGGGGAGCCCACAAAGAATGATGCAGTTGCAGTTACCAAACTACTGCAGTTTGCTGTTACCAAATGCATTGAAAACTACAGTTGCAGAGGCACAAGAGAAGGTGGGCTCTCAGGTTTTCTTTCCCTTTTAATGTTAGAGGTCAAGCACAGTCATTGTTAGAAACAACATGCAAGAAGTTGAAGTGAAAGCTGATCTTGCTTTCTGTGGGACTTGGGTGAGTCTGCTCTTGATCAATGGTATAGCTCTACTTCCTTTGGGTAGATTCCTTCAGCACTAAGCCTGAGAGTAGATCTTGAAACACCTTCTCCCTTTACACATCTGTAAATACCTGTTACTTACTAGGCACCAGTGTTCCACTGAAAGCTCTAAAAAATTTGTCAGAGTATCTAGATTCCCTCTTACTGCCTTTTAGTTATCCTAATGCCATTATCAGCTTCTAATCTTTGATGTAGTGAAAAGTCAGAAGAAACCTGGCCTGCCAATGTGATAACATGCAAAGAGGAGGTGAGCGCTTAATGATTGCATCTGTCTCAGTATCACCCTATTAACTTACAACATCTGTGCTGATAATATATTAAGGAGGCTGGCTTGCCAGCAGGGAGCCTATTTTCAATAAATCTGGTTTTAAAATGTTAGAATCTTTCTAGATCCGTTTCTTATAATCCCTTTTCCTAAGAAAGAAATTGCCCTTTTCAGTAATTTATTAGTATGGCAGAGATTAATATTGTGTAGATTCTCATATGATTAGAAAGAACCTCAAAAGACCATTTCTGTCCCTTGTGAAAATCAAGATGAACTTTGTCATTTCTGACAGTTGCATTTCTGACTTGATCTCTGCTGCCAGAGACTAAACTACTTCAATTAACCTCTTCAGTTCTTCCTTGCTGCAAGTGAATCCTATTGCTGTTGTATCAATCAGAGGTGTAAGTAATCCCTGTTCCTGTACGCAGCAGTGTAGGATATTTTGAAGACTGTTGTTATGTCTGTCCCATCTCCCCTCGCTCTAACATTTCCTTCTCTAGCTTGAACGACTCTTGATTTGCCTTCTCCCTTTCTCCTCTCCTTCTTTCTTTGGGTAGCTAACTAATTGTACTTTTCTCTTTGAAACTGCCTCATTAGTGTTTTCCCATTAGTACTCCCTGAAGTGCTGAAACTGAAGACACTTCTTCAGCTGAAGACCTTGGTGGCATGGTCTTGCAAGTGTTTTGTACGAGCCATTGCTGTTAGCATGTCCTATTACAGCATTTACTTTTGTCTAATTATGCCATCAATAACTTAAATCCTGTTACAGGTGATCTTCATCCAGTTTCTTTCCTGCGACTTCCTTTTCCTCTGTTGTGTCCATGAGGAGCTCAAGTTTTCAGCATTTTGCCATGTTGGAGAGTTGACTTCAAGTGTAAATCTAACTGCCACGGCAGCTAATGTCCAAACACTTACTAAATAAGTAGAAATCAATTGACTGCAAAATTGAATAGGTCACACAGTAGAAACACCTTAATCCCTGTATAATTTGCAATCTAATTGAAATTAAGTAAATGAAAACAATGCAGATGAGGTAAGCAAAGTGTAACTACGTGTCTTGACTATGCTATTAGGAAGTCTATATAACAGTTTTTGATTTCTTCTATTTTTTCCAAGCAAGACAAATTGCAGTTTTCAATTATCTAATTTTCAATTTACTTTCAGGAAAAATAAGTATGAGTAGCTGAATGAACATCTCACCATCAAGTTTTTATTAGTTTTTATTTGTTTTTATTTCAATTCCTATGTGGATCATGGGTCTATTTAAAAGACTGATATCAATCATCCTTCCAAATAGATTCATCATCTTGACATGATTTGAACCATCAGGTCAAACCAACAGAGCAGTGCTGAGCGATGATTACAGGCCAGTGCATATGACTTTTTATAAGACACAAGCAGGGTTCAGATGCTTAAATCTGAAATTACAATTTAAAGATTAGTTTCTACTTTAAAAGTTGTCTGTTGCCGACAGCCTTCATTTTTAACATAAAGTTGTTTTCAGTGCCTGCCGTTCTGCTTTCTCCTCATAGCCACAGTAGTCTTGGCCTGAGCAGCTATAATCCTGGGCCTAACTGGGACCCTAAAGCTAGAGAAAGGCCAGTGCAAGTCTCTGAAAGGTTCTGCTGAGCAGGCAGCCTTTTGTACTGTAGCTGTGGGATCATTATCAAGCACCTCTCTAGTATAGTTTATGTACTTCATTTTTAAAGTACTGTTCTTGCAGCTGTGGAGCTTAAGAGTTCTGATATGTCGTTTTTTCTCTGCTTAGCTGGTAGGATTTATCTACTACACAGTTTGTAATAGCAGTGGCTTGGCATTCAGGGTGGACTAGAGAGCCTGCATTGTGCTCTGAAAAACTTGAGAGAAGTCAGGCTCAGCTCCTCTGCCCGCATTTCAGTTGCTCTCTCTAGGCTGTTGTGACTACTCTGCTATGCACATCCAAGTAATTTGGCTTAAAATAGCTCAGGTCTAATTTTAAGATATACTCAGTTGACAGATACAGTACTATCCCTAGGACTTTTTGCAGTAATGTGTCTGTGTGTTAAAAGCATTTCGGTTTTCCCAAGCAGCACATCAGTGATAATCAAATATGGGACAAATTCTGTATGTGGGACACTAAATCGAGTAAGACTTTTCGGCCTGGAAAAGAGATGACTTTAGGGGGATATAGTAGAGATCTGTTCCAATTGTGAGTGGCAGGTAGAAGGTGAGTTTGGAAAGTTTATTTTCTGTCTTTTCCAGTACAGAGCTAAATTAAACCAGTAGGTAGGGGGAAAAAAACAAACCCTAACAACAAAAAGAACCCCAAAAGCAAGCAAGCAAACAAACAAACAAAAAAACATCTTCAAAAGCATGTAATTGTGCCCTTGCTTAACTCTTGTCAGAATAAATGTTCTTCAGATTGTTGTGGGAATTTGGAGTATTTGAAGCTCTGGCCTCAGCCCATGGATCCAGCCTGTCCAGACCCCTCTGCAGAGCCTTTCTGCCCTCAAGCAACTTGGTGTCCTCTGCAGACTTACCGAGGGGGCTCTCAGTCCCCTCATCTGGGTTGGTGATACAGGTGTTGGCCTGAGCTGGCCCCAGTACTGAGCCCTGGGGAACACAACTTGTGATGGAGGAGTTTTAAATACAGTGGAATCTCTCAGGCAGGTAGAGTATTGGCTGTAGATCGTTAGGGGAGGGGAGAGCATTCTGAGGACCTATGCTTGTCTTTCTGTTACATCCTTCCAGATACTGCTTGCTGTCAAAACCAGTTGGAGGAATCTTTGGTTTCATCTGACAGAAATGTTTTTTTCCTGGTGTGTCAGTTTATTTCTCTCCATCCTCCATTTTTGCTATGATTTTAACCATTTGTCTCTAAAGTGCTCACAAAGAATTAGTCTTAAACCTGACCTTTATTTTGCCCAGTAACACCTTTCATTTTTTCTTGAGATTTAAACTGCTTGAACTCTTTTCCTATATATTTTGTTCTAAAATTTAGGAGCTATGCCCTTCCCCCTCCCTCCCATTTCTGCCCCTAGGAAATCCTAACGTGCCACTCTGC
The DNA here is from genome assembly GCA_004320125.1 of Scolopax mira. Classification (NCBI taxonomy): domain Eukaryota; kingdom Metazoa; phylum Chordata; class Aves; order Charadriiformes; family Scolopacidae; genus Scolopax; species Scolopax mira. The sequence continues at coordinate 160,521 of BJBW01003670.1, read as the reverse complement.
TTTCATTTCTTATTCACCCACTGTGATTTATTCTGTAAGAGCTCTAAACTACAATGTTCAGTCAATAAACAAAATACTAGGGTGGCAGCTTGATGGGCCAATTACAGAAAGGTAATTGTGAAAATGTGCTTTTATTTCTTCTAGACATTGTGTGCAGAAGTCATAAAGTGGACTGCACATTACTGAAGTCAATTATAATGCATGCCAACGTTTTGGTGTGGTTTTGGCAACCTGTAGATTTATTAGCTGATTAGAAATTAAAGATGAAGACACACTGCCCGTTGGTTCATTGAAAAGCTGTTCAAATGCTAATATAATGGAACTATTATTTCTAAGAACTTTGATTAAATGGGATATTAGACTTCTACAGCATCACTTTTCTATCTGCAATCTCACTGGAAAAGATAATCTGTTGTAATAATATCATTTTTGGTAGATAAAACCATCAAACTTTAAATCAATGGAATATTTCACTTAATAAATTAACGTGATTATACACTTACTATATACTTATACAAACCTAGTTTTATCAGGAATTTTTTGATTGTGAAATAATACTGTGCTGTGAAGAGTTAGGCATTTGTAGGGTTTCCTGTAATTACATTAATTGAGTTTATTGTAATTGATTTATAGATACATGTGATGGTGTGATATGTCCTCTAATACAACATTAGTCCTTCTTTAGCCTCTGTTCTTCTTGGGGGGCTGTGGAAGGGCAGGGCTGGGAGTGGCAGAATTGAATCTCAGTGGTAAAACGTTCTAGAGATGTATAGATATAATAAAATATATAATCAAATGTGAAACTGACCTTTCTGCAGCTCTTTTCTGACTCTTCTTATCTTTATGTCTACCTTGTGTGTCTCAGAGATTGTCTCTTGATATATTTTCTGCAGTGGCTCAAATCCAGTGTTTTATTTAACTTGCAGTTAGCTATTCAGCATTTAGTAAAAGTCTGAGTAGGAGGAAATAGAGGGAATTAATTGGGGGAAAATAATGGCCCGTGCAGTAGTTTTCTTTGTTGGCTTTATTAGTGGTCTAAGACAAATTCAGCAAAATAAAAGTATTTGCCTTATAGTAGGGGAGAGTCGGTCATGCTACAACATAAAAAGTTTGTAGTAGTACCACAATGGGTATAATGGGAAAAGCTTTTATGGAGGTGAGCTGTATGCCTGGTGTTATTTTAAACCTTACCACTCTATCTGTTTCAATAGATTTTGAGGCTTGAAAAATTAGTTGTAAGTAAATTTTAAAAGTCGCTTTAAATTTCTCGCCTTATAGTCACATTGAAATTTCCAGTGTTCTGTTAATTTAGATCAGCATAAATAAGAGTTCCCAACTGGCTTTAACTGTACTATTAATTTTTATATATATATATCAATAGGCCAGACGGGCAGATCATTATCAGTCAGCAGTATCAGCAGGAACAGGATCAAAAGGCAAGACAGCATTTAACCAAGAAAATATACACACATTACACATATGAAAGAGAGCTGAGGAGTTCTGCTTGCAATTAGAGTCCCAGTGAGGGTCCTGCTGTTGTTACTCTGCAGCCAAGACATTACTGAGCCTGACCTATGCACTGCATGTAGTTTTAAAATGCATAAATATGAAGATAATAAAATAACCTGCATAGTATCGCCTGTGGATAAGTTGGCTTTCTTTCTGAGATAAGATATAATAAGTACAGTATGTTTTCATGGGAAACTATTTCTGCATGAAGACAAGAGCAATACAAAATAGAGTCAAAACTATTTTCCACAGCCCAACCATGGTTCAGTAGTTTGTAGAGAAGAATGTGTTTGTGTTGGAAAGCTCTTTTTGCACATTTTAGCAGTCTCCTCAGAGTGAATGAAATTGCCTGCATGCTTAAGTGTGATGCTGTATTCCCCTGCAATGCAGGGCAGAAGAGGAGAAGGAGAGCAGGAAGAGCTGGTACCATACCCAGTAGGGTGGATGATAGTTGGGTCCATTACTTTGATCCTTATTCTTCACCAACAGCCTTAAAAAAGAATTAACCCAGGGTATCCCCACCGTGCAGTATTCTGCTCTGAGCTCTGTGCTGCCAGAAGTTGGCTGTGAGGAGCAGCAGTGCCTGCTGTCTTTAAACTGTCACATTGGCTGTCGAGATTATTTATCGTGCTACTCTCTGTTTTCCAGTAGCCTCCTTGTCATGTATCTAACTCTCAAGAGGTTTTATACCTGTACTTCTTTAATCATGTTACTATATAGGAGGAGCCTTTCAGCATTACCAGTGTTCACTTACCATCCCTACGGAGTGTGGTTAACATATGCTTTTTTCTATTATTAAAAAAAACCCCACAGCTTTTCCTCTTTGTTGTAATTGAAAAAGGTACTGTTATTTGCTATCCTGGGTTCGTTGTTGCAAAGCATAGTGGATTATTCGTGTTGGCTCTACATTTGATTTTAAAGTATTTCTTGTTGATCTGGGTTTTCTGTGTGGCTTGTGAGGAGAGAAGAGGTTATTATTTAAAAAGATTTTTCACTTGCAGTACCTTGTTCAGGAGGAGAGGCTGCCTTTGGCCTGGTGCTTTTGCATGTATCAGGAATATATTTTTGAAACCTACTATTGCTGCTTACGGTATTAATAGCTGCCAAAGTAAACTTTCAAATGTCATCAAAGCAGCAAGAGCATTGAACTCCATTTCTGGGTTGTCTCAGGGGAGGATAGATCACCCCAGAGATACTGGGAGGCATGGCTGACATCTCCTCAGCAGGACAATGCCAACAGACAGGCTGCCAGGGACTGTCCGTGAGAACAGAGAGCGCTGTGGAGGGTTGACTAGGAAGAGGTGTTGGAAACAGATTTTAATTCCATGTTCCCCACAGGCCCAGGTGATTCAGGTCTCTTGTGAGGTTGTTACAGTATGACTAAGCCAGCCTCTTCATCTGCCACATGGATTGCAATTCAAAAAAGCTGGGATAGAAGCCAGAATAAAAAGTCAGACCAAGAACAACATGGTATCTAGTAGCTTGCTATATCATAATATACAATAATTACTATAATTATTCAGAATTACAGTGGCAACCCATGTCTTTTATAGTAGAAATTCGTGTGAAAGAATGTGTATGTGATGATGTGCATTTCAGGTGAGGTGACTGGGGTAGGGAGAATAACTTTGCAGTGGATGGTGCAGGTGTGCAGAACTGCATGTGATGGAGATAAAGGGTACAGAAGGGTTTCATGGTGTTGCTGAGCTACTTCAGTGTGGCCCATGCTTTCAGCAATCTCCACCAGAGCGACATAATTTCAACAAAGTAATGTGATTTGTTAAACACTACATAATATTTAATGTTTCTTGTCAAACCTACACTTTTAATATAATCACAAGGAAAATATTAACATATCCTGGTGAGGGCCGAATAGGATGAATGTGGAGTCCAGGAGATCAGTCTGGCATCCAGACTCCTAGACCAGAGGGGTGGAGATGAGAAATTGGTTCAGCTGAATAATATCGATGGTTGCAGGGTTTGTATCTCTTGGTCTGTCTGTTTTCTATTCTTTTACTTTCTTTTTCTCTATCTGGGACTCCTTGTTTCTTTAGTCATCTATTTCATGTGAAGCTGTAAGTCTAGGAAGAAACTAATTTGAAAGAAAGAAAATAAATAAGGTGTTATTTATTAAGATAATAAAGATGTTTATTTTAAGAAATAATACATTATTTGTTAAATAAAATAATTTTTTTTTCTCCTGCTGCTGTAATTGTGCTGTGTAATTCTTGTGCACTTGTAACAGTTACAATACCTGCATAGTCAATGTTTCCTTGTCTCTAATGTAGGCATCATCTTTCTCTCTAGAAATTTGGGATATAACAGCAGTTATCTTTGCTTTGCAGTTACATCTGGTTTTATTTCTGTTCCTTAGAACACAAAGGGCTATAGTTCATAATTTCCAAAACTATAGTCTAAAAATACTTCTCTTCACAAAAAAGATTCATGATGACATTTTACTATGTCATTTACTATTTACATTTTACTATGTAGCTATAGCAGAGATTTGCTGTTTGTATGTAGTGTGGTATATCAGAGATTTACCGAGATTTGCCTTGAAGACCAAAGATTCTCAGCTCTGTTTTAGGATTTGAACTGCTTCAGCCTGGATGATTCAAGGTAAATAAACAACTTTGGACTTCACTCTCTATCTTCACTATTCTTGCATTTTCTGCAATAACACACCCCACTCTCACCCCCCTCCCAAAACAGTGTCATCCGTTCAGCCGGTGGCCACAGTTTGATCCTCTCCTCAGATTCATTCCTTCACTGAAGCAATAGATCTGGAGCCATTCTGTAACCACAAGGCTGTCAGAGAGTCCTGCGTTTCCATCTCCCAGTGGCAGTAGCCTAAACAGAAGCAGAGCCCTCACAGGCATTTTATCAGGACACCAAAACCAGTGCTTTACTGAATTTATTTTGAGAAGGCAGGATTTTTCCAGCTGCATGACAGCTGGGAAACATCAGTAGGAGCTAAAGTCTATCATTATTTTTGTTAAATGTCAGCTGGCAAAGGTAGGATAGAGCTGCACCTGCTAAGGATATTAGTTTTATGGTGGTGAAAGGAGGAACAGCAGAACCTCCTTCAGAGCTCTGTGACCTCACCCCTACACTTATTCTTGATGTCCTTTGATTTCCCATGAAGTTTTCTCAAAAATCTTTCTCTAGGGTAATGTAGAGACCAGATCTGTAGTAATAAATGGAAGAGGATTGTGGAACATTCCCAGGCACTGGCACTTGATCTCAAAAACCTGTTAATTCTTTGCAATGGTCATGGTCACTATGTAACAGAAACAGAGATGTCACAGTGTGGGATAACACAAGGGCCATTAAATCAAACACAGGGGCATCCTGTCACTGAATTTCCAATATTTAGACTCTATTTGAAGATGTAACTTTGAAGTTCTGTGTCTGCTAATGCTTCCTTTGGTGTTAAATATTCCAGTTCTAGATACACTTGTTCTCACAAATGCCCATCTCTGCATTGTTGGCCTTAGCAACATACTGTGCAGTGACGCATTAGAATTAGCAAGTCATCTAAATATTTTATTTTAATGCAGAGATTTTAAAATTAAACCCCAAATACATAGAAGGTATTATGCATATGCTTGATTTTTTTCTAAAATTTTTGATAGGTAAGTTGAGCTTTTGAGATCTAAATATGGTGTCAAACGTTTCACAAAACCAGAAATAAGAGTGTTAGTTCTTCACTAGGATTTGTCTCGGGGAATTAGTAAGGACTGATCCAAACCCCCAAACAGGGGTCAACTGTCATTTTTATGCTTTCCCACTAGGCAAGTGTGGGAAATAGAATGGGAATATGACAAAAAATCTCTTTTAGGTAAGATTATCTTCTAATTTGTGGTTAGGAAAAAAGGCACACCGTAATGGTATCTTGCGTAGATTTGTGTGAGAAGATATATTATGCTTGCATATTAATTTCAATTTAAAAATTTTTTTGTCTTGAAATAAGGAAAACTTATTTGTATAATGGGAATAGTTTTGGTATGTACTGTTCATTTCCCATGTCAAATCAGGACAGAGAAGTATCTCACATGTTGCTTCTAAAAGGCAGAAAGATTAAGATGCTTCATACTCAACTCTTCAGCATATTACTGTTAGTCTGAAATGGTCACGATAAATAGCTTTGAATGGGAAAGCTCAAACTCAAAGACCAAAGAAATATATATTACATACATACAAAATACATGTTCTATCAGAGGAAGATACTACAGCTCTTTTTTGCTGCTATTACTATAAGACAATGTGGTAAATTTGAAGGTTATTTATGAGTTTTTATGGTTCATTATTTCCAAGACAGATGATTAAACAAAAAGCTGGAATGTTTTGAATACTAGAGAGAGGGCACAAAAACCCACGACAACTAGTAGATTAAAAATAAGGGCAAAACTATTATAGTAATTTTCTGTTGCTTGTTGTAACAATCTTTACAATTTGGTATATGCCTTTTGAACAAAGGAATAGCTTTCTCCCTTGCGTTACATTTCTGTGCACTTTGCCTGTGCAGAGATGGAAAGGTCATTTCCAGGCACTCACTTTGGCTGTCTCACTACCCGCTTCGCTTGTGCAAGCACAGTAGTTGTCCACAGATTCCTGTTTCCTTTTTGCCTAAATTTGTGTCTTGATCATAGTTCTATCTGAAGGACAAAATTTCCCTCTTAGATCTGCATGTTGAAGCGCAACTCTAACAAGCAGCTCTCACTTTGAGGGGATCACCCAGTGAGATCAATGGGACTTTTGCATGCAGGGTAAGAATGGTGTATTAGAGGTGAGCTTTGCTGTCTGGATTTCACAGGGCATCTCTGTTTTAAGTATTTTTTTATTATTTTTTTTAAGTCTAGATTGTATACCTGAAAGAGGGGTTACTGTCCTGTAATGTAGATGCAAAACTGAGTAGTTTCTAGAATGAGGGAGGAGGAGTGGAAAAAGAATGCAAGGTGGAAAATGAATGTAAAGTATGTTAAATTCTTGAATGACTGAGAGGATTCTTCTGTATTTTTGTATCGCTGTAACGTAAATATGAAAGAAGGGGGAGTGTTCCTGACATTCTGCAGTCCACAGTGCAGTTTAACTTGCATTCACTAAGGACAGAGGCGTTGCAGTTGTTAACAGCCTCTGGGATTTTCTCTCATTATATTTCTACAAGTGGTTCCCATCCGTATGAGTGGGTCAGTAGAACAGGGCAGACCTCCATTACTCCAGTTCCTCTTTACTGGGGGGGTTAAGCCAATCTGTCTGATTGTAAACTGAGTTAAGTCAAAGGCAATGTTGTTTTCTGTTGACTGTGTTGCAGGGGTGACAGCTTATGGCACAGTGGCAGGTGACAGCTGAAGGGTGGCAGCTGTTAATTCAGTTTTTCTTTCGCTACGGAAAGCAAAGGGTGAAATGTTTCCTACAGATACAGTTCATACAGGTACAGATACAGTTCACCAGGTGGGGCTTCTAGTTCAGATTAATTCTGACTTTTGGTGAGTGGCTTAATGTCTTTGTACCTTAGTATTTTCACTACAAAATACAAGTCATTATAGAAATAGAACTGCACTCTCTTTTAACTATATATTGTCGAATTTTGAGATCTTCCAAAGAAAATACAAAGACCAGTTTTTTTTGTAATTCATTACTATTATATAAACATCCGTGCAAACTCCCTTCACTAAAGTAATTTTATATGTGTTGGAATCTTAATGGAATCTATATGGATTTCATATTTCAGACACTTCAGGTGATATTACCTGCCTATATGACATACTATAAATAGCTTAATTAGCTGACAGATGAGAATTACCAAGTGGTATCTCTCACATGCTGCACTAAAGCTGTGCCATTACAACTTGCTGTAGAGTTGGTTTAGTGGGAGTTCATTCTTAGTTGTAGCCTGTGCCAGCCACCTGAATGGAACCTGAAGAAAGAACACTTCTGGATGGGACAGACTTCATTAATCTTACTAATTAGTCATTGATACCAGCTATATATTTAAAGAATAAAAGTATACATTCTTGGGAACTGGACCTGCACTTAGTGCTGGACAAATGCTTTAACTAATTTTAATTTTGTGTTCTTCTTTTTCTCTTTATATTACTTTGTTCTTTCGATCTAAATATTTTAACTTTTCTCTCAAGGCTGTATGAGGTCCACAGGAGGAAGTCTACAGCTTTCATATTGATTTATAGAGATGATGATAAAAGTTTAGTCTCACAGCTTGTTGCCCATTTCTCTGTTAGATTGCTGCCTACAGCATATGTTCAAAGACAGGTTGCCCATAGTTGAATGTAGCTTTATTTCAGTAAACATAGCCTACAGTAGAAACATATTGAATTTAGGGTAAACTTGCAGAGAGATTGGAAGAAAAACACTGTGTGTAGTGTTGTGTTGCAATTAACTCTCTTCTAACATTTATAAGCCCGTGTGGCTATGCCAGAGGGATAGAGGGGACGGTGCCATCCCTGCTTCCCACGTCTCGGGTAGTTGTGGTTTGTGGCTCAGGGTCTGCAGAAACGAGCTATTGTCACTTGTGTTGTGTGAATGTATCTTCTTGTGAGTCAGTTTTCTGTGTGTCTCAGAAATCTCTATCTCTCAGATATGTGAAAGAATGATTTCTGTGCAAGTTTATCATCCTATAGATGAGAAACAATATGAAACTGCAGATGAATAAGAGGAGAATTATTTCTCCCCAGGTGGGGAAGAAGTATGCTCCATCGCTTTGAAATACCCTTCGCTGTTACATAACTTTTAATATATATGTAAAACATTTTTATGTATAACATATTTATACACATATATATACACACTTTTTAATATGAGAAATAGATACACTGTTAACAAAACCAAAAGAACTGCTTATTTTTATTGATTGGTGCCTTCAACATTAATTATTTTAATATTAATTTAGTAATAAAATAAATATATTTTATATCTTACTGAGTGGCTACTCTGGGAGGGCGTTCAGAGTTTTACCAAAAGAGAGCGTATGCGCATTTTTTTCTTTGAGCAAGCATTCACTGATGCTAAAATACAGCATCACCTCACTAAACAAGGACATGTTTAAGTAAGAGAATGAATATGCTTTAGGGCCACTCACTCTTAGCATTCCCTGAATTTATTAACTGGATTTTACTTAAGTAAAAACAGAAGAAAGTGAGGGATTTTACTGGAAGTCCATGGTGCAGCAGTGGTTCATTAAGATCATCATCCATAACCTGCCTGTCACACACCCCTTGTTGAGACCAGATTGTCTGCTGTAGGAAAGTTCAGATTAATCTATCCCTTATGTTGTCATACTTGCTGGAGTGGCAGATTAAGATTCTATTTTTGGTGCCTAATTTCTAAATTAGCAGTTTTCATCAAACCATGTTTACTGCTGTCACAGAAGAACAAGCTGGGATGTGCAGAGTCTCGCTGAGTGACGTGTAATTATACAAAGCTGAGGATGTGCCCTTGTGCTTGCTAAATGAGATGGTAGCAGTTCTTTTCCTCTCTGAATATACTGATGAGCTCTTTTTTTGTGTATATTTAGTAGGCACATTCTTTAATAGTTAAAGTGCTGGAGAGCTTTCTCCTATTGCTGACTGCTAATTCGTCACATTTAAAGGAGATTTTTTTCCCTTAGTTTAATCATTTTCTTTTTCTGAATCTTTTGGACTGTTCCAGTCCCTGATAGTGCTACTTTACCTAATTGTTGGAATACTAGTTTAGTTATTGAAAAGTAGAAGAAAATGGCTTTCTCAACTCACATGAAAATAGATGTCAGTCCTCATAAGGTTAACAGGTATCTGTGACTGGCTTGCCCTGTGCAGCCATGCAAAGGGCTGAGGGTTCAAGAATGTGAGTAAAATTCCAGGCAAAGTTCTAACGTGTCCATCAGAATGGAGTGAATGGTAGCATTTTGCTTCCTGAAGTTGTGTACATTGGAGGTACACACTCTCGGGTCTGTAGGGAGTGAATTTGGATCGACTTCCATTCCTAAAATTAGCCTTTATGAAAAGCGGCACTCTTTGGATATATTGGAGACAATCCATCACATGTTTTTTAAGGTCTTAAAAGATATTAGGCTTCTTGGGGGAAGTCTCAGGTTGGCTGGGCAGTAACCATCACAGGGAAGGAAAGGTGAAAGGGGGCACCAAAACTTGCAAACTATTAGATTTTGACAATGAGGAGGGAGTTCTGAGAAGAAAACTTTCTTGTGTAGTAGCTGCCTGGTGGAATGGAGTAGTCTTCATTCAGCACACAGCCAGGGTTCACAGCACATACCCTCTTCATGTGTAGTGGAAACTTGATTTCAGTTTTAGAGTAGAAAACATAAAAAAAGCATCTGGTGATAGCACTCGGTATAAATATGAAAATGTTTTTAGTAGGTCTCCATATTGTGCTAATTAATACAAGTCAAGCAAAACCAATTCAGGTGCTACTTAACATAAGGTAGTTTTTGAATAGGTCATCTGTATTTTTTAGAGGCATTTAGATTAGTGATGGTTTAGAATTTCCATATAATTATATCAATTTCAAAACATTCAGATTTATCTTGGTAGAGAAATCTGATTTCCATTTCACTTCTATACATACGCCTGGGTGATGAAGGAGCATTTATACTTATAAGAGTATATACAAAATAGTTAAGTATCTTAATAAATTGGTATATATTTAACTAGTAATTACATGAGGGAATTTTATCACAGATTAGACAGAATTATTTTTATCTTCAACATTCTTTATTCTTCATTCCCCTTTTTTACCTTATCAGGAAGGTCATTCAGGGTAAGCAACTGACTCTTTATATTCAGACTGCAGTTTTTTAAAGAAGGGTCTAAGAGTCTTGAAAAGGATTCGTAATCACTCCTTTGGATTCCTTTAGATATGTTTGCTGAACTCCTCAGGGAGCCTTTGATATCCTGACACTTCATGTTAGTGCACTGTTTGCCAAAAATATTCTTTGTCAAAGAGGTTGCAGAGCTTTTTTCTGTTTGCCTCTTGAAGCTGCATGGCACACAGATGCCTACAGTGAGAAAATGGGATAAGGAAAATGGTGTAAATATAATTACTGTCAGCTGTTTGGTACAACAACTTGAAAAGATACTTTTTTCAAACAGTGGAGGAGCAGTGGTTCATTTGGAGTAAAACGGTAAACATTATATTTTGATTAAAACATCTTGAATCTATACTATGGAATTCCTTAAAGAAACTCCAACTAGAGATGGTTCAAGGACTCCTGTGAAGATGAAGATATTTCAGATGGGGGTTACTCACTGGGCCCTGGGTGTATATATCTGTGGGACTCTCTTTCAATCACGGTAGTACACCGTTATCTCCGGATAACAGTAGACTTGCAAACAACATTTCAGTCCTGGAAATGCTTACACATTCGAGTTTTATTTCCTTTTCTCTGGCACAGACTTCTTAGCTGTAAATTCCAGAAATACACATGCAGAACAGCACTAAAATAAATCATAGTGATTTCATTCCACTCTTATAAATTGTTGCTTAAGTTGTCAACACCTCTTCACTATTAGTGTTAAGTAAATTAGCTTTTATAAAATATGAGCAACTCGATCATTTATCTTAAGCCCCAATCTATCTTGTTGTTTTTAAAGGTAAGATACAATATTAAGTGAAAATAGCAATTGCTTCCCCGAGGAAATCTTACTATGATCAAGGTAACCTGACAGTGCGTGAGTGAAAACAATGCCTAGCTTAATGAAATTTAAAATAAATTAGATAAATAGATGAAATGTGGGATTCCAATCAAATTGTACAGTAACTCTGAAGTGTGAACACAAAATATTGAGCCTTCAGGTTGCATGTGGAGGGGACAGTAGTACTAGTAAACAAGCTCATGGAATGTATTCTTTTGGAAAACGGAAAGGTAAGAGCGTGGAAGAGGCTTTGAGAGATTAACTTGATTATGTTAAATGGCTTTTGGAATGATAAAGGTGAAGGGTGATAAGAGACTAAATCAAATGAGAAGGGAGGAGCAAAGTTATGTAGAGACTCCAAGATGAGGGCAGGAAGGCCGAACTTTAATTTAAAATCTTGCATTTCATGGAAAATGTAATTTAAAAAAATCTGTATTTCTTAATAAAGAGAAGATTGCTATGGAAGCAATAGAGTCTGATCTGACAGTAATTCTCCCATCTTCAGGCCTGCCAAAGGAATAAACATAAAGTGGGCCAGGACTAAATGTCTGCCAGATCTAAATGCAGCTTGAATTTACAATAATTGTTCATTTCTAATTCTAGTTTAGAAGTCATAGGCTTCGAGGGATTTGCTGTTGATTGACTTAATAGCCTTTACACTTGTCATAATATCTCGTTTCTGAGAGCCCTGGTTTGTGTGTTCTACTCACAATCTCAGGATTATATTGTTTGCCAGATTTGAGCTTGGGTAATCATTCTTCTCAGATCAGATTGATGGGCTAATGGACCATTGGCAACGGTCCCTTAAGTATAATTGCACTGTTGATTTGTGTAAATTTTGTCAGTAAAAGTGTTTCAAAATTTAGGAACTTTTCTTCTTTGCTTTTAGTCTCTAGAGACAGAAATCACTATATTCATTTAGGAATGTCTAATGATTTTCTTTTCCTCTCTAGCAAGTTTTCCTTGCCATGTGGAGAAAGGTAAGAAGAACTTTTTTTTAAAGTTCCTATCTAATCCAATCATCTGTCTCTAGTGGGGATGAACACAACTTCCCTCAGAAGACTGCTTACAAGGAGGTGTGAAACAGTATGTTGCTTATCAGAGTGTTTTGCAGATAAACTAGGGTATTCTAGGGTGTGATGCAAGTGCAGATATAGCTGAGTAATTGTCAAATTGCTCTGCAAGTATTCAGCCAAAGCTAGGAATTGTTGGGATTTTTCCTGGTTTATATAGTCCTCAATTTTCACTTTAGACTCTCTCCTCTTCCACCATCCCACTAAACCTAGATGGATACAATTACTTTGTTTTGAATGCAGTTCAACTTCTGCAATTGTTTTTTGGGACAGAAGAAAAACCCAAAGTGTTAGGTTGACTTAGAACTCTCCCATTTTTTTCTTCTTTGTCTTCTTCAGAGTTAGGTGAGAACAGTTTTTTGGATCCTAATATATTACAGTGATATCTATATAGCACTTACTCTTTTGTGTCAAGGATTGGAGCATCTCCCTTATGAAGAAAGGCTGAGAGAGCTGGGACTCTTTAGCCTGGAGAAGAGAAGGCTGAGGGAAGACCTTGTTAATGCCTATAAGTATCTAAAGGGTGGTTTGAAGGAAGAGAAAGACAAACTCTTTTCAGTGGTTGCCAGTGAGAGGATGAGGGGTAACGGGCACAAGTTGGAACATCAGAGGTTCCACTCAAATATGAGAAAAACATGCTTCTCAGTGAGGGTGACGGCTCCCAGGGAGGTTGTGGGGTCCCCTTCTTTGGAGATTTTCAAGACTTGCCTCATGATGCCATCCTGAGTGACATGCTCTAGCTGTGGGCAATCCTGCTTCAGCAGGGGAGTTGGACTAGATGATCTCTATGGTCCCTTCCAACTCTAAAAATTCATTGAAATTCAGTGTCTGATGTGTGGCCTACAAAATACTCATGTAAACATGAAATTATGTTTTCATCTTTAAGCCTCATTGTTTATCCATGGTGTAGTGATACCAGGACAAACATTGTCTGCTTATTTTTTTGTAGATCTTCATCTCTGTCTCTATCCATCTGTTGTCATGTTTTCTCCTAAGGCAGATGCCCAAGCAAGTAATCCGGGGAGCAAATAGAATGGAGTTAGGGTCAAATGCCATTTTATGTTATATGCTAACTTTGTTGCAATATATAGAGCAAGTTCTTTGCTATACAATAGCTGTACAAGTCTATATATTATAATTTTAAAGATGGGAGTGTGAATAATTCTTAATGAGAGTTGTGTCTGTGTTTTAGGCCCAAAAGCTACACTGCCTGATGTCACCTCTCTTAAAGGTAGGATAGATGCCACTGGATTCTTTCAGTGTCTTAAAATCAGTTAATTTTCTGCCACATTACTGTTTTTCAAATGTTCAACTTTCAAATACCCATATTCAGGGCTATCATTCATTTAGTAATTCATTAGGAAACCATTTGAAAGTTGGAGAGACTCCTAATTTAAATCAATTAAAAGGAAAGTTGTCAGTTGCATTTTCAGTGCTCATTTGCAACTATACACTGTGTGAGAGGAAGAGTTTTTCTCTCTTATTCACTCCACATACTCCTTAGGCTTAAACTGGTCCTCAAAATTCAGGAATTAAAGCTGGGAATTAGGAACAGATAATTCTGCAAAGCATGGACAGGAAAGCTGCAGTATAAATGTGGGTTGTTAGCTGAGATCATTACGTGAGAAGCTCTTTCTCAGTATCAAATAAAAAACTATATAGGTTTATTCTAGTGGATGTAAACAGTTAAGTATCTTTCTATTACCTCGCCTGCCACACATTGGTTTTGCCAGTGCAGTCTGGCTACTTTATTTCGGTGATAATATTTTGTTTAGATTAGAGCAGGTTGGTAAAAACTGAGCTGTTATAATTACTTAGTAGTTTGTTTGGGTTTATTTCCTCTTTGGGGGAGTCTGTGTAACTGAGTTTGTATTGCCTGTTCCTCAGGCAAGTGTTTCGGTATTGGAAATGTTACCTTTACAAAGACAACTTTACATTAATATTTTTTTACATTTTATTTTTCATACATTCAATTCTACTGAATATATGAATATGTTTTCAAGAGGATAGTGCTGTTTCATGCAGTTGGGGAGAGTTATCTGAAAGGGATAAAGGCAGATGCCCAGTTTTACTGTCTTTGGTCCTTCGGTGGGATGGACTCAGCTGTACAGGGGCTGCTGCAAACGTCAGTGAGTGACTCCCCAGGTTACTGTTTATTGAGAGTGCAAGTGCAAAACAGAACATTTCTGGACAAAGTCTTGCCATTGCCATTAGTCTCTGTGCAGTTTGTAATGTAGTTGAGAGGAAAACAGGTTATATTCTATTCTTGCTTGTTCTACTTTTAATAATTGTTACTCTTCCAAATTTTAACACATTCCTTTGTCATCCCACATATGTGTGGTAATGACAAGATGCGCCTCCTTCAATGCTAGTCTGTTCTTTTAACAATCCATATGAGTGACACAGATTAATAAAATGTGGCATGTCAGGATTCAGAGTAAAATATGAAATAAAAAATGACTGTTTGAGGAAAAATTAGTCATATGCAGAGGGACCTATTAAAGTTGCTTCACATAGAAAGCCTTTGTTCTGAGCATGTGTGACTGGAAGTGCAAAGCTAGGCTGTCAGAATTTGTTTAGCTAATGATTCTAACTTGTTAAAATTTTAACCATGGCTCCTTTTGTTGTGCTTCAAAGGATTCATAATGCTCTTTATATTAATTTGTCTTATATTCTTGAAAATATAATTTTTTTAGTTACTATTTGGACATTGATTTGACGGCTCAGCAAATACTGTTTGTGTGTAATTTTGATTTTGAATATGGGGTTCAGGGTAAAAAGAGTCTGCGTAAAATTCAGAGCTCATACACAAGCACTTTTTTGTTATCCACTAAGATACAAGATACAAATCAAGTGTGAGTAAAGCTTGAAGCTAGACTGTAAGATGTGAATGCTAAAAGCTGTTGCAATTCATACTGTCACAGAAATACACATTTAAAAGTCCTTGGACATGTATAATAATAGACTGAAGCATAGATAGTGTGCTCAAACATAAAACTTAAAGAACACTTCTGTTTGAAAAGAGCTTGAAAACAGTCCTAAAAGTGCAATGTGTGAAGAAACTCATAATGATGTTTTGAGTGTGGCACTGCCAGGCCCATTATCTTTATTCTGTCCCTGTGTGGCAAACAATAACAGTAAAAGGTTTTGCTTTCTGTGATAAGCTTCTGGGTAACCATCTTGGTACAAAACATGGATGTGGGCTTTTGCCATGGGATAAAGGTGACATGTAACTGTTTTTGTGGTTATGTTTGGCAGTGTTCTGACCTCCTATTGGTTCTGCCCATACTGCAGACGTTGTGCTTCCTAAGCTGGCTCCAGAGCCCAGTCGAGGGAATGGAGATGATCCGGTGGTTTTTAACAAGTTCTGGAGTAAGTTTGGTTTCATATCCTATTCCTTACACAAATGTTCAAAACACAAAACCTGCTTCTCCCAGTATGCAGAGGGAGGTAGGCTAACTGACTCCAAGGTAGAGAGAGGGTTTTAAATTTTATATATCTCTCTCTATATATTATGTATAGAATAGCATGCCATTGAGTGTGTCCCAGTATATGTACTATTTGTGTTTTTAAGAATCCCCATTGAATTTAACAGAGCCAAAGATGGGTTGCCAGTGTCAAATAGTGACCTTCTGAACCATTCTTTCCATCCTTTATGCAGTGAAATTTTGTTCTTCTTCATGTGTGAAGCTTGAGATTGTGCTCCCTTTCTGTCTCTGCATGGCAGAAATTTTGTCATGGCAGTTACAAGTGAGCATATGGAAGCAACAGCCTTTTGGGCATCAGAAGCTGCAGCATCAGAACAAGCCACATTAGTAGACTAGATGAAGGATGCTTCCTTGTTGATAAATATCGTGTAAAGTGTTCTATCTGCATGAAAATGTGTGTAGTTTTCTGTGCAAAACCAAGGGGATTCCTAATTCTCTGCCCAGATTGGAAATGCGCACTGGAGTATGTGGATGGCCTAAGATGCCCGTATGCTATGGCATATTTTTGGATTTCTTTTTGATTAATATCATGCTTCAGTGCATCCATCTGTCTGTGTACCAAGTGAAAATTTCAAAGGAAAATAAGTGATATACATCGATTAAAAATGCAGGCAAAGTTTAGGAGTTTAAAAAATTTCAGTAACTTTTTAATAGTAAGGTATTGACAGATTGAAATACTAAACAAGTTTATACAGTTTTCAAAAGAAATTAAATCTGTTTCATAAATGTAATTAATAAAAACTTGTGAGGCTGAATAATGCTTGTAGCCCTCCTTGTGCCAAGAGGTCAGGAAAATATGAGAGATAGGCAAAAGATATTTTGTTGTCCTAGTAGTCTGGGATGGACTTGGTTAGATAACTGCAGTGATTTACTGGAGACTAAGCAAATAATTTCAGAGTAGTTTGGCAGGTCTGCGGTTCACAAAGCAAAAGCTACGTCTGTATTTTACCATAGACACATTTTAACCTACCCTGCAAACTCTGCTTCAGAAGTCAAGCTTCCAGCTTTCCTAAAGCTGTGCCTTCAAATCCATTTTGTGCAGTGGATGCATTGTCTGTGTCAGCCTTGGAAATGCAAGCTATTAGCCTAGAAGTTACTGAGTGAAATAAAAAAGAAAAAAAAGCAAAAAGCCTATAAGAAACTTAACCCATACAGTTTAGCAATCACTAAATGACCTAACAAATAGAAGTCATTTAAATGGCTTCACAATGCCAGTTGCTTGCAGAATACCTGCCATCCTCTTGATAGGTTAAAAAATAATCTATTTGCAGCTCTAAGGTTGAAGAATGCAATGAATTTAGCAAGCTCAAGCCTCACTGCACTAGTCTTTCATGCTACCAAATGTGTCCTTTTAAGATATTATACTGTTTCACACCTGATTGAATAAAGAATTTAAGAGGATATCTTCTCACAGTATATCTGTTCTTAAGTCACTTATCATTTCTTAGTGTTGGAACACATACGTGCCAATATCCATAGGGCAGTTGGAAAATATTTATAAAAATGGCATGGCTGATGCTTTTAAAGCTTTATTTGAATATCTAAGAAAGACTTAGTTTACAGAAGAAATTAGACCCCTTATCTGAAGACAAATCCTCTGTACCATAGTGTACTCCTGTGACAGCAGTGGTTAATGGCATAAAAAGGGTCAGTAAATTGGAACCTTAGGGCAATAGACTAACAATGACTAAATTTGTCACTAGTGTAACTCCATTACAGTTAATCAAATTACAGTTAAAATGATTTGGCCCAATGAATCGTCAAGTAATGTTTTCTGAGAGGCTGAAAGACGTATGATTTCTGTGTATTTTAATGGTGATGTTCTGTGACAAGTTTCTGACTTCTGATCTATATTGTGTGAAATCAAATCACATATCCATATCTGCCTTAAAGAGTGCACGTCACTAAATACCTACATTATCTCAATATTTCTGCATTCTTACATAGGTCTTTCTAGCTTCAATTTGTAAATTTATTAAAGCAAGGTGGTGGTGTATTCAGCCAAAGTTCAGCACTTTGTTGATAGATATTTATACCTATATGCATAGGTAGAGATGCATTTGTAACGGTTTTGTGCTCTAAATAATTCAGTGTGTTTGGAGGTATTTGAAACAAAAACTGCCTTGGGATATTAGTAGGTCATACATTCAGTGAGAATCGGCTTCTCCATTAACTAGCACTGGCATTGAATCAATATAGTGTGAGTTATGCTGTCAGCTTGTTCATTTCAGCTTCATAAAATGTGAAATAAATATCCAGATTTCACAATGGTTTATCCGAAGCAGAAAGAATCTCAGCGACTAATTTTGCATAGGAAATTGATGAAAGGCTGAGAAGAACAGCAGAACTGAGGACCCTGGACAATATTTTGTGGATAGGGTTTTGTGGAGGGAAGTTAATAAGCATTATAGTTTCCTTTGTTTCTCATCACAGTTCTGTTCGGGTGGTGGGGGGATTTTTTAGAATGAAGGTGTGTATGGTAAGAGCAAAATTCACTCCAACTCTGTAAACCACTGCCTGAGGTAAGTTTGTAAGAACACACACGTTTGGGAGTGGAAATTCCTGCTTTAACAGACTGATAAAGCTTTTGCTTAGGCGTTGTGAAGAGGAAGCTAAATTAAATTCTTTTAATGATACATGTCTGAGGTTGCAAAATCCTACACAACACAGAATCAGCCTTCGTGTACTTCAAGATACCTGTGTGCAAAATATTCCTGGTCAGATCAGAAGCATTTAGCATCAGTGTATGTTAGGTTCTTTCTGCTTACAAACTGTCTTCTACTGACCTTTCTCTGAATAGGTCAGCAGCTTCCAGAGCCCAGGGACCACCCTCTGACCTATGTTACAATGCTGAATTCCTGGAGTCTCTTCACGGATGTCAGTACAGCTACTCCATTATATACTGGTATGAGAGCACAAATTTCACTGGGACCTGCCTTCAAGTATCTATATAGACAATTTAAAAACTTTAATTCAGTTTCTTTGCAATGGTAATTAATTAAACAAAGGCCTTAAATGTAGCATTTGCACTCTGCCAGAAAAAGCAAAGAGCCATGTCAGAGGAGATGGACTTGTAGGTGAAGAAACCTTCTAACCTTTAACCTTAGAGATTGCAATTTGTGTTCATATTGGAGACAGCTGTCTGCAGAGACACCAAAATCATTTTGCAGGAATGTGTGGTTGGATAAACAGAGTCTACCTGTTTTCTTTCCTAGTTATTTTAAAATCTCTGTAAACAGTAAATTTGAGGTGGATATTCTGTTTTAGAAAAAGGAAAATGAAATTAGCTGACTTTGAATTAAAAATGGATATTACTGACAGACCCCATCACAGATGATCAGTGCAAAACTGATGTTATGTATTACTTGACAATTTTTCTGTCATTGAAATTAAAGAAATTTAGGACGCTTTCAAACAAAGCTGTGTCTAATTCCCTAGAAGTGCACTTGTCTGCCTTGAGGGACCTTCAGAAATGTCTATTTGTGATAAACCACTTCAAGCGTGAAGTTTTCAGACACGTAGAATAGTAGCAACTATAAAGAAAAACCCCGTCTGTTTAATGCAGATCATTTTCCAATTTATGTAAATGAAAGGCTTGCAATTTATTTTTTTTCTTTTGTCCAAGGTTCCAATTTTCAGTGCTTCATTGCATCAAAACAGGCAAACAAAAATGGATGCATTTACTGAGATTTGTGTTTAACACCAAACCCAGGGCAACAGCTACAATCTTGCAAAGTATCATCAGGCTTGGCTTCTCATGACACTGCCATCCCTCCTCCCAAGTGGTTCAATTCAGTCCAGGTTCAGTATGGAATCTCAGGTGTTAGTTATTATTTCATTTCCATTTATGACAGTTTTGTTGTGTTCATTTAGACCTTCTGCCCGGCTGATCTCTGATGGGAGAACGTTGAGGAGTGGTGGCTCAGTGGGAGCTGTAGAACCCAGCAGTGATGGTGCCACTGTGTTCAGCAAGGCAATGACTCCACCATGTATCTCATCACCTCTATCTGTTATGCCTCTTCTCTGGTGAGTGAAGCATATTAATACCTTCAAAGTTTCTCCTTCATTATGCTGATTGATATCACTCGCATTCTCATTTGGTACATCAGAAATATGTGATTTAAAAAAAAAGAAAGTATCTAGGCTTGTAGACAATAGGGTCATTAAACACTTTTCCTTCCAAAAACATAGCTTTATCTTCCCATCCATTATCCTTCATTGCTCCATACATGATGAACCCAAAACTTGCAGCATACCACTGAGCTTTCTCCCATACACTCTGTATGTATAGATTGTGTGGATGTATATACATATACAAGTATATGCTAAATTGTATGTAGGGAGAAAGAAGCAGTTACTCCTCAGGCAGAGGAGGGTGGTGAGGTTAAACACCGGCGGGAAGATGTAAAGTTTATAATTGGATACTGCTGTGGACTAATGACATTTCTTTAGTCAAGAAATGGATTTGTTTCTAAGGTGAAGGTTGGTCTGTGAATGGAGACATCTGAAACAATGGTCGTGATGGTAATGAACCAGCTGCAGTGTCCTCCTTTCATGCCTTGGGTTAGTTTGCTTGTGTCAAATACTTTGCAATGGATTTTTCTCCGAGATCCAATACTGTCTATGACAAACCAGGGAGTTTAGTGAAGGCCCTGATTCTTGGTCTGTAATTCCAGAGTCCCTTAGAAACTCATTTAATATCAGTCAGCTCTGATTTCACCAGGGTGTGGGTATTTAGTTGACTCAATTTAAAGAAGAATAACTGGATTAGGATGGTACTCTGCCATGTTTTGTGCTTAATTGGTCACATTCATGAGCTGAAATATGAAGGCAAGGAAATACAAGGCTTGTAACTAAGAAGGATCACGTTCATTTCAATGAATCTCTGTTGGATATTTTTAGATAGAATGTTCTTTGTGATTCCCATTTAGGAAGCATGGATACGAAACTACAACCTATTTTGTTTTGGTCATTTAAATTCAGGATTCAGGATTGAATCCAGCATGGGTACAATTCAGTGCCTAAGGTTTCCTAACTACAACAGAATGCACTCGTGATACGCACTGAAATCCCAGACCTTGTGCAGCGCTGGGTTTAGCTGTGCAGTTTACAAGTGAGCATGTAGAGCTGCAGATGGGGAATATATGTGGACAAATGTTCTTAGAGGAAAATAAATAGTGAAGTAAAGAATATCAGCTAGAGACTGAATTTTTTATTTTTATTTTTTCCTCTGTGCTTGACTACTGTTGAAGCAGCTTGAAAGCTGAGACAAGGGTGTGGCTTCCCTGAGGCAGAGACAAAGGATGGGATTAAGAGCCGGTTATTGTTCTGGGGGTGAAAATTGGTTTACACAGTGTGGTGGTAGATAAATACTGAAGAGATATATTCTGCATAGATTTAACACATAATATGTTGTAAAATTAAGCAAACAGGAAATCCAAATGATGTGGTGTTTCTTAATGTTGGTGAGTGACTTCCATTTCTTGGTATCACATGTCTAATAGCCTTATAGTGCCTTAGTGGAAACATTATACAAGTATAATCCAATAATGCAAAATGCTAAACTAAAGAGCCAGTAAACTGGAGATAAAAGCCCTTAATCCCGTGACCCTTTAATAGGAAACATGGAGAAGAGATTACCAAGGCACAGCAAATGTTTCTGGATTGTTATATGCACAGTTATTTTGATTTGGTACCAATTTGTGTACCCTTCATACTGCTCATACAGCGTTGAAGTAAGAACTAGAGTTAAACAAATAGGCTGCAGTATATTAAAGGATGAGGGTTGTGGGGTTTTTAGCCTTGCTAAATTCCATTGAACAGGCAAGTCTGTCTGCTTTTAATTTTGCCCCGTTCTTTCTCTCCTTTTAAAGAGTTTCCTATGTGAGAGCAGTGGTTTGTATGGGAACATTTTGTGCTGTTACTGTGTGGTGGCAGTTCACACTCCTGGTAGGCATAAAAATGGGTGCAGAAGATGCCTTGCCCTTTTTCCAATGTAGAGAGTGTAAGATAGCTGTGAGAAAGAAACTTTCTGTTTTATGAAATGTTCTGCCCCATAACTCTGCCTTGCTTTTTGGCTACCTACTGCATATTTGGACTGACTTATTTGACTCAAGGCTGCTTTGTGTTCTGTTCTCTTGAAGTACAGGCCAAAGACTTTGGATCTTACTATGCACGTCCAGGTTGGCAGCCCTCTGTGAAATAATGTGATTCCTAATTACACACCCATCTAAAGCCTAGCAGTGCCTCTGAAATGTTACTGGCATCATCAGTGACTCACTGGGATCTAAACCATGGTCCTTCTGTTTAAGTATACAACTCTCCTTCATTTTAATGGACGTTGTACATATATGTACACTGATTCAAGTTGTTTTACTTTATTGAGACAGGAATGTATAGATATTTATCATTAAACAGACATATTTACTACCTTCTGCAGTGTTAACAAGAACAATTTCTTAACTTTATCTCTGGAGAACAAACAACCAGGGAAACATATTGTTATCGTGTTTTTAATACTGGCAATCTGGAGAGGTAGATATTGTGCTCTGCACTTTCAGCACAAATATGGTATAGACTTTATTAATGTTTACATTAGAAGCCCTAATTTAATTATTTGCAATTACTACAACAGTTTCAGAAGGCAGCCAGTGGAAATACAGGTTTTCTGTTGTTGCTTCAGGTATGACTAATTTGTCACTGAGAACCAAAAAAAAGGATTTCTTGTAAGCCTCTGTTGGTATTTTAGTTGTACATTTTTTGTCAGGCACTGGTTAGTGCAGTTTGAAAATGTATACTGGATTCAAGGAATATTTGAGTGATGATGTCTATTAATAGATAAATTGGTATAATGTAGTATTTAAAAATATGGATTTCTGATGATGTCTGTCTTGTAGCAATGACCAGTGAGCAGCAAAGGAGCAGGGAGAATATATATATGTGTGTGTGTATTTCTAACATACGGGAGAATTTGCTACCGATGAATTAAATGCCTTATAAAGTAGATCCCAGCAAAGCGGGAAGTTTCCTCACTAGTGTGTGTCAGAAACCAAGGCCATGGTTACAGTGGATATTTTGACTTCATTTGACCTGAGAGAGCAAACTTGAACAGAAATCTGAACTTTTGGCCTGTGCCGTTTCTTATTGCTTGTGACAGCTCTGAGCTTGTTTGTGTTTGTTTTCCCCTGAAAGAGGCCTGTATGTCTGAGCTCCTCCAGAAGGAGGGCACGGATCAGAGAATAACTAAGGGACGGAATCCAGGTTTTACTCTCTGCCATACAATGACCTTTTAAAAAGTGCATCATTTGGCACTGTAGGATCCATTGATTTCTACTAATGTCGTTTTATGCTTTAGAGCACTGTGAAAACTCTGTGGAATTTAATCCTGTAACTCACGCAGGTGTGCTAATAATTCCTGCGTAATCAGGGCACAATGAAAGTCTTGCCTCAGTCAGAAATTACGCTGGTTATTGTGGAACCAACAAAAATGCAGAAGAGGATTAGATTTTGTTAATTGTGTCGACTCCTTGATTACAATGTGATAAATTTTAGAAGACTGTTTTAGAATTAATTAGTGTTTCCTACAGATAAGCTAAAACTAGTCTCTGAAATTAGTATTGCAGGCTAAAAAACTGTAAAAAATAAATTCAGAGAAAAGCTAAAGATAACCAAAGGCTGAGCATTGAAAAGATGAGACTGGCAAGCAAATGTGTTCACAGATGCTTCTGTTGCAGTGGTATTTTGTCACTTAGTTCATGAAAGGCAACTTCTTCTCTTAGGCTACCTCTGTGCAATGAAAGAATTGTTGCAGTCTCCAGTTTGTAGCCTCTGGGCTGATAAATTCAGCAGCAAAATGAGTGGGTGACAGAAAGGTCATCTTACTGACAAACTACCCTATATATCTTTACAGATACATAATGCGTGGATTGATGGCTAGAACACACATTCATTTTGCCAGAATCCCTCTGTCTTCTTACCTACTTCAGGCTATGGATTCATGAGGTACAGGTGACTTCTGTAGTTACCTGTGGTGTTGAGAACCCAGAGATGAAGTGACTGACTGAAGTCAGACTTTGTTTGAAATGGTGGGAACTTACCAAAGGTTCAACAACTCATTCAATTAAGCACACAGCCTACCTGAAATTCTCACTAATTAGATAAACTTCTTGGGCTTGAAAAATAGGGGTTTAGTATTTATCTTGAAAAATGTCCTCCTTTGATATTTCTGCCATGTTGTTTTTTAGTTAACCTAGTAATAAAAGGAAGAAAAGATTCCCTTAGAAAACTTCCACGTGGTTGTTCTCAGTGGTTGTTCCAGCATTGCAAAGAGAAATATTTTGAGCCTGCCCCTGAGATGTGAAGAACGTGAAGTGGTTGGTAGTTCTTTCCCCTTCTGTCTCGTAACTTCCTATGAAATTACTGGCATGTGTCTCAAACTCAATACACGCTCTTGTGATTTTCTTGCAAGTTTTTTAAAACAAACTTTTCTCAGTGGTTATTCTCCTCTTTGTTTCAAGAGAGAAATCTTAAGTGTTTTCTTGCTGAAATCTTCCATTTCAGTTATTAAAGCACTCTGCCTATTCTCATGTCAAATAATGCCCTTGCTTTCAGATCCTTACTCAATAGAATAGAAGTCTCCAAATGTTGAGATTCACCCAGCAGTTGTTACTATAAAAGTTAAAAAGTACTTTTTTTCCCCTTTTTTTCCTATTCTCCACAAAATGTTGGCAGCCATTTGAATTTTTCCTGTATAGTGGAGCTCCTATGAAATATCATAATAAATCTCACCAACTTCCTGATAAACTTGTCAACAGTTAGAATCTCATTGTCAAGAAAAAATAAAATATTAATGTTTTTCCCATCCATAATGACTAATTTTCCTGAAGCTCTCAGTCTATGGAAGTACTTTTCCTCCTCTGGCATTCTGGTTAGATGCTTGTTGTGCCTGAGCTGCTTGAAATACCGAAATACGTAACATTTGGGTTTCCAGCTGCTGTGTGGAAAGAGATTCTATCATTTCAGTCTGGCAGCGTTTCAATGCAGTGCTGCAGCACACGCTGCTGCTCCTTTTCCTTCTCTCTGCACATACAGCTGGTTCTTTTGAAAAGGACTGAGAGTCGGGACAATGAAAACGTGGCATGTGCCTTTTATTTTAAACAAACATGAATGATATTAAGTGTGGTCTTCCAAGCCATTCATCATTATTAGTGTCATCTGGAGCTCAACTGCTCCCCTCTTTGTTTTTAGCACGTTTTCTTCTTCTGGAAAATGCCAGATTGACAGCCTTGAAAACTGAAATCCCTGTGTTTGTCTTCAGGCTGCAAGAGGATAGTCAATGACAGCACAAACACCCCTCCACCTCATCAATATGCCTGAAGTGTGAGCGAAGGTAGTTCAGTCTCCGTGGCCATTAAATCCTGTTGATTCCATCAATAAGGATGCCAGTTACTGAAAGATGTCATAGTGACTTTGTGATCCGAATGACTGCTCAAAAGACACTAGATTGAGACGCCAAATTCATCTCACATACCTCGGCGCCTATACGACGGTAATGGCTTTCATTCACGGTGAATCTGGGATGGATTCAAAAGGTGTCTTAGATTTAAAGCTTTCTAAAATTCAATAACCATTCCCCTGAGCCACACAGTCCCTTCATTTACTTGAGAAACTTGTTCATGTTTTTTAACAGGTTCCTTTTCATGTATGAGGTCTCTATTGCTTTCAGTAGCTTTCTCCAGTAGGAAATGGTTTCTGGGATCTGGGGGGCATGCGAATAAGAATACTTACAGATTTACTTGAATGTAAAAACCTGCATACCATCTGGTCCTGCTGCTTGGATTGGTTGTATGCTGCTAAGGAGGGTGCAGGTACCTGCCTTTAACCTGAGTTCTGACCTCACTTGTGCCACCAGCTGGGGTTGCAGAAATGTAAGGGACTGTAAGGAGAGCAAAGCGCAGTTGGGTGGACCTCAGCAAAATCCTCTGGCTTCCTGCCTCGCTTTCCCTAACAAGAAGCTGGGGACAGGGATCCTCAGTGAGATGAGATTTTAAAATATGACTGATTTATTTTTGAGTATTTTATTTGTCATGTAAAATGCTAAGTATTACTGCCCTAGTTAAGTTATCCATTAGTAGATTGACAATACGAGGGAGGGCTTTTAGATTTTTGGTTGTAATAAGACTTTCAGGCCACTGAAATGTGGTGTAGATAATTTGCTGTCTTCCTTTTTGTTTCTGAATGCTTCCCTGGAAGAGAAATATTCTTAGAAAATTCAAATACAAGTTACAGCAAAATTTGCTTCAAGAAAAACCTGTAGAAAACATATGAGCTTCATTAGTTATCAGGCAGTATTTAACTGAACCAGTATGTTGAACAGATGCTGCTCACCAAAGGGTGCTTCTGTCTAAAAATCATTTTGAGCATAAAGGAAAAGAAAATGAGGAAAAAACTGTAGAAAATTTACCTGTGAAAAAGGAAGTTGAATTTAGCCTAAAACAAATACCCCAAAACAAACCACTTTTTCTTAGCATCCCAGGAGTTCCATGTCTAAGATGAGTGTTAATGGTATGCACAGTCCTCAGACAGGCTCTCCATAGTATCAAAGGGTGTGCAGGGGGCTTGGGGAGGATTTAGTATCTTTCTGCAGTTGAAATAAATACTGCTGATGGTATTTTGGTGCTGGTTGCACCTCCACATTGCTATAGTGAGCACAAACGTTTTTTCAAAAAACTAAAAGTTTATGGAACTCAAGCTTCTTTTATGTCAGGTTCCTATCACACGTGGACAGTGTGTCTCATGGATAGATGGTGGGATTGTAGTTTGCTGTGTGCTGACTGCTGGAATTACTGGGGCAGGTGGTGGCTGAGTGTGGCCTTTCCTGTCCAGGTGGCCATGCGGTGGGTGAGTCCCTGATACGCTGTGCCCCTCAGTGCAGGGGAGCTGGTGAGAAAAGTGACAATTAGCAAAGTGCCCTAAGTAAAGTGTTTTGATTATTTTTTCATACCGGGAGTACGGGGAGCAACTGTCGGGCAACTCTTCACCAGGATTGTGATTTGATTCTGCAATAGCAGAAATACAACTTCCATCTCATAGCATGCAGGTAAATCACAGGTGAGCCAATGGCCCTGTCATTTCCTCAGATAAGCTCTGCATTTTGCTTGTCATTAAAGATGGTCCAAAACCATTTTGGATATCTTGAAAATTGCAGCATATATAATCTATCTCTAAATCCTATTGACATCCCTGACATTTATATCTTTCCTAACATATTTTATTCCTGTGTATATCTCCAGTAAGAAGGGAGAAGACATTTTCACACTGAACATAGTTTCAGATGTATCAAATAGCCCAATCAACTGTGGCTTAAATAATTTGAAACTTTTTTCCATTTACTTTAATGGGATCTGTAATTTGGAGGTGAGCGAACTATGGGAGGAAATTAAAATTTGACTTCTACTATTGCATACCACAATATGTTATATAGTTCTTTTTATATTCTTTTTAGGGCAGTAGCACTTCATTAGTATATATAATTTTCATTCTTAGGAGGTTCTCTCACATTCTTAACCTTAAACTATATATAAAGTTTGTTAAACATATAAATATGTAGAATCTACATGAAGTTCATCATGTCTGTGCCTTAAGGAAGACACTTTTATTGTGAATATTACACTTTTAATTTATGGCTGCTTTTAAATAATATATTAGTAATCAGTAAATGATTAATACACATTTTCCCCCTTAGGTATTTAGGGCAGCATTGAGTAGGACAGCAAGAAGTAATGCACATTATAATGTATAAGTGCTACGAAATAATGGATAGCATCCTGTAGTAAGGTATTTTAATATTATTTATACATGTCTTTCTCACATGTTATACAGTGGAGCTACTTGCAGTAATTTAACTTAAGAAAGCAATGCCTAGACTCGTTATCCATTAGTCCAAAATTGTCATCTTAGTTTATAGTGATACCGATATTTGCTATTTACCTTTTTAAAACATTAATGCTGTTTACTGCAGCACTGTCTGGACCAGTGTAATAGAGAAAGAGACTTAGAAACTTGTAAGACCACCCCTGCAGTGTGGGCAG
The DNA here is from genome assembly GCA_004320125.1 of Scolopax mira. Lineage (NCBI taxonomy): Eukaryota > Metazoa > Chordata > Aves > Charadriiformes > Scolopacidae > Scolopax > Scolopax mira. The sequence continues at coordinate 132,715 of BJBW01003670.1, read as the reverse complement.
CAGGAGGGAGTCCCTGCACCCATGTGGCTCCCACCAGGGTCAGGGGGAGCGTGGGGAAGGGACAGACACTCAGGGGCTGAGTGAGTAGCTTTGCATATACTGCCATTAATTCTCATTATGGTTCCGATTAATAAGTGATCTAATAACATAGCTTAAAATGCCGATTTGCTGCTCTCTCTTTTTGAGGATTGCTTCAGGTTGAAATGGAAGGAGATGGTTTAAGATTTTCTTGGATTTTAGTCCGTGCTTTAGGGAAGAAAAATGCAGGCCTTGAGATTCAGTAGTCAGTTTGTCTCTTACCAGGGCTCCAATTTTTGTGTGTTCAGATTTTCCATAATCTACTGCGACTGTCTCTCAGTGAAGTGACTCTAATTTATACACACCTCTTTGTTGTAAGACAGGGCTTTTTTTTCTGCCATATTTTCTCTATTTTGATAATTAATACAACGTTTCATTTCTCTGTTCATTTTCACTATATTTTAAATTTTTGGAAGTGAAACATTTTCCCAGGATGGCAGTAGGAATCATCCTCCAGATCTGTGAAAATAGTAGACACAAACAGAAAACCACAACATGAGAATACGAAATTATGCATATTTTTTTCATAAGTATTTGTATCTGAGTAAACTGAAGAATGAATATGAATAGAAAGCTGCATCGTTGCAAGACTCATCTACTGTATGAAGTTTGGACATCTGAGATTTGAAAAGTATTAAAAGATTTTAAGATTAGAAGGCAAAGAAGGCAGATGGCTTCATCCTATTTAATTTAATGACATTTATTTAGTATGAAAAAGAGAGAAAGCTAACTGTCTCCAGCATAAAAGCTCTTTAAATACATTAGTTCCTGAGAGGCCTGCAATCTGAACATTGCTACTATGCTTTTTAGATGAATTAGACATTGTCTTCCTTTATTCCTTATAAATTGGAAGGCAGAATAGCTTCTGAAGTTCTTTTAATACAGGAGGATACTCAGGCATCCAGTCTTGAATTGCAAGTCCATTACTATGTAACAATGAAAAGTGTAATTCAGAAGTATTTTTCTCTCATGTTGTCTATTAAGATCCTAGACCGTCCCAAAGATCTGCTTAGCAAGTAAATAAAAAGAAAATCTTTGGCAAAGGTCTACTTCAGAGTAGTAAGACCTTCTTCATTTCATGTGCATTATGGTAAGTGTTGCACAGGCTTGGGCCGCGAGTTGGGTTGGGTTCAGAATACGCAGAATTGGGAGAGGGCGTCTATTCATCATTACACAAGTCAACACCTGCACGTTGACTTGTTTCTTTACATAACACCCTCCACAAGGAGGAGTGACACAGCACAAAGTTGCAGGTTTCTGGTGCTCAGAGTTCTTGTTTCCTGACCAGCTTGAGATGAATTTCATACTGTTCTTAGTAACACAATGTGTGCTCCACAGTGCAAGATTCTTTGCTGCAGTTTTCTCATATCGGTTTTTATTCAAGATAACTATATGACTACAAGGATCCTGAGTTTAGAAATGTTTACTCATGCTTATTCCTAGATTCACAGATGTTACTAACACTAGAAGAATGCTTATGATCTTCAAATCTAAATTCCCGTCTATGTGAACCATAGGCTGGCAATAACAAAGCATTTATTTTAAAAGATACTATTTTATAAAGCTCCTTAAGCAATGGTGAGTTTCACACCTTCCCTGGTAGTCTGTTACACTGTTTAATTATCCAGAACAATTTTGAAGAAAAATCAGTACGCTTGGCCTCATTAATGTAAGCCAAAGAAGAGGATTTTTAAAGCAACCTCCAGACAGGATTTGTAAACATCAACTTCATTTTTATTTGGTACAAAGCACATTAACAGCAGCAGCAGAGAGAGAGCTAAAATTTTACAAGTAGAGAATTAATCACAGCGGGTGATGACAGGCTGGTAAAGTGTCTCATTAGTAAAAGAATAACAAGGAGTTTAATAGAGAGTCAGTGTTTTGTAAGTATAATGGCCTGGGTTTTCAAAACGGATTGGTGATTTGGGAATGCCTATGGTTTTGATACCAATTCAAAACACCCAATTTTCAGAAGGCGTTTAAAACCTTTTCTTGCCACCGCTTTAAAGCGTTTTGAGGGTGAGCAGCCCAAAGTCAGGAGACCCTTTTATCAGTCTTAGTCAAAAGTCTTGACTGAGAAATGCCTGTTTGCAGTATTCTAGGAGACACCAGCGTGGTTTAAGAGGCAGATTTTCAGCTCATATAAAACATCACAGACACAGACAATGCAGACAGAACAGTTGCCAGTTTACAGTAGCTGTGATACTGCCCCTACCGTGAACTCCCTGCAGCAGGAAAAGGGTTTATCATGGTAAGGGGCAGCTGTGTGCTCTGTGGAAAGCCAACCCCAGGCCCCAGTCATGCAGCCACAACACTTACCACGGTCATATTTGAGAAACTCTTCATTTTAAACATGCGTTCTGCTTGCAACTGGGAAAACTAACACAAGATCTAATCTAGAAAAGGGTATAATTAACACAGGTGGCAGAAGCAAGAGACGTAACCAGAAAAGACAAGAACAAGCCATAATTTGAATGGACAGATTGGAAAATGGAAGATGTGAGGAAGAAATTTGGGTATTATTGTAGCTATTTTGAGGATGAGCCAGGAGTTTTACAGCAAGCGTGCTGGATAGTTTACTCTTGTGAAGCGTAACTAATCTCTTCAAAAAGATTATCTGTAGAAGTACGGGGTTTTTTTTCTTTTTAAGCTTCTGTTGATACATTTAAATGTATTATTTTGATTGGTTTTTACTCTCATGAGTGCCTTTTCTTCAACTACTGAGCATATAATTTATATAACCTTGTAACACAATATATTGCAGGTAGGCATTTTTATGGCATGTTTTATTTATATTTTACCACTGGTGTGTGCCATAATGACGTCTCTGCTGCTTCCAGTTTCACTCATTAGAGCAGAGAGGACAATGGGCAGAGCATCTTGTGATAACCAGGAGGCAAAGCACAGTTGGGATTTCAGCAATACCTGATTCTTAGAGGCTCTCACCTGGTGTAATATGTAGCTACAAGTTAGTAGACTTAGTAAATGATGTAGGGAGAAGTATACACCAAAAACAATTAATGAGATGCAACGTGATGTAGCAAGACTTAAAGATTTAGAAAGATGGGCTGAGGCTTGGTCTGTAAATCCCCTGGGAGCTTGGTGGTGTTTAATGATTCCAGCTGAAGTACATTCATCCTTAAGGATACAAACTTACACAGTGAGGAACTGAAGAGTTTTTGCAAGTCAGGTAGCTTATGTGCTAATGCTGAAGAACTAGCTTTTGGGCCTTTCTGTATTTAAATCAGGAATCAGATAAAATATTTGGTAATGTTTGTCATGAGGTTTAGATATGCACTCTGTGCTCAGAGATAGTGCCTGTCTCTGCTCTGAATAAAAGCCGTGCTGTTGTGCAAAGCGGTGGTAGGATCAGAACCTGAACCAGATCGGTACCAAACCTGCACTGAAGTGAAGGTTTGTCTCTTAGTGCAAGAAAACCAAATTTTTCTTTTGATGCTTCCCCCCTGCTAAATCTGTCAAAGTCACATGGAGAATTTTGATGCCCCCACCAATCTGTTGAAGTCATATTGAGAAGGTTTTTAGTGTTAGTTATATAGCCAAATTATTTCTAGATAATCAGTGCACAATAAATCTACTTAGGGTGTTTTGTTCTGATGAACTCATTTAAATGTATTATATTTAAAAATTACATTTTCAGAAGCTTCTCTAGACATTTCTTAATCAGTTGTCATGGTGATGTCACTGATTACGGTTTTTAATGTCCCATTTGAAGATTATGCACTACTTAATGATCCAAAAAGTAGGTCTAATTTCTTTAAAGAAAAGAATTCTTTTCATGGAATGAATTACACAGGTTACTCATAGTAAAAAATAATGAAAAAATGCAAATGACACAATGTAAAGAAAGATTTCCTTGAGATTATAGGCCTAGAAGATGTTCTACATGAAGCACACTTTTAATAAACAGCGATAAAATAAAAGAGTTTCAATCAGTGAAAATGTGGATATGGATAAGAGTTAAGAACACCTGAAAGATTCCTGTGCAATCTTCATCTCTCTTTATGATTACAAAATGGTAATGGTCTGGAGAGCACGTGAAATTGTTTTATATTTTAGAGGAATTTGTTGTGACATATTCCTCAGTTCCTGGTTGGACTGTCACTTTGATTTAGGGAGCTTTGCAGACTGCAGCAGAGTTCTAGCTGGGAATTCAGTTTCAGCTTCACCTGAGCGTGTTCCACATTTGGAGGGGAGAAATATCCTCTCATTATTTTTATGTTTCAGACTATTTTTCTCATCCTTAAAGGATAAAATGTTACTAGTGTTTGTTCTAAAAACTTAAAAATATTCATTTCATTAGTATTTTAAATTTCCAGAGGTATTTCTGTTTAATCCTTACATTTATAGATATCCTAGCCTGTACCATCTCTTCCTTTCCATCCAGAGAGTCTAGAACAAGACACATGAACTTCCTCTTACAATGCAAAGTACTGTTTTCTCTGATCAGGCCAATATCAGGCCTATTTAAAAGTCAGTTTCCATTTGGGCCCATTTCCTCAAAACTGATTGGAAATGATGCTTGCACTTAGACAGGAACCCCTGAGTGCTGAGGGTTGGGGCAGGAGGGCACTTTAAAGCTTGGCTGATTGTTCCCAGTTGCTGTGCTTTGCTTCGCATCAGGGGTGATCCCAGAGCACTTGAACTGGGCTCCATTCAGTTTCACTTAAACCAGGCAACCTTTTCCAACCCCAGTGAACCTCCTAAAGTTACTCCAGAATAAATCCCACTGAATGCGAGTGGCCTCAGTAACAGCGGGTTCTGTCGCCCCGTTCTCTGCTCTCTCCTAAGGCACACACAGCACTAGGGTGACATTGTGTGTGTGTCCCTGCTGAGTGACTTGTGCAGGCAGTGGCAGTCGGCTTCTGCATCCAGGCACCACTCAGGACATGCCACCTAATCTCCTATTCATTCTCTCTTCCATTTGTAACATCATATAGTCCTTAAGGTGATCTGGGGCACGCTGAAGTCAAGCAAGAGTGAACTGTTTGTTTGCTAGCAAAAGAATTATCAAAATAGTGAAGGGAATGTGGGGAGGAGTACTTGTGATACGCTGGAGAGCCATTTGGTTACAGGGAATACAGGGCAATTTTCATTTCATCCTTTTTTTGGGGGAGCATGGTCTATGCAGTTTGCAAATTTTTTTCTTTTTTTTTTTTCTCAGAAGTTGCGTGTAAATTCACAGCTTGATCAAATAGTTTCTTGAAAAAAACCCAAACATATATAACAGCTATAATAGCTAGAACATGAACATCTGGTGCTCTTTCGCAGCCACAAATCCTGTGTTTGGCATGGAATGAAGACTGGACTAGAGAAAGAAAGTGGTTTTATTCAGCAAGAAGCTTAAAGATAAAACCCTTCAGAGCTGAACCCAATTGTCGTTTGAGATATGTGTTAAGGTCAAAGCTGTACTTGGTGGTAATTATAGTTACCTTCCCATGAAATCTTTGCACTTGTACTACAAACAGTATCAAAAACTCTTGACTGTTTTTACTGCAGAGACAAATAGTGTTTTCTTTTTCTTTGCAGTAAATAATGCTAAGTTAAATGATCATTGCATTAGTTTTGTTTTGGTGGATATTACTGCAGTTAATCCACTATCAGTCAAAATAAACTTCACAAAAAAGCTTACAGGGAAATAGTAAGAAATAGTATAAAAACCAATTGGCCATTCTGATCAGGAGACCAAGCTGCTTAGAAACCCAGTCAAGAAATGAACCAGCTCTTTTCTTAGAACAGGCAGCCATTCTTAATTAGTATCATCTCCCTCCTAATTTCCCTCGCTCCTTAGAGTGAGAAAAACTGTCACATACCTTTGTGTGCTCTTTCAAAAACTTTGCATGTTTTCTGTAGTGTAGAATATGTGTGGACAATGGGACTTATAAATAAAGAAAATAAATTTAACACCGCAAAATAACTCTCAGTAACCAGTCTCCCTGGCTTTCCGTATCTAGAAAGCAAATGAGAAAGGAAAAAGAAGAAAACCAAACCCCAGAGCTCCCATTTTACTATCCTCTGGTTGACTCTGGTAGAGTGAGACTCCCAGGCTCTAACAAATAATCTACCTTTATTTTAAGACCTCAGCTCTGCTGTTTTGCTTTCAGCTTAACGTCTGCATAAATTCATGCACTACTTCCATCCTTTTTTACCTTCTCGGTCTTGTTCTCTGAGGCCACATTGCAATTTTCAGATTCTGTTGACACGAGTGAGTCTTGATGGTTGTCAGCGCTTTGCAGCAGAGTGCCAGGGTTTGTCCCCTCAACGACTAACACGTTCCCTACCGTGTCTTGTCTAGAAATCCCTCCTGCCTTTCTTCATTTCATCAATTAGCTTCCTAGCTCCTTTGGCACATCATCACGGTCCCCTAGGTTTCCTCAGGATGATGGCTTCTGTTTTGTGGTCTGTGTCCCTCTAATTATTATGTAGAAGCTCACAGCTGAAGGTATTTCTATTTCACTTACCTCTAGGAGGAGAATTTTTTTGAAGGAGTAGATTTCTGTATACACCTCATCATAGTTTAAAAAATGAATACATGTAAGATTCATAGACAACCAAGTTTTAAGACTTCAGACTTTGACTTCATGCTTTTTCTTATTTTAGATAACCTATTTTATCTATATTTGCATGGAATCGGAGAAGTTCGAGCCTTCCAATTGGCCTCTCTGTGAATTATTCACAAATTCTTCCTTGTCTTGGCCAAACTTAAAGATAAGCATTCCTTTTGTAGAATTGTTGAGTCTGGTTTGTCTATGAGCGTAGTCGTACCGTGGGAAATTCACAAAAGAACTCTGGTTTAGCTTCACTTCTTTCAGCGGTTGGACTTCTTTGAGGAAAGGCAAGTCCTGTTAGAACAAGAAATTTTGAGTGGTGAATAACATAAAGAATGTTATTCAAGTGCCCAACAGCACTGTAATTTAATGCTTTCTCTGTGGATGACAATAGATTGTATTTTATATATTTATTATTGTTAACATACTCTAACTGCTATCCCTCATTTGTTCCCAGTAATGGTCCATTTATGGACATACAATAGCTCGTTTAGGCCAAATATAGGTCATTACATTTCTGTGAAGTGTTCGTCACTTTGTGGCATTATATGCTGACCTTTTCTTTCTCAGATTAAATAATTTCATACTGATTTATGCAAATTTTTTCCTCTCTCTCTTTTTTTTATTCCTTTAGCCAATGGATGGAAATTTATTTCCCTATTTAGAGTGACTGGTGTGCATTCACACTAATGATGATCAGCTCTTCAAGGTGGCATAAAGAATGCTAAACTAAATATATTTATTTGTCATTGAATATTCAGAAATGATCATGGTGTTACTTAATTATTGTTCACCAGTAAGATACATGGTAGAAGGGTGATTTTCTCTAAACTTGAGACCTTTTCCATGCTGGCATTCAATTTGATTAATGTTTACATTAACAGCAATTTATTGGTCACTTACTCAGCAGAAGCTTTCCAAAGAATGATTATATATGCTAATATATTACTACTTACATACCCATAAAACATACGCAGATTACAAATTGGAAAATATAGGACTAATTAACACTGATCAGCAGATGTGTATGCTGATGTGATATATTGAGGAAATCCGATTTTCAGCTTCATTTAGTCAGAATCAACATGTTGACCATCATTTTGAAGAATGCCTTAGTGAGCTTTACAACACATCAGTGAGGCCCTATTCATATATTCAGCCTTGGTTTTCTGTAAATCTAAAATAGATAATAATGTGATTAAGTTTCAGATATATATCTATTTTGCATTGGATTTTAAAATCGAGTAGCAATTCCATAACTGTGTAAGTAACTGTGCACTGGTAAAACAGTCCAAGGAGGATACTCACAAGGCTGATTCACACAGCCCCCCAAATATGTTTCTGAATAGATGAAAACAGAAATCTTGCTTTTTTATGTATTGTTGTTAGATATTTTTATTATGATGAGACTAGGAGATATGATAAGAAACAAATCACGGCACAACTAAAATCAAGAAGAAGAAACTTTAAGGAAATGAGTCTGTTTAGAGATCATTACCTGTCTATTACAATACGAAAGGAATAGCCTCCACTTCTGGTAAAAGAAATGTATCACATGAAAACACACTTCATGTTTGTTTTGCTGGAGTACATTCACACACAAGTGCAGCAGGTGGTAGTGGGCAGCAAAGGGAGGCAGATGAGCAGGTTTATGAGAGAAGCCCTCAGAGCAGAAACCAGGGCGAAGGAGACGGCTGATCTTACTCCCAGCCCCTAATCAGAAAGGAAGGTGTCATTCCTGTTTACTCCTAGGCAGTGCTGGGAAATGAATAGCATTAAACATTCAGCAACATTATTCCTTTTCTATGTCTGCATAAATTTTTAACAGTTGCGGTGTCAAAAATAATTTGTATAAGTTACAAAGCTGGGAAATATGTTCAATCATAATATGGCTTTGCCAGCCAGTCCAATAAATTTCATTTCTGAGTATTGTTCTTAAAGTCTGCACTGGACTGTTTTTGAATCAATTTGAAATTAAATTTTAAATTGATGCCACCTTCCCTCACATTGCAAGAGGCTGAGTTTTAGCCCACTAAAAAGTACCCAGCTACAGCTTTGCCAGCGTGCATATGCTCACACACACAAGTACCTACTTGTTCTGTCATCCCTGGTGATATGAGATATATATGTGTATTTTATATATACACACACATATGTTTACTATAAAACATATATCTCATTTTAAGTTGCTGTTCTTATGAAATGCTGTTTCAATTATTTCTACTCTCTAAGTCCTACTTTTAGCATTTTTATTGTCTCACAGACCCACCTCCAGCCCAACCTTCAATCTCCCCACTTTCACTGCTCTACCAGCTTTATAGATCTTTCAGACATTTGAGCAATATGTCATATTTTCTCATCTGTTGTGAGCAAGGTTCAGGTCATCCATGCAGTTTGTTCAGCTACTGTAATTGCTTCGTCTTAACAGGCTGGGAATGCTCTGCTGGAATATAACAGTAATGTAAGGAGATCCATGAACTTGAAGAGCTTTTCTCTGCCTCATCAAATCTCTAAGCATTTCAAATTTTAGTAACCTCTAGTATTATCTGATTTAGTATTCCAGTGTATTATGGCTTGCAAGCAACATGGGTGGACCTTCAATTAATGGCTTTGCTGTTAGAAACAAGACTGATGTAGGAAAAGAGGGATCTGCCTTTCTTCTCTGGTCAGGAGGACAGACCAAGGTGAGCTGCTGTGTGTCCTTAGCAACTTTGCTACCTGAATTTACTTCAGAACATTCCTGAATGTAGGCCCCTGATTTTGACAAACATTTCACCTTCAAAAAAGCCTTTAGTTTCAGAATGATGTCTTTTGTTGAAAACAAAGAAGAAACATACAGAGCATATAAAACCACACATTTTATGAAGTAAAGATTTTAGGACTGAATTGGTTTTTATTTTCCAGCTTCTGGTGAGAACTCTGTAGCACTAATGTAGTGTAGAAGTTAGTATTTCTATACAGGATGATGATTTCTCTAGTTTATGTTGTGTTTGTGCTAAAATTTAAATATAGGAATCTGTGAGTCAAGAATATGAAAGCTAGAAATCTGTCCTGGCTTCGCTCAGTCAGATGCACTGAAGCGTTCTGGGCCTGCAAAGTGCTTTTTAATAACCTGTTAAAGTACAGTTAAGGAACTGCATTACAATGGTCATGCCTTGTTTGGATGCACTGATTTTTGAATACTTACTTTCTCTGTAGTGCATTAACATAACTTAGTTAGACACACTTGAACATAGTTTTTTGGTTTATAATGCACTAATTATTTAAAAGCACTGTATAATGTATTTGTAATGGTGGCTGGGAAATCTCTCTTGAACCTGGCAAGTGTATGGAATGGTTAGTGTGCCTGAGGAAGCCATCTATGGCATCTGGGTATGGTACATCTTACTGATTTCATCCCTGTCCACAATACATTTTTGTGTCAAAAGATGCAGAATGTTCTTAGCCAAGTCCAAGTAGTCTCTCAAATTCCTGCCAGCATCCTACTTCCAATGTGATTAAATTCTTCTGTGGTATCTTTTTCAGTTTAAAAGCCTGTCATTATTCAGACCTTTGTGTATTTCCCTCTTCTTTCTATTATTAGTCACTGCTAATTGAATATGTAAAAACAACCAGGCAGCTATTTCCAGTCACATTTTGTGAGGGTGCATCCTATTGTGGGAGGTCATTGTTTGTAGGATGCAGAAATAGATGTTTCATGTTAAACCTGGAGAAAAGATAGTGCTGTATGCTTATGTTTGTGTGCATACACATATGCTCATATATGTATATATGTGTGTGTGTGTGAACAGCAGCCTTAGCAGCCTTCTAAGTCCTCTTTTAGAACAAGATCCCTGTTTGCATATCAAATTAATTTGGAAGTGGGGCAATTTAAAAAAGTCAGTAATTCTTAGGCAGGTAAGTGAAAGGTCATATTTTGGGAACAAAGAGAAAGAACATCAATTTTATGCAGCAAATCCTGTTTATCTTTTTCATTCATCTGTCAATTTTGAAAAATCGTACGTTATCTAATAGTTAAAAATAGAGCTATGCTAACATTTTACAGAAATCTTGTTCTAGGTCTTAAATTCCAATTATTGTCTGTAGACATTGATAACTTAATTTAGTGTACCTTTTGTAAGCAGCAAACCTGGAGCTGCCTGCTGTACCTTAGATGGTTTCAATACTTGTTATAATCCGATGTGTAAGTTAGCGTTCCGTGAGGAATAGGGAGTCTTCCAATTTATTAGCTGAAGTATCTTACATCTTTCGATGCTAGAGAAAATTTTATATTGACATATCCGGAGTTTTTATTGAAGTTATATTAGTGCTATCTATCAGGGATATGCTAGAAAATCTATAACTTCCACCAAAATGTTGCCCATGTGAGCAATTCAGTTTATGAAGCACAATCTTCCAAGGCTGGCTTAGTGCCTCCTGGTTCATTTTTCAAGTGATGTGATGTTTAATGAATTTGTCAAAATAAAAACTAATACACAGTTTCACGTCTATCATCAAATTATGCTTTCCAATATACGGCTAAAAGTATGAAAAAAGACACCTATATGAAGGTCTGCAAATGGAAAACATCTCGGGTCTGTGCTATTCCATTTCTTGTTTTGACACTTCTTTGCAGTCTCAGAGATGTTTTACTTTGGTTGCAATTACACTGGGAGTTTGTCCAGATCAAGTAATGACAGTGTTTCATTATGTGAAGCATGTAGATATTTGTCTGTGGTGCACCATCAAGCCAGTCAATATATTTGCAAAAAAATAAATAAAAGGAGAGGTTGAGAGGTCTTTATGACCTTGTTTAAAGCAATCTCAGATCCCATTTTCTAAACTACTAAACAGAGATTTTCAGACTCATTCGTTTTCTCTTACATATTAAGTCAGAACCTTATATCAGCTAACAGAGTGACATTTTTAAAATAGCTTGACATAATGTTTGCCCTGTTTATATATGCTGCATCGTTTTCCCAGGGCCTTAAGTTTCTTTGAATAAAGCTAAGAACAGTAAACCTTCAGGAATACTAAAAGGGAAAAGATTTCTCTGAGCCCCGGACTGCAGGATGAGTAATACTGGCTACCAATTTTCATAATCATAGGCGGTTGTCAATCATCATAAATCAGTCTCTGCTGTGACCTCTGTGGGATTACGCAGGGCACTGCAGAGTGCTTCACGAGTTTTATTTTTCAGTTTTGATGGAGTGAAGTAATGTCATAATGGCGAGAGGAGAGTTACAAGACCTGTAACTTCTCAGGCCCATTAGCCCAGTCCGATGCCGCCCTCATACAGTGGGGGCTGCACGGCTCTGCTTTCCCTGCAGCTGGGGCCAGGGCTGGCAGTCCCCTGCCCTTTCTACATGCAAGTGCAATGTTCAGGCATATTAAGCTAATAAAGCATATTAAAAACCCACTGGTGGGGCACTGCTGATTATGGAATGTAAACTAGGCTAACCTTGCAGCACAGAGAAGCTTATTGTGCAGAACATAGAACTGTCAACATGTATTTCGTCATTAGAAAAGCCTATCTTAAGTCTGTCTTTTTAAATGCTGTAATGCCAGCTTCTGAGCTGAAGTGATGTGGCCTTGAATTTACTGGAGTGATGATGTTTTATATCCACCTATATAAATTTTATAAATGTAGATGCTATTAACACCAGCACATTGATGGAATAATATTTAAATGCCTCAAATGCATCTGGCCAAATAGCTTGCTGGCCTTCAAAAATGCGTGTTTTGGGCATGATACTGAGTGTGCCCTAATGCATTGGATTGTAAATGTAACTTTATAAATGTACATAATCATGTCGGGTCAGGAATGTGAAATAAGAGCTGTGTGACAGCAAACAGTAAGTACCATCTGTAGCAAAAACTCCTTTTGCTGCAGAATACAGCATATACACTGGCCAGGCTAGTGCCAGCCCTAGGTTAGTCCCACTACTTCAGTCCTGTGCAGACATTCCAACAACTTTTCTGCTGTTTTAGCAGTTTCCCATTATTTTCAGTAGATGATACCACTGGGATAGTCTGCAGAACCAACACACCATCAAACACTGAATTGAGATACTAGGTCTTGCAAAGAAATACAGAGGGCTTCAGAAATAAAACATGATGATAGAGTTTTTCTGTGGGTGGTTGTTTTTTGGGTTTTTTTGCCAGGCAGGGTTGAAGGCCCTGTCAGAAAGAAAATTAAGATTTTGAAAAAGGCAGAGAATTCTGTGAAATGATGATCACAGACAGATGTGAGTCTGGGAATAAATAGGAGAGGTATTATTGAAAGCCAATCTGCTGAGGTCTGTGATTACCCCAAAGGGGTTAATTGAGTTTTTCAAAACATTTTCCATTGGTTTCAGATGATAATATCTAACTAATGAATCAAGAATGAAGATTCCTTGAAGGAATGTTCATTAGCATAATTATGCTCATTAACATAAAGTGTTCATCTCTTAATATGGATCTGATTGGCTTATTTAGGATTAAAAGCCTGGAGCTGCAAAGCTGAAGATGACCTTTGCTATGAGCTGGCAGACTTTGCTACTCAAAAGGCTTGTGATCGTAGGGTGCAGGAGCCTGTGATTTCACCAGTGCTTCCAGTGTGTTTTTGTTCACGATTATAGCCTCAGAATAATCAAGGCTCTCAGAGTCTCTTTTCACTGCCAGAATATCTAATATTTGCCAGTCAGACCAGTTCCTGTGAGATGGTATTGTACGTAGGAGTGTATTCTGGAAACAGTTAATATAGAACCTCTGTGTAAGTTGAGTTCATTTATTCTTGGTAATAACGGAACGCTAGGGTGGCATCCTAATGTCCTATTTTTCTGCTTAGTTGGAACCTGTCGTGTGCATGTTGACATTAACATGAAAGCTGAATATGAAACTTGACTTCGCTACCTAGAACATTAAAATTTCAGTAAGTTCAAAAAAGAAAAATGCAAACATTTGAGAGGTCATTTTGCGTGTTCATTTCTTATAGTAAATTGCATGCAGCTCTCATTATATCATTTATCTCTCATACTAGCTTAATTTGGACGCCTTCCAAATTAAAATGGAGACAAAGTCATTGTTTTGCTGTTTTCAAAAAAGATGCTGAATTTCATATGAATAAGGCAATAAAGCAATGTCTTGAATACTGAAAGGAATACACAATTTCCTTCTGGTAGCTCTGCTGGCAATTGAGTTAGTGTGTTTCCCTTGCTTGAATGGCTAACGAAAATAATGGTTTTGTCCCTTCAAATGGCACTGTTGGATCCAAGAGTTGATTTCAGCAGTGTGACTCATACATCATGCTGTCGTAGTTCGCATATGGTCTCTTCTAGAAGAGTTTCTTGATGGCTTGCTCTGTGATAAAACACATCTCTCCACAGCTTATATTGTTTCTATTGCTTCCTCTGCACTGCAAAGGCAAAATAATGAAAGTCCTGCTTATCCCTGAATGTTCCCTTTAAAGGCAGTATATGATGTTATTACTGAAATCATAATTTTCAAAAATGATCAGACAATACTTATTTTTTTAAGAAGAATCATTACATAGTGATATCCACACAAGAACTGCCTATTGCCCCTGCCAGCGTAAGCTAAACTGTTGGCATGTTGCATGCTGGGCTAATAAGGCTGGGGTTTAGGCTGTAATTAAGTAATGTTTAATTACAGATGTCTGTAAGCTGGTCGCAATGAGCCAGGCCAAAGAGCATACCTCTGTGGCAGCTCCAAAACCAGCATCCAGCACCTGTGTGGGGAATGCTAGGAAGCTGTATGCTTTTGATTACAGCCAGGAAACTCCACTGCTTTTCCTGTGCTTGCATGACATTCCTGGGTTTGCATGTGCACTGAGAGCAGTGTTTGACCACTATCAAATGTAAATAATAGATATCAAGAATGGCAATCACGAACATTTTTCAATAACATCTCAAAATAATATGGAGCACGTTCTGAAGAGTAACATGGACAATTCACTGAATTTTAAGTAAGCAAAATGCAAGTGTTTGTACTGGAAAACAACCAAGACACAACTATTATCTGCCACATTTTACTTGAAATATTTTTCTCCATAACAAGTGATGAGAGGAGGTCAAAGACACCCTTTAACTCATGCCCTGGAGATAAACAGAATTCATGCTGCCTTTTAAATATTAACTAGTGGCTGTTCTCAGTTTTTCTATGACTTAAGTAACAATAGTAATCATTAATATCAAATGCTCTTAGGAACCTTTCAAGGCATGGATTTCAAAGAATGCTGCAAAAATATGAAAGCATCTTTATTTCCCAGTTTTGCAAATAAAGAGAGTGATGTGGTTTGGATTAGTGATTTGCCTAAAAGCACACATTGATGTGATGCATTTCTAAGAATAGCACTTAGAAGTTTTTGGTTCTCAGCCAAAGGATCACTTCACTAAACCACTTTGCTTCTGATACCTGTGGTAAGCCCCATGTAACACTGATTGAGATCTGAAGGAGAAGGAAGAGCACCATTTCGTGTAGCAGCAGCACTGTGCTTTTCAGAACCTCAGACTGTGTTATCAGAGAAATCAGAGATTTCTCATCTAAGTACAAACAGACCTGGATTGTTGCTTATTTGACAAGTAGAGCCATAGTGCTCAGTTCTTGGATGACTCTATATAGGAATACTCGTGACTGAGAGGTTTTAGCATTTTTTTCCCTCTGTGTAATTTTTATTGTTGTGCCTACTCTTTTGACGATTTTTACTTCATTGAGAATTAAGTACTGATGGGGCATTAAAACTTAATGTCTCAGCTCAATGTAGAATAGAATTAAATTCAATGTGAATGGTGAAATACACAGCAGTGGTTGTGGGATAAACTTGAGAATAGAAAATGTTGCAAGTATTTTGCTTATAGAGTAAGTTTGGCGTCACTCATCTCATCAGAGTTATTTTTCCCAGATACGCCCTCAGAAAGAGTTGTGTGGGTGTTTGGTTTCTTTTAGTACAAAATAAATTCAAAGTAGAGAATTAGAATTTTTGTGAAGAGGCTAAAACTTGGTCTTAATTGGAGGCAAGGAGAAACTCTGGCTTACGTGGAAAGTGGCTGGAAAATGCCTTTTAGATGTAAATTAAAAGTACTAAGTTACTGTTTTTATAAGCCAGTACCGGGAATGTTTCCTGTTTACCATTTTCTGTGTTTAGCATCACAAGTTTGAAGACAATATAATAGTATTTCTGTTTAGTTGGAGCGTTTTTCAAATATTTGCTCTATTTCCCATCTCTAAGCAAATCCTGCCATTCGTGCCTGCTAGTTCAGTATCCTTTATTTCCCTTTCCAATATTTTCCAGTATGTTTATTGCATTGTCATCGGGGCATATTTTCTTAGAACTACATTGGTTTAACCGGTCAACTTCAGCATCCAAATTGGATACAATTCTTTTATTGAATCCCTGTTGTTAAACATTAGATGGAATGCCAAGTCATGGCGATGCTATTAGTAGTGGGTAAATAATAAAACCAGAGTATCCAATAATTTATTTGAAAGTATCATAATACCAAATAGTCTATTAATATTGTTCACTAGTGCAAAGGGGTCCTGTGGTGACTCAAGGAGTTGCTGTGAGCATCACTAAACTGCCATTGAAGTGAAAGTTCACTGAAGTCACCTAACAAGATGACATCCCACCACTTGTCTGAATGCTGGTGTAGAGCTCCATTCATTAGTTTAGCTACTAATCATTTCTGCCAGTGTGTACCAGAAGAATTAACTGCCGTTCATTAATGATTATGGATCTCTGCTTGCATGTGAAGTGTAGTTGACACATTGCAAAACATGATTCTCGTTGCCTAGGGTAAAAATTTGGTCATCAGCCATATCCTCAGTTGGTGTAAATGGCAGGACTCCAGTGGGGTTCTGCCAGCTGAGGAGCCATCCAAGAATTTTATCATGTTATATTCTCTAGAAGCACATTATCAAATACACTCTTACTCGTGTATTGCTTTATTTTGCAAAAGCATTAATACCACTGTAAGAGCAAATATCTGATAAGTGCAGACTCTTACCCAGTATAAATCAGGACAGTTTTATCAACTAAATTCCTCCTCTTCAGAGCCCCTCTTGTCTGTGATGAATGTTTGTGGTAAATAGCCATGATATCAAACATATTTTTCTATTCATTTTGACTTATGATACAGCAAATGTCATAATTAGGGAGGAGGAGTCAGTGTTTGGTCCCATTTCTGATTCCTTTCACGCATCCCAAATATTGAGTCTTGGAGGGAAATCACAGGTCTTTGACTTAACAAGAGGACTGTGTCCAGACTGGCACACACAGTCTTAGGACAGTCTGTTTGCCCTGCGGTTTTGACTGTTCTCTCTGAAGAGGTTGATAAACCACATTCTTCAAATGAAGCGCTTAAAATTAACAATTTGAAAAGAGAAAAAAGATTTTGAATGACTGTGTTACAAATTTATTGTCATCTGGCACTTGAGTTCTCAAGCGAGCTGTGTAGCATGTTGTGCTAAATTACAGTGAGAGCATGAGTTATGTTACATATTCCATCTTTTACTACATTTTCTTGCAATCTGCAGCAGCCAGTTTACCCTGCCAATCCTCCTCTTCTCTTCTTGTCTGTCTCTGTTAAGAAGCTGAGTTTAAGACAGCCCTGACTGTCATTGCCTAGGATCCAAGCCTCAAAAGCATGAGGCTGGATGGTTCTTTGCTTTCCAAGGACCAAGATGCAAATCTTCTAGTGCTTTTGTAGGGTTGTCTGTCGTCTGAACGAGGCTTTGTGTGGTGTGTAGAAAGTAAAAACAAGGTTAGTTTCTGTGTTGCAGAACCTGGTCTTGCAGTACCTGCCTCTCCCTCTTGGATATAAAAAATTAATTTTTGTCTGTTTGCACTACCTTCAGCAGGAGAAGTTCTTTCTTTTCCCTGTTTGTTTTAACTGGTAAACTTTCACTGCAAGATCTTAATTTAGTGCAGTCCACTTATATGATGTACTTGTATAATTTTTCATTTAGTATGTTTTTAGTTATACCGCTGTGAAGGAGCCTCAGACCAGCTGAGCATATTAAATATTTGAGAGATTATTGTAGCAGCAAAGGAACATTTTTATCAATACAGTTTACGATATAATTAAAGAAATTGAAGTGTTCTGTGTAAACAAGGCCTTAACTTAGTAACACTGGGTTTATTCCATCCTTTTAGCTAGTCCTTATAGCAGAGGTTTGCTGCTATATATATTGGTGGAGCTGTAGAGAAGAGCAATAAATCAATGTTCTTATCATGTCCCCTGTCAGTACCTGGTCTTTACTGGGAAAATTGATGATTAAACCAGCAGATGGAATTCACTGAATCCCAGTCATTCAGACATTCACCAAAAAGACAGGCTACTCTACTGTAAAATCCTCCTGGTCTGGGTGCAACTTATAACAGCCAAAGAGTGCTTTTGTCAGAATTGCTTATGCCACTTCCCTGAATGAAATAAGTTACGTTATTTCTCAGTGTGACTGTAGCTACCTCAGGGCTCTTGCTACTACAAAAATACTCCTAACTGACATTGCTCAACAGAAACCATGTTTATCTAGCTCTAGTCTAACTATCATCTTAGAATTAGGAGGTCGCATGGTAGATACAGGTTAAAGTGGGAAATGAGCACTGCTGGACATGGTCATCAGTGTCACAATAGCATCATCTGGGATGCATTGGATGATGTGTTCCTGGACAGTCTGACAGCCTAAACATGTGCTGAGGAATTGGTCACACACTCACCTAGTATCCTTTGAAATACATTTATGTGATTTTGGGTGCCTGGTGTAGCTGCTGTAGGCTAGATGCAGCTTCAGTAATTGCAGGGAAATGAACTTGGCTCTGCATTTTCTTGACTTATTGATGGCATGTAATAAAATGCAAAAGCCTACCTTGTGTCTGTGAAATAATAATTAATGATAAATACTAGTAGTTATATATTTCTTAATTGGATAAATATACATTTCAGAAAGGAACCGGTCACATTTTACAACCTAATTAAAAGAAAGTATAAAAGGATTATTGCATGCAGTGGTCTATGATAATTGAGAAAGAGAAATAAACCCAAGCTTTACTGCAGGCTATTGGAAGCAAGAAATTCTAGAACAGAAAAGGAGAGGACGTTGCTCTGCAGGGCAACATGGCTGAGCTGCACGTGGAAGGAAGGCATCATGGAGTTGTTGCCACTGTTCCAGCAGTTCTAGGATAATGCTGAACCACACGGCATGAAAGGAACAGCATGTATTATCAAATTCCATTACCCAGAAGCTATTCTTCAGTGTCTTTGGTTCAGGTAATTATCGTGGTCCCTAATTTGGCAGCTTTCAACAAACCTTTCTGTCATAACGCTGCAGTCAGGCAATGCTCAGACATGCTGTTGCAGAACTGGCCAGGGTTCTTTCCCTGGGTACTGGAAGCTGCAGAGAAAAAAGATTTAGTTAAGAAAATACACTTACCTGGAGACCTGTGCTACGTGCTCTGCTCCCCGTATCATTTTGCTTCGGCTAGCAATTTCTCCTCTCTTTTATTGTTTCTTTTTTGAAAAAAGTATGTAAGTATCTCCAAGATTTATAAAAAAAGAAGAACCCACAAAAAACCTAAAGCAATGGCAAAAAGAGAAAACAAATAAAACTACTTGCAAACTGTGGAGGTGTTTTAAAGCATTAATGCATTGCTGTATAGCAACACAAAGCAATCTTCCTATGCTTTAGACTGGGCCTTTTGTGTATATTTTATGTATTTTGTGTATTAGTGTGTCATTAGTTAGAAGGCGTTTAAAGGCAAAAATACCCAGTAATAGCAGTGACATGGCCATGAGTCCAGGATTTGAAAATGAGTGGCCTGACCCAGGCTTTGTGGACAGACTGGACAATTTCCAACGGAAAGATTTATGTAGGAAGATAAGAAATAAAAATGTTGCATGAGACATGCTAGTTTCAGCAAAGTTTTCAGTGATATTGTATTGAAATATTTATTAAGATCAATATATCATCATCATCAAACTATGGCAAATACTGACTGTCAGAACTCCAGGTATGAGCCTTGTCTCCGGCCAAAACTTAGCCCTGTTTCTCAGTGTATTGGCTTGACGTTTAGGATCTGATTCTTTCCTTGATCCTGTGTATAGGCTGTAAGCATAACTCCATTGAAGGTTAGCTAATAAAAGCTAAAATCTCCATTAAGTGAGTGCACTGTAAAGCATTAGAGAGATCCTCTGCGTGTCTATGTGTTCATAAACACATTGACAAAAACCTTTTCTGAGCTCTAAGTTTGATCATCAGCGTCAGGCAGGAAAGAGAGTGGCGTTTTCTGGTAACATTTCTCCTTCACAGGTGTATCAAGAGCTGCTGAATATTACTAGAACTAGGTGGACTATTCTTTTAATTTGGGGTAACTGACTACAATATGTATCATGAAAAAAGGAGAATGCAGTTTTTGCGTTAAGTGCTTTATTTGACCTTTCCTTGCTGCTGAGGCAAAAGACCTAATAAGAGTGGTAACATCCTCACAGTCTTTGGCAGTTGAAGTAAGGCTCTGTACCCTGTTGTCTTAGCTGTGCCAGAAAAATTAAAATCATATTTGCTCCAGCCTTGTTTTATCTTCCTCTCAGTCTCCTGGACTAATGGAAAAGCCGGAGAAGGAAGAGCAGAGCATACACTGATCCTGTCAGAGAAAAGACAACTTCAGAATGTCATTCTTTGTTTCCTGCTGTGGAATGAAATAGTTGACCTCTTGTGGTTTTGACTGACAGAGAATTTTCTGAATCCAGAATATCCCAAACACTCTGAATGAATCTCGTATCATCTCTGGCTTTAGCAGTCTTTCAGGCAGGTGTCAGAATGTCCTGTCCAGCTGATCGTCAGTGAGTTCTGTAAGATGATACTGTCTCCCGTGCTGCTTCCTGTGCCTCCTGTGTCCTGGTAATACTGAAAATCTAGTAAATGCATTCACTTCTGTGACATTTTTTTTTCCTTAGTAAGGAATGCAAGATTTGTCCCATTTTTAACAGTAATATTCCTAATCTTAATTCGTAGCAGTGCACACCCAATTTTTGGCAATACTTTGTCCATCTTTATTTATGGATGGAAAATGCCTTCTTTTCTGGGGAGAACTATCTGACAATTCTTTGAAAGTTTTACTATGTATAAACAGATTATTAATATTCTGCAATAAATATGTACTTCCAATTTTCAAACCCTTAGCAGAAGTGACTAGTACTCTGATACTGTGTTTTTAAAATCCTTCAGGAGGCAGAAGAGTCTCCTTCAATGCTAATTTGTGTATGTGAATTTTAGTATAAAACAGCTATATATTTATTCACATTAAATATTGATGATGCATGTTTCACAATTTCATGAAAAAATCAACTGCAATAATAATCTCCTCCTGGTCCTGTAAAAAAAATCTCCACTGAGCCTCTAGCTAGAGTTTGGCAATTGGCTAATTCTATATGAAAATAGCCTTCTGTTCCAGTACAAAACCACCCAGACTGTAATTTGCTTCCTGAACGTCAGCAGCAGAACTCAGCTGCAGTCCTCAAACAGCTACAACAGCGCAAAGGATCCCTGCATCCTCAGTGATACTGAGAACGTGGTTTGAGTTGCCTGGACATATTTTTTTGGGCAGAATAAGTTCAGTGACTCCAAACCTCGCTAAATGCAGTCCTGCCTGAAACACAAACTACAGGTTTTTGGCAGTGGCTGGGCCAAAAGAATTCACAAACTAAAACTTAGCATTTCCCTCCACAAATGCTTTCTGCTTAGGACAGAGGCTAATACAGTTCATTTAACTCCAGTCAGTTCAAATTCCCCCAAGACCCACAGGAAAAAATTCAAAGCCTTACATAATGTGGAGTAATGACAAAAGTAGCCTGGCCTCTGCACGTAGGGAAGCATGAGTTATTATTGTGAATCGTGTTGATTTTGTTTGGGCTAAAGTAATTCTGAGAGAAGCAGAATGAGTTTGTAGAATTGGATTGAATACATCGTGGAGTTTGGTAGCTTAATGGTAATGGTGCTTGTATCTCTTTCAAGTTCTCTGCTGGGAGACCCGTGCGGAGCAGTTGTGCTCCTGCGTATTTAAGTATGACTGTGCTTGCTTTGGAGATGTGGTCTAAATATTCTCCAGAATTATGCAAAACCCCTAGGTTTGCAAAGGCTCCAGCGTCATTCTTAAACCATTAAGATGGAAGTAAAATCACAGGGGAACACAAAAAATTTTGTAATTAAGTTCAAAAGTTTTTGTAGCACAGATGAAATACATTGTTTGAGGCAGTTCCTTGCCATGAATGTGTTTTGCTTAAGATGTTGCTGTGTGTCCAAAGCCCAACCAACCATGAAAAAACCCCAACAGCTACCCACAAAGGATAAAACCCTAGACTTGCCTGTAAACTGCAAAGCTGCATGACCATAACCCTCTACCTAGAGGTGAACTGGAATGCCAGCAGATGGCCCAGCACAGGCTGATGCTTGCCTCTCTGTACTGGCCACCTTTGCAGACGCGCTGTGTTCTATAGTTACCGGTTATGCTTCTCAGTGTTATTTTACCCCTAGGAATGTTGCCTGTTCTGTGGAGATCCTCTGGAGCTCTGCTCCCCTTGTTTCCTTATCCCACAACTTTTCTATTCTTCCTTTTTTTTTGACCCTTTTCTGTAAAACCATAATTTTATATTGAAATTCTGTTACTGCGTTTTGTGTACTGCAAAGCATTTAACACCTGACATTTGCAGAACTACTCTAATGGAGTGTTTGTGGCTTGTTGGGTGGTTGTTTTGGGGCTTTTTTTTCCATCTGATATACACAAAAGAGTTATTTGTGGTTTGTCTCTTGGTGAGAAAAGCTGCTCTCACTGTTCAGACAGGCTGCTCTGTTGCTCTGGTGTCCATGTTTTGCTAACAAATAACATGCAGTGGGAAAGACTAAAGTTCAAGATATGGCGGTGACATTAGCAGTGGCTCTTTTCTCCCTAAGATTCCCCCAAACCATCTGCCATCAACTGATAAGACCGTGTAAGTGGAAAAATGTAAGCAACAGACTTCCTAGTTCATTGTCTGCATGACCACAGGAGAGATGAAAAAAAAAATAAGAGAACCATTCTGCCAGGAGGTACGAGCATCAGGGGAGGCTCCTTAATAAACTAACATCCAAGATGCAGTCTGAAGAAGAGTCTCTTTAAGAAAGGCTTGACTGAATGAGAGCAAATTCTTTAGAAAGGTACATAGGTATTATATCTTACGGGAGTGGAGACAAGAAACAGTTCTGTAAAATCCACACCTGTGGCCTTTAGGTCTAATATTTATGACAGACAGACTGCGCTTTGATTGACCACCCAGTGTCTAATCATTCTGTAAATATCCAGAGCACGCTATGCGACGGCACTGACCCAGTGGGTGCAGTTTTATTGGAGGCTTCATGCCTGCCTTCACATTATTACGCTGCTGTGGCCTTTTGAGCATAACATTTAAAATGAATGGACTCCACACTGGGTAGGATTTACCTATAAACTGTCATTTCTGTTTATGCAAACAGTCATGACTCTTAACGAGAATTGACTCAATTGCTGGTAGAATACTGCTGCTTCTTCAGCCAGAAATCACAGGCTTCTAAGTCTAATTTTAGGATTCCAGCCATTTTTTTAAGGTAGATTAAAAGAGATTGAATTTTGACACATGAAACCAGGTTTTCAAAAGGCCTATATATTTGGCGTATCGCTGTGATACACATAGTCCCTTTTACATGTATTTTTTATGCATTTCACTCATTCCACAGGCCTTTGAGAGTCTGCCACCCGGGGCTTTGATTTTCATAATACAAGTATTTTTCCTATGTGGGCACATGCATGAAAATCATCTCGCGCAGTCTGGGACTGTGGCTCTAATACAAACCAGTTTTGTGCCTGAATTTTGTTACCGTGGAAGCTTAAAAGTCACCAGAGTCCCATTTCTGAACTCCTCAGGTGGAGTCATGCTGTGCCCCGAGGAGTGAGGGTTGTGTTGGGGCCAGCGTGGAGCGGTGGCAGCCAGAGGGACAGTGGTGGAGGCGGGAGGGCAGGGAGTGGGCAGAACCGTTTCCCATGGAGCCAGGATCTTAATTTTCTGTGACTGGGAAAATCCTTCTCTCTCTCTTTGGAAAATGGCACGTCAAACATTCTTGGCAGTAAAGCGTCCTGAAATCAGTCGGGTTTGGAAGATGCAGGGAGCAAAAAGGCTGAAACGTGGTTGTTCCTTTCCCTGCCCCCGTGTGTAGGCGCCGGCCCCATGGAGCAACCCCTCGCATACGCTGCTGTGGCCATCGTCCTTCCCGTGATTATTTTTTCCTTTGTTCTGTAGCAGAGATTTTACAGTCTTGTAACATCCTCCAGCTGCCTTTATTCATTGTCTTGAAAACCGTCTGCTTACCAGACATGCAATTTTCAATTTTAAAAAGCCCTCATTATTCCCCAAATCCTGCTATTCTTGAGGTATTGGCCTCCAGTCAGATGATAACAATTCCCTGTTGGTCTGCTTATGGTTGAGTGTTTTTTTCCCTTTTTTTACGCTTTAATAATTGTATGAATACAAGTAATGAATGAGCCACAGCCAATTTTTGCTCGCCTTTCTCCCAGTGCTGGTTTTATTCTAAATATGTGTTGGACTTACTCTAAGAATTAGTAGGAGTGATTCCTTTCACAGGTCTTTAAGCCTTCCGAGCTTGGCAAGCCAAAATTACAGGCCTCAGTTGCTGTGCAGCCAACTGTATTTACTTTGCATGTGATAATTCAAATCCAAAGTTCTTTGTGCAGGGCAGGAGGTCGTCTGTTTGTTTTGCAAACTCTGGATTGTAAAACCCTTTTGTTTTTGCTCATGTAGGCTTATGCATTCCCGGCCTGGTTTTCACCTGGTGTAAATTAGTATCAGTTCACCAGGCTCAGTGAAGCTGTAGAGTTTTCTACAAGCTGACAATCTAATACATGGAATTACAAATCACGAAGCTCCAAAAATCACTGCAATAATTTTTCCTGATTTTATTTGGTTTCCATGCAAAGCTGAAAATGGATCTGAGCTTCACTGACAGGTCTGGCGTAAGTGTCAGAGTTGTGGCAAAATCAGAAACCGGACAGTTTTAACCAGATAATGAATTTTTACTAGTGAATTTTCACCCATCCAGTTCTAGGCTGATTGACTGGGAGTTGGGTGTTTGCTGAGCTTACTCAGTGCCATTTTTCTCTCAGGACAGACAGGGACATGAAACCAGATGTTTAGCTGCTATTTAATTTGAGCATTCCCTGTGTTTTAAGGTAAGGGGAGACAATTGTCTGCTTGGGAAAATGAACTGGACAGGAGGGCAGACCCACCAGGGACAGAGGCCCCTTGTTTTGTGGGGTTCTGCAGACTTCAGAGGGGCAGCGTTCACTGCTGTTTCCAAAAGGGAAGGAGAATAGTTTTCTTTTCCCACTTTGTAAATCACCTTGTGCTTTTTGCCAAGGCAAAATGCTGTTATTGATGCCTGGATGGCAGGTATGACAGTCTGTACAAAAGGAATTTCTTCTGGAAGAGGGGATCACAGCAAGAATGGGTTAATAATAAGCTCAAAATGTTTCCAGGCCGTAATTTGCAAGTGGCACTCAAGAGAGGCTAAGTGCTTAATTAGTCAAGATTTCTAGGTCTTCTCATTCACTTCCTCATCTTCTCATGCTTCAGGCCTGCTCTCCCCCTCTCCCTCGCCTCCCCCCTGCCTTTTTCTGCTTGGGTACCGTTCAGCAGCACAGCAGCACAGTGCCTGGAGGCTGTGAACCTCTGCCCCTGCGCCTCGGCGAATCGCGCCCATTCTCTTCTTAGAGGGGCTTTGGTAGATTGGAACGTGCAGCTCAGAAGCAATTGTGGAACTCCCATCATCCACGCTGGAATTTTGCAAACCTGCTTTTTCACTGTGCTAACAGTTCAGTGATGCTCTGAGTGATGGAGCATCTCTACTCCTTTTCCGCTAGTAGTCAGTTTTCAGTGGGGGGTCCTACATTAGGATTTTCAATCCTTTTCTGGTCATTAAATGGCTTGACCCAAAGCCTACTGAAAACAACAAAAGTCATTTCATTAACTTCAGTGGCCTCTGGATCAAGCTGTGTCAGGCTGCATAGGATGGCTCTGAAATAGACCTTTTGAGATTTTTTTTTCCCTTGGAAAATGTTAACACTCGGGAAAAAGCAGTGTTTGTGAACTTCTTGCTTCAGGAAAAATACCGGAAGAAATGGCTGCTGATGATGTGTCAACTTTTTCAATTTGTTTTGAAATATAACTAGTATATAGGTGAAATATTTAAGACAAAATAGGCCAATACATTCTTGAAATAGTTGAAACAATGTTTTAGTTTTCCTCATCTCGCTTTTTTCAGGTTTTGGGAACGTAAATTTGCTTTTTAATCCCAATTTTGGGTAAAAGTATTTTACACATCAAAAGTGTCTGTGAATGTGTGACAACTGTTTTGTATACAATTTCACTACACATGATCACCCTTCCAGAACTTTTGCCACTGGGCCACTTGCCCAGAGTGACATTATTTAATGTGATAATATAAGGAATGAGAAAAGCAAAGTAGGAAAAATGTCTGAGAGGCATATTTCTAATTCCTAAATCTCTTACAATCTGAACAGAAATTTATCATCTTTATTTTTATCAGGCTGGCTATGCATAACTTTTCTCAATCCTACTTCACATTTTAAATCTTTGAAGTTTGGCATCATTTAAACTCAGCTCTATATTCCTTCAAGAGAAACGATATCTTATCTAAGCAAGAAGGACAAATGGTAGAGAGGCGACTCCACGTGAAGCCTGAGCATCGCCTTGCAGAGCAGTAACAGCGCCTGCTTTGATTCCCATTGTATTCCCTCGGCTCACCTCCCACCAGCCTGTTTATCTTATTCACTAGCAGCCAAATATAAGGCTGAAAAAGCTTTTGAGGTTTGTTTCTGTAACACGTGCCAAATATTCTATTCTGATCAGTGTTGACTGTCTTTTGTTTGTTTGCACTTCCTCACGTGCTCTTTCTTTTGCTCTCTGGGGCTTATTGTTTTAAATGTTCCCTGATTGTACCACATTTCTCTGTCCATTTATCTGGGCCCAGGTACACTAATAATGTAATGAAAAAGGATTTTTTTCTCTATGGGAGCAGTTAAAAACTGATGTAAAGAGCTGCACAGAGGAAACCATTTGCAGTTCCCAATAACAACAAGTTTTATTGGTCAATAAATCCCAAGAACTATACTGTTTTGTTTTCTGGTAGCATCTGCTGGCCCCTTATTTATTAACTAGTGATTTCAAAAATATAAAGCACTTTTAATACCAGGGCTTGATCCAAAGCCTCTGGGTAATTCAGTAGGTTTTGTATCGGCCGGTAATACGGATGAGTGCTGCTGCTGAGCCTTTCTGGGTGCCAGGAAAGGCAAAGAGAGCTCTTCCTGCCTACCTCATATGACACAAAGTCAGGGGTTTCAGGTAGCTGCTCATAGGCACGTCTTCTGAATTCCCTGTTCAGCATCCATCTGTGCCTTTAGAAAAACACTGCCCCAGCTCCCATTTAAGCACTATAATGGCTTTCTCTGATGTTGCAGTGCTCTTCATTGAAACTGCTAATTCCCTGAATTCACAAGCTTCAGTACAAACCCGCATTGCTTTGCTGTGTGCATCAGCACTGCGAAAACGGACATTAGAGGCTGCAGACATTGGCCTATCCCTGACTGGGAATTTCTCCTTAGAATGTATTTAACTAGAAGAAGACAGAAACAATAGGAAAAAATCAAAATCAATCAAAATCAAAGCATTATCTGAGGAGCAGTGGCTCTTAGCAATTTTCTTGTTTAAAAAACAAAATTGAAGTTTTCAGATCTCCCATTTCAAAAGGCTGATGCTATCGTGCAATATTTTGATTGATGTGATGAAAAATTGGTGAAGTAAGTAGCTTCAGCATTTCTTACCCAGCATTTAAATTTGTGGATTTAGATTGCCACACACATGGTAAGTCTGATGCAATTTCACTGAGACCTCAGGCAGAATCAGAATGTAGATATAAATCCACACTGCATTACTGCAGTAGAGCTCCTTGAATATTTTAATTAAATTAGTGTTTCAGAAATAAACTATTAAACCAATCTCAATCAAATATCACATGGCAGAAAGACTTCAGGATGTTATGACTGCTGTAGCTTATAATGATTTACTGGGCACCAGGTAATATCATTCAATTTTGCTGTTTGGTTGGGGTTTTTTAATGTTGTTCCCATGCAACTGCACTGGAAGCTGGCTCTGTATCATTGAATTCTGTAATACATTGAATTCTGTCGGTGTCCCGCTTAACTCCTCACCTGTGATCTGTCATTCCTGCCTTTGCTTTAACCTGTTGTATGACTGATAAATGGGTAATGAGATTAATAATCCTTGCCACAATGTGAGCTCCTCATCTTCTTCAGGTGTGTCTGTGTTTCCCAGAAAGCAGATAAATTCTTAATTATTTTAGGCCAACATGCACCTTTTCTAAGAGGATGGAACATATGGAAGGATAGCAAATGATGGTGGGGAAAAAGAATAGAGGAATATCACCTTGGGCTTTTTAATTCATCCATCTCAGACAGACTCACTGCAGGACACCAGCAGTTACTTATGGGAACCAATTTGTTGTTGTTGTCCTGGGTGCCCCTTTTACCATCGTAGCCTCTATTAGGGAATAACAAAAAGACATTCCTCAGTACTGAGAAGGTTTAAAGTGCAGACCAAGGTATTTGTGCCAGATCCATGTCACTATGAGAAAAGCGGAAGGAAGCACAGAAAACAGCATGTCCTAAAGAACAGATGTTGTTAATGAAACATTCACTCCAACAAGTCTGTCCTGGCAGAGCTTGTAGGAGCCAAGTCATCTCAAAATGCCTTTACTTTTTTGCGTTTGTGTTGTGTGTTACAAGGATGATGACACTTAACTCCCATTGACAAGCACTTCTAGCTGAGTGTTACCGTAACATCGGACATTAGGTGGATGAAGATTGGTAGCCAACTATGTGACTTTATCAGCCCCCGGTGCTCGGAGCACACACTGGCTTCCTCATGGTTGGAATGTGTCCTGGAAACTTCCCAGTTTCCTTAAAATTCCTATTGAGAAGTAGTCTGGGTTTGGACCAGAGATCCATAGTCTGGTAGATCACTAGCTCAGTACCTGTCTTGATTTGTACTGACTGAGATGGAAAGCCCCTTCCTCTCTGACAGGAGGACCATTTCAGCTTTTGTCAGATGCCAGGAGAGGTCCCATTTAGCTGTGAAGATGAAGAGGCTTCACCTGCCCGTGAAGGTTTCTGACCTGAAGGAAGGTTTTTCCTGCCTTCTCCAGGTTATTCTTGAGTATGGGCCTCTTGGAAGAGGTTTGTTTTCTTGAAAATGAACATGCTCAAATATAAACAAGTTTCAAAACCTTAGAGGCTGAGACAAAAAGGAGTTGTTGTCATCTATCAGCCTTACCCACAACTATTTCCCACTACCTGTTATTTAGAGACTTTGGAACAGATTATTCAGAAAGATAGGAGGAGAAGATTTAATTGCTATTTTGCAATTTTAATGAATAAATGCCATTTCTGTTCATCTTCTATTTACTTTCACAATGTAAGGCAGAGTTCTAATGCCAAGAATGAATTTCATTACCAGCAGAAAAAAAGACACTTCATTAATACCGAACTGTTATTGCTGGCATATGTGCTGGTTGGCTGATGTCTGCGATTATCAGTGGAAATACTCACAGCTTTTCAGACACAAGAGGGAGGCTGCCATTTCAAAAGTAACTAATTCTCATGGATGCTTCAGTTGCTATAATTTTGATATGGGCACTTGAAGAAAAGTTAATTTTTGGCGCACAGAGGTTTGAAATTTACCATAATTCAGGTCTTCATTCATCCAGGTGTGGGACTAAACCATGACTTCTTATAATTAGCAGTAATATTTCCCAGATGGAAAGGGATAGAGAGTCAAGACACTTGGATCATTAAGGACATTATGTCCATAAGTCAATATAATTGAAACAATGAGGTTGGAATAAAATCAAAGATTCTGAGTCACAAGACTGAAAGGTGGTCGTGTTCCTGCCTGAAAAGTTGAGAATAGCAATTCACTCAAATGTGGGTTATCTTTGCCTGAAAGCCAAGCTCTGCTTGGAGGAAAAAAAACCAAAACCAAACAAAAACCCAACAAAATCAACAACAAAAAAATCCACCAACCAACCAACCAAAAGAAAATGCTAAGGAATATTTTAATATTTCTTTTTCTAATATAGAAATGTGATGAAATGGTTGAAGATCAAAATGATTCGATCGCTAATAGAAGACCACAATGAATCTTTGATAAAAAACTTTGTCTCTTTTTTGGCTGTTTTTATCAAACAAAAAATTTCTAAACTCTGGAAAAATATGACAGGGAGTATTTAATAATAAAATCAAAACTAACACTATGAATTGTCTCTTATGGTAAGGTCAAACATTGATATACTCACAAATACATTGCTAAATACATATACAGCTATTTAAGCATACACTGCCTTGGCTGCATTAGCTGAATCACTATAATCTCTATGTAAATGCTCCTAGATCCATTTATACCAACTCAGCAAAGCCTCTCAATAATCTGATATAAGATAAGCAGTTTTTATAGGGATTTGCCCAGAAGTTTATGTGCTGTTTTTAATTAAAGCAGTGCAATTAAATGGGTAGGCTGTTTTGGTGGTTTTGAACATCCAAGTGTCTATTGATGGACTGGTGCACACCGACCCCTTTTCTGCTGTTAACTTACCAGTAAATAAATGCAGCAGCATTAAGACCCCAGTGTTGAACACAACCACTTGGATCATTACATCCCATGTATTTGTTTTTCTTGCAAAATTCAGAATTAGGTCTGAGTTGGCATTTAACTTATTTAGCCTTTCATATTGAGTGAAAGAAAAAACCCATCATTATCATGCCCATGTGTGTTTGCAGTGACAGTCCCTGTCCTGAAAACATGAACATCCATCTTTGCTTCAAACTTCAGGTAGCAATGTCATCTAGGTTTCAATTTCAAGACCAGCTCTTACAATAAAACTTAGCCCTTTGTATTATAGAATCATGACTAATTTTCCTTGACCTTTTTTCCCATCATATTGTCCACCTGCGTGTAAATGTTTTATACAGCTCTCTTACTCTTGCCGTGGATGTATGACACAGCTTGGCTGGCTGATGATCTTCTACCTAGTAACTTTTCTACATGATTTAACTTACAAAAAATGATATAGCCACGGATCTATCTTTCCAGTTGTTCATATGCCTATTCTTTCTTATTTTTCTGATTAATAATAATCACACTAATTTCAGGTTTATTACTGGAATTCAGATTTCACTTTAGTGATATTTCTTTACCACCTGCCCTTTTAATATAATTTACTTTTCCACAACAGTTTTCCTGCATTATAGCTAATTCCAGTCAATTGTCTTTAAGTTCTAATCCCTTGAATGTCTGGCTTTTCAGGAAGTGAGGATTCAAATGAGGAGAGCGTGACTCTTGAGATCTCTTACTTTCAGGAAAAAAACACCTCAACAAATGAAGATGATTGAAAAGAGGAAGTCCAGAGGTTAGTAACAGAAAAGCATTTAAAACTAGTGGATAGCTTTAGTCAGTTGACTGAGGAAAAGGAAGAGAGAATATGCACCTTCAATAAACAGTGTCCCAGGTCAGCCGGCTTACGATTGAACAGCATTAGGCTTGTACTGAAGTGCAGGCACTGAAGAACATGAGTTATTCTGTTTCTTACAGTGGCAGGTTCTTTAGATGACTTCAGCTGGGTTTCTCCTCTGGTCACATGCACATTGAAGCACATTGGATGTAACAGGATGAAAGAAAAGTCTCTTAAGTAATGCTATTGGTGTTTAATGACACCAAAATCTAGTCTGCTTTCATCTAAAAGCAGAAAAAATTAGTTTGGCACAACAGAGAAGTACAGCAGTCAAAATAATTTAGAAGAGTACGTTAACGATAGCAATGTTTATCAGGAATTAAGAGGGATTCACATATAGGAGGAATCAGATTCTCTATAACATCAAGAATCCCCGGCCCCTTCAGAAGCCACGATCCTGAGCTGCATCCAAGAGTGACCTTACGTGTCACCGACCGGCCAGCGCTGCTGAGATGGGAGGAAGGGCAGAGTTACTCCTTTCCCAGCACTGACAAAAGACATGGCGTTTTATGCAGCGTTTCATTTTAACATGTAACAGCATGAAACAGGTACGTTTTTGCCCTGTCTATTGTTCCACATTAATATTTGAAGAAAAATCTATTATTTTCTCACAGAAACCACAACAAAGCAATAAGCAAGTATTTTATGTAGGATGTGTAAGCCCATATCACTGAAAATGATTATACTTGACGTCCTTCTCCATGTAAATCTTTCATAAGAGGGTCAGACCTTCAACTGGAATAAATCTATACTTAACCCATGAAGGATTTATATAACTTTATACAATTTTGCCCTGTATTTTCCCATATGTAGTTTGCTCAGAACTTGAGAAACACGTGCAGACATTGCTATGTGTGGGAAAGATGAAAACAAATTATTAAAATGAGCCAGATAACATGACATTATTATAACTTAATATTCTTAATGTGAGGTACAGTTCCAGTCTGTGACTCAGCGAGGCACAGGGGTGCTGCCTTTAGCTGTAGGACTTCTTTGAGCTCCCATGGTTGAGAAATTAATGTCTGAATCAGGGCTTAGTGCTAAATGCCTTTGTAAACTATTATTAGTGCAGCCTTTCTATTAAAATTTCTACTAGGGGTTAATGGCCAAAACTCACTACACTGTTCGCTTTCAATGCTACACAGCTTTTTTTGAATTCAAAAACATAAATCACTTTTTCTAATCGCACTTGTTCCTTTACCTGTTTTTTGCTAGGAAGAAAGCATATTTAATTATAATCTGAAGTCCACAGCAGGCTGCAGTTCACCTCATCGGATCCCACCAGTTCTCTTTCTTTGAGCAATCACAGCACCCAGATGCCAAGCTGTTAAAATAATTTTCTGGCTATAGCATCTGCCTCCAGATTGATCGAGCAGTTGTGCCTGAGTCAGTT
Organism: Scolopax mira; assembly: GCA_004320125.1. Lineage (NCBI taxonomy): Eukaryota > Metazoa > Chordata > Aves > Charadriiformes > Scolopacidae > Scolopax > Scolopax mira. Next base: position 100,015 of record BJBW01003670.1, on the reverse strand, counting down.
GTGTGGTTAAGGGGATAATGGACTGTCTGTGCTGCCCGGCCTTCCTGAATGCCAATTGCTTTTGACTTGCATTTCACAGTCATTTATGCATCTTTACCAATCGTTCAAAAGCCTTTGCTGCTGTCCACCTCCCCTCCCTGCAGGCTGCAGCACCAAACAGAGGCTGCACACCCATCATCGTGGTGATGGGCAGCATCTATACCCAGGAACGGGGGTTACTCTGTTTTTTGCTGTATTCCCTGGTTAAACAATAGTAGCACCAGTTCTCTGCTGCAGTTGCAACAGGCCCGTTATAATTGTGCTGTCAGGCCTCTTCTCGGGACTCTGGGCCACAGGAATTCAGTAACCATTCTAATGTGAGTATTTCAATGTTCGTAGCTCGAATAACATACAGATTGGAAGAAAAAATGCATCCCCTTCTGCCCCCTCCTTTTTATAGTTTTAGCTCTAGGAAGAATGTGAAAGAAAGGTTTGGTGCTGGACCCTGAGATATATATTTTTCTAACTCACCAGTATTGAGGATGAATAAATATGATGAATTTATTGCATGTGAGGTAAGGGTTCTGATTTTTATCTTCTCTCTGCATGAAACCAATCTTCTCTGAAAGGACATTTGAATTGAAGAAATAGAGGACAAATATAAATATGGATGGAGGTTAAAAGTCTCCATATAGGTGTGAAGTCTTAAACCATTTGACCAAAAAAAATCATTATGTTGTTTCTCCTGCCAGCTTGCTGAGCTGATACACCAAAATTTCTTGAAAGATAAAGGAAACAGTATGTGAAACAGTGAAAAATTCAGAAAAATGACATTCATGTAGTGCTAATTTTACTGCATTCTTTTGTAGTGAAGTCACTCTTCAGTGCTTTCATTTCCCTCCCAGATTTACGGATAAAAGGTCTATTCTCAGACAAACAAAGAAAAATGCTGTGAGAGTACGTGTTGTAGTTCTGATTCCACAAGATGTACACATGTACGTATTTTCAAGGATCACATTGGCTTAATAGTCACAAAGCCTTAGGGGCTTAGAGAATGCACATCCTATTTATTCTGAGGTTAAACATTTTCCTATCAAGCTGCAGATAATGGTTAATATACTGTACTAAGTGCAATCTCATTATACATTCCTGTGATTTCAATTATTAACATGCTAATATTTTCTATTAATTTTTAAATATTGAGGGTTTGAATGTAAATCATTGTATGCTTCTGAATAGAGTTTTTTGTATTAATTATTGAACCTTTGTTACTGTACCAGTATTTTATTATACGTAATTCAGTCTTTTTTGCTAAAACACAACCCCCAAATAGGAAGCTTTGAATTTACACCACCTCTGGATAGAACCACAGAGCCTTACATACATATTGCTGACTTTGTAAATAATAACAGCATTTCTAATTTATATTTGTTACTGCTCAACCAGGAACTGACAACAAAATTTGGATGATTAGTGTGCCACAGTGTGTGAGGAAGAGACTAATGTTTAGAAACAAAGTCTCATTGACTAAAGGACCAAGAAAGAGTTCAAAATGTGTATATCCAGAGGAAGATAATGACATGAGTGCAGGAGGAAAAAAAATGTGTGAAGTGTAATATCCCAGATTATACTTTTGAAACATGGAGTGAGCTGAGAGCAGGAAAAAGGCATAGTAGCTCATGGATAATTTTTTTAAAAAAATACTAATTAAGGGAATTCATACTATCATTACCAAAGCAGCCTCTTAAATTGATGGAAAGAAAAGATGCCTTCATCTGTTGCTAAGATAAACAGATCATAGGTCATGAATGATCTATTCTAGTCTATTCTAAATATCTGAAGTGGATGGACTATACAGAGGTTAGACATTTGGCCAATAACAGCCAGCATGATTTTTTAAGGGTCAAATTAGAAATAGTCAGAATAAATTCCATATGAAATGTAAAAGGGCATGTGCAAACATGTGTGGGATCAGCACCAGGTTCCTTATATCACGGGCAGGATTGCTATCATTTGTGGTTTGTGTTACGTTGCTCTAGGAGAGATCAGTGTTTCTCTGGTTCTTCCCATGCTCGACTCTTACCCCGCTCTCAGCCCCCCTGACCGTGCCATTCACCTCCCCCTTCAATGCCTTTTTTACCTTCTGTGGTTTCCTATTTACACAGTTTCCTTTTGTTCTCCTTCAAATCTTAGCCCTTTCTTCTGTGACTCGTAATGACTGGGTAAGAAATACCACTAATATAGTTCTGCTTTGTGGATCTACTCCAAAAATCTGACTGAAGCCAATGAAATTACTTACAGGCCTGAAATACAACACTTACCTCCCAGCTTTAATGAGTGGCTGTCTCTGCCACCCTGCCTGTTCGTTATATGCCTTTCTTCTCTTATACAGCTGGTTCTTGGGGAGACATGTTTGTGGCATTACATCTGTTTGATAGTCATTGCAGAAGTAGTAATAATAGTAATAATAATGGTGTATTCTGGGTTGTTCATTTTATGGCCATTTAAATGGGCTTTTCTATTGACTAAATCTCTGTAGGTGAATCTCTGCAAAGCTTTAGTGATGGTCCTGAGACAAGGAAGTGCCCTGTCAGGGAACCCAAGCACCGAACCCACTGCCAATCCTCACAAGTCTGCAGCTTATTGTTGATGCAACTGATGTTTGGATAAAACCCTGTACTGAGCCTCTTTAATTATGCCATAGATGAATTACAATTAATATGTAAATAGTGACATAAAACTAGGCTTATCACACGTAGCTATCTGTACTAGCAATCAGGCTTTACAAATCCCTCCCTTGTGAAAGTCCCTCAAGGTACTTGCTTCTCGTTTTAGTTTCTCTTAGGCTCTAGGTACCAGGCTGCCACCAGAGACCTTTGTAACTCGCCCCATTCCAAGGCTCGGCAAACGAAGATTCCCTGGGCCTCTGGCAAGACAACGTATCGCAGGTTTACTTCTACAGAGTGTTCTTCCTTCCACCCTATTTTATAGACCTACGTATAAAGACTCTAGATTTGTGTAACCAGATTATTTCAGCATTAGTAAGAAACAGAGACTTATCAGAGAGGAAACTTTCTGTAGTCACCTGCCACAGAAACACCTGAGCAGAGCCCGTGTATGTGCCGGGCTGAGGGATTCTGGTGTTTGCTTGCCCGACTCGCACAGCTCGTTAACCAGCTACCGCAACCGCTCCCCGCACAGATTTTCTTTCTGACAGAACCACTAAGCAACCCAAACCCAAACCTCCCAAAAGCCAGATTTTTTGCTGAGCGACTGCAACCGACGTAGATCTTAAAACCCTAAATCTGTTTCTTCGCCCATCTGTAAATTGCAGTGTTTCTGTGCCGCAGAGACCATGGTGGGCACAGTTAGAACTGATGAAGAGAGTAAATGTCATACTTAATTAATAATGGTGACAGGCACTTCCCAGCATTGAAAGGCAGACTGTGTCCCAAACCTGCACATTCCCAGCCCTGCTGAGCACCGACTCTGAAAGTCAAATGAGCAACTTTATCTGATTGTTGTTGTTATTAGGGATGCAGCGAAAGGGATGAAAAGTAGGAGTAAAAGGGTGAATTTAAATGTATGTCTGTATGAAAGCTTCTTGCATCTACAGATGGAAAACTCCTAAAAGAGTAAGCATGGGAGCAGCTGGGATGTACAGGAGCTTTCTACTAATTTATTTTATTTTGTTATTGTAGTGATATGCTCAGCTGAGTTGGTTGGTCTCTGCTCGGAGCTAGTCTAAATCAGCTTGTCTCAGTAGGAATAGTTGGGTTTTTTCCTGTTCACAGTCCCTGGAATACAGTGCTGGCCCTTTTCCTGCTCTGAAATGTGACTGGCACAAAACATTCCTGAAAATCTGGAAATTCTGTAGGAATTGGTCAGGAGCAGGTAAAGCAGCAGCAGCCAGAGCCGGTCCTTTCAGGGTCCCTCTAAATGGGACGAGGATGCTCTAATGCCGCTCTAACAGCCGTTTCTGTCATGTCCCTGTCCCTCCAGCCCAACCAGTGGAGCAGAGCAGTTGCAGACTGACTGCAGCTTCCCCTTGCAAATGTCCTTGCAGGTTCCTGCCACCTCCAGTGCTGTGAATGGAGCCCTGGCAGAGCACAGTCCGTGCCAAACTCCGTCGCTGCTGCTTTCTGCCCCACAGCCAGTAAGAGCAAGAGGGCACGTTGCGTAGGTGCTTGGATAGCAATAGGGTCACAGATAAGAGTTTGGCCTTTTTGTTTTAAACTTGGAGAATTATTCCAATAATGATTACGTTAATTAAGCTTTTATGGCTTAAGCTCTTAAGATATGAACTCGGTTCCAACCTGTAGCCCCATAGATCAGAAGGGTTGAAGTATTCTAGTAACGATGCAGATCCTATCAGTAATTTTCAAAATTTATTACGTTTGGAGAGAATCTATTAAAAATACAGATGAAACTCATTCTCATCATTGCCTTTTTATACCAGCACCCTGCTGTCTTCCTGCTGCATTAGAAAAATGGATCATTTTTGTGACAAAAAGCAAAGATGAACTATTGTGCTTCTCACTGTAAAGATGTTGGCAGGTCTGAGGTGTCTGGATTTGAAATATTTATTATACTGCCAGAGCAATCCAAAACCAAACAGTTTTACAGATAATGATGCCCAATAATTATATGCAAAAGGCATCCATTACCCCTTCAGTGATACTATACACATATGGATCTTCTGCTAACAATAATCAAGTTTACACACATACATTAAGGAGAGAGAGCAACAAGCTCCCCTCATCTCCTCCCTTAAAAACTGGACAACTTCTTTCATAGATCAAGCTGTTAGAAAATTAAAGCCCTTCTCTGAAATGATAGTACTTTCCATAACATATGTGAGAATGCAGAAAGCAGTTTGGAAAGAGAGAGAAACCTAGAGGGGCTGGAAGAGAGCCAAAGAGATAAAGAACAATGAGTGGGCTTGCTGGTCTGTTGATCTTGGATTCTCCCCAAGTAGCATTTTTTTCTGTGAGCTGCTGGGTTTTTTTGTTGAGGTTTTTTTTCCCCTCTCCTCCCGCTGTCCCCCCTCCATTTCTTTTTGCTTCTTACAAGACAAGGACAAGAGAAAGAGAGCAAGGCAGTGCAGTAATTCTAAAAGGAGGATAAATAGGAATGAAAGAAGAGGTGTTTATTAGTACAGGAAATTGGTTTACAGCTTCATAAATTTAAAACAGGCATATCATATTGCAGAGATTATGAAGTGTTAGACTGCTCTGTTCAGGAAACTGGACAATCTGCTTTGCAATGCAAAATGTACTTATACAAGCACAGTGTGGAGTTAATAGGGACTGCTGAACTAACTGGACATAGGCTGATGGAACAGCAGAGGTTGGAGGCATCCTTTGGAGCTCATCTAGTCTGGATCCCTCCTCCCTCAAAGCAGGGTTAACAGCATGTTGCTCAGGGCATTGTCCAGGCTTGTTTTGAAAGCCTTTTCCAAACCCATGGTGCTGGCCAGGTTCCATCCATCCAAAGATGCCAGTGTTATTGGGAGGTGGTTGTTGTCTTTGAAAAGTTAGGACAAATCTGGGACGAGAAAAGGCAAGTGTTACACTCATCTTCAGAAAATATGAGGAGAGTCTGAGGAAGTGCTGGCCATAAAGCCTCAACTCAGTCCTGAGCAAGGACTCCTGGACACCATTGCCAGGCACATGAAGGACAAGGTATTGGCCAGCAGGGATTTAGCAGGGCCAAACTGTGCCTGAGCAACCTCTGAGCTTTCTAGCACGAAATGACTGCCTACGTGGCTCTGGGTCAGTGGTTCTAAGTCCAAATACCAAGCAGCCATAAGTGGTGTATGCTGGAGGTTGATACTGGGGGTGATGCTCTTCTACTGCTTGTATGAGCAGCCTGGGCAGTTCTGAGTTTGGAACAGACAGTGAATGAGAGAGGCGAGAGGGAGACAACCTTGAAAGCAGCTCCACAGAAAAGGAACTGTGGGCTTGGTGGACAAAAGCATGACCATGCACCAGCACCATGTGATTGCAGCAGCAAGAGCCAACTGGCTGTGGGGCTGCAGTCAGGAGCACAAGGCTGCTGCCAGGAAGGGAGCCAGGGGAGTGGTTATGCTTCTCACCACTGATGAAGCATCACAGGAGAACCGTGTCCAGCCTTGCACCCCATGGACGAGAGAGGACTCTGCAGCAAGTCTAGGAAAAAGCTACAATGTGGTTTGAGAACTGGAGCACCTGACATTTAAGGCCAGGCTGAAGGGATGCTGTTTGTTGATTGTGGAGAAGAGATGGGTGGCTAAGGGTGGATCTAACTGCTGTCTTCAACTACCTACAGGGGAGCTATAGAGAAGATGGATCCATATTCTCAAAATGTACAGCGAAAGGGCAAGAAGCAACAGATACCAGATGTAGCAAGAGAAGTTCCATTGATACAAGGAATGTTTCCCAAGGTGCAGGTGGTTAAAGCAATAGAGCAGACTGTCCAGAGAGACTGTGGAATAATGGTCCTTGATGATACTCGGGTCGGGCTGGACAAAGCCCTGTTCTATCACTCAAGCTGACCCTGCTCTGATGCACCATGTGGAGTTTTACTGTCTGGGCTGCTGGTTGTCTCCCTTGGCATTTTGAAGACATGAAAAATTATGCTTTGGAGGACTTGCCAGCTAAATCCTTCCTCTGCAGTTCTGCTGCTTTATATATCTCTAATTTTCATTCATCCAACTTTTGAACTTTATTATTTTCATCCTTCCAAAATATGGAAGTTATATTAAAGTGTCTCTAAAGCTCCATGGATTTAACAAAAGCTACACTGATTAATGGAGACAATTACTCTTCTATTAAAGAGTTACAGAAATGAACTAAAAAGATTATTTTACTTTAATTTTTTTGCTCTCTCTTCACTCAATACACGTGCTGCTTCTCTGACAGGAGCTAAAACAATGAACAAGGCAGAAGAAAGACCTCTTGCAGAGCACTTCATCTCTTTCTTTATTTCAAGTTCCCTCTTTGCTTAAGCCTTACATTCAGTTTATGGAGGTGAGACCTTTTGAAACACGAAGACTTAGTGTGACATGCTAATATTTTTTTATTTTTTTTTCCCCATAAACCAGATATTTCCAAAGGACAACTGCTCGCTGTGGTGTCTGTGGTTGGAGAAGCTGTTTAGAAATGACAACCAGAACTGGACTTCTCCAGAAGAAGAACATCTGCTACTCTCAGGTACATATTTAGTTCCCTGCCACGTATTTGAGTAATTCACCACCAGCAGCGTGGTGATCATCTTCACTCTTGTGAAATAGGGATCTACTGTTACGTCCATTTTGCAAGTAGAAACCAAGGCAGAAAAAATACTAAAAAAACCCACACAACAAGAATAAAAAAAGCTTAATAGCAGCCACATCAATTGCAGCTGATTTTCTCAGGCTTTACTATCTTTTCATAGGTTTTTAGCTGGACCATGGTTTCAGCCAGAAGGGTAATCCCTATGTTTCTAGTGCATGAATAATGTACCTTTTAATAATATTATGAAAGCATTAGCGCAGCTTTAATCTTATTTCCATTTCAATCATAACTATTATTTGGCATGGTAAAACATTTCCTCAAAACACTGTCAGAGAAGCTTAACTTTGCAGTACAGTTCAAAAAAAGCAATTAGCTACTTATTATTTAATGGAGGACTATAAATGACCTGTGAGAACCACAACCCAGATTGGTATCAGCAGGAAGGATAATAAGTTTGTAACTTCCAGCCAGAGAGAAGGGAGATACTGCCATTTTCCATGATGGAGTATCTTCTACTTCGTGATTTCAATCAGGTATATAAATCCAACTTTACTGGGTTTTACAACACAAATTTAGTCATCTTTACGTAGTGTTTTCAGTGTAAATGTCCTCAAATACATAAAATGAAGCACAGTGAACAAAAAATACGCACAATTTGTTACACAGAACATGGAAGGGGTGTTTGCTTAGACAGACTCTGAGCACCATCTGGGAGACAAGTGTTTAGTTTTGCAACAGATTGCATAATTTTCATGTAGAATCTGGAGAAAAGCTCTAAATGCTTTAATAGATAGTTGAATTAACATGCGTTTAATCTTTGTTTTGTGTTGTCTTAAAGGCTATGCATATGTTTTGAGTGACAGAAGTAGTCATTAACTTATTACAGTGCTCATCCCTTTGCACAATTTGCTTTCTTTTCTTTTCTTCTCATTGTGTGTGTCTGTGTGCATGCAATATTTCACCTTACAGGGTTCGTTTTCACAGCACATGGTAATTAATCTTAGTAAAAGCCAAGCATCTACTGCATATGCATGCCATTTGATTGATTAGATTAAAAATTTAATGTTACAGTTCATACATTAGCAATATTTCAATATAATATATACCAAGGACTCTACTATCAATAATAAGAATACTTCAAGAACAACACAAATTAACACCTGAAGCATAAAGAATGACCTTGAGAGAATGAAATACTTTACCTAAAACACACTGCTTGAAATGTATTTAAACTGAGCACCATATTTATGTGCTAAAAAGGCTGTAGAAAGCACTGCCCTTCAGAATCGGAATATTTCAGATAAGGAGTTTCTCACTTGGAGCATTTTAGAAGTGGCATAATATTTAGAAACACTGCTACGCAAGAGTAAAAAGCTATACATTAGAACTTTTTTCAATTTTCTTCTTGCACAAGTTAATAAAAGCATTGGATGGCATAAACTGAGGATTCAATTTATTAGGACCAGAAACATAAAGAAAGAAATATAATAAAAATGAGACTATACACAGTGTGTAAAAAAGGCATGCTGCATTCTGTGACATTGTTATGACAAAATGAAATACCATCCTTCATTTGGATATCTGTTCTTCTGTATCCAAAAGCAAAATTACATCAAAATACTTCTGCACTGATTGACTTGTAATGCAATACACTGCAGCATCTTTGAACCTTAAGCAATGATAATGCTTTCAAACCTGCTATAAACTGGGTCAACTGTATGAAGAAATTGTAAAAAATGATGCAGTAATTCAATTTAGCACTGTGTGAAAACTGCACAATAGCAGGATTAAAGGATCTGAAAATGAAGACAAGTGGTTCATTATTAACTCCTTAAATGTTGTTCCTTCTGCTTTTTCTGGAATGTCATTTGTTTCTAGCTTAGAATTGTAATGTCTGTGTCATGATACAGTGGATACATTCCATATTGCCTCTCCATATGAGTACATTGAAGTTTCCCCAAAGGCTTAATAAAGTTTATGAAATAAGTCAGCATTCACTATTAATTTTACCCACATAGGTAACAAAATAAATAAGAAAGCAAAAGCATTATGCAGTCATATAAAAGCTGTGGAGTGTATAAAATGCAGTCAACTTAAAAAAGAAAAGAAAAAAGTATCTCTTTAACTGGTCAAAGCAGCATTAAAAAAATTAATACTAAATCTGCAAATAAAAAGTGCTTGTATGCAGAAGAGGTACCCCTGTTTGTTCCTTGTATTAAGCAATCATTGAAACAGCTGGCCTCTTTTAGAGCAGGGTAATTTTATAGACGTCATTTCCTTTTGTGCCTGAAGAGGTCTTTTTTTTTTTTTTTCTTGGGCTATTATGTGTCGTCTGAGCATGTGAAAATGTTTTGGATCAGGATGTGTAAGTGCCATGGCCATCCTTCCAGCAGGAAGTCCACTCTCTGCCCCTGTGTATAACAATAGCACTCCATGGTGATGATCACCAGAATCCAGTGTTCAATTCAGAGGAAACGTCAAAATGAGTAAGAATCGCAGAGAAACCAGCCTGAAATGATTTAAAGAGCTGGGTAAGCCTAAAGATAAAAAAAAAAAAAATCCTGCTCCAGGGGAGCAATTGTACTTTCGTGTATGAATCTATAAAAAAAATTTCTCTGAATTCTTTACTTTGAGAGCTTAGATAGCTTCAATTAAATTCAGTCTGGACATCTAAAAGTAAAATTGATAATAGACAGAAGTGTAGCCTTACTTCTTCTGTGGAAAGTTGTCTTTCTTCCAAACCATAATATGTTTGATCACACTAATTTTTTAATTTATTCTTAATTGTTGGAGGGTTGATGCAAATTTCTGTTTGGCACTTAGTATTTGTGCCTGAATTACAGACCTGTGTGCTCCAAAATGCATGTTATGGTTCTGACACCAGTCACCCAGCCCAAGGGATCTGCTGGAGCTCCTCCTCACTGCCTGGGACTTCCTGCCAGCAGCAGCTGGGGCAGAGTGACATGTCCTGGGTCTGAGCTCAACACGGGACACGGCCAGGGCTGGCTCTCTTAGCTCTGGAAAGCAGTCTGAGAACCCCCAGTTGATGGGTATGGATGGCACTTCCCACAGCTAGAGCTGTAGTTGCTTGGCCACTGCAACAAATACATTAAAAATTGACATGGGAGAAAAATCATAACAGTCCAAAATAAAACAGTAACTCGAGTGATGATCAGCACTGATATTATTCCTAACCAAGAAGTCTCCAACCTAAATTTAGTGACTCATCTGCATCTTAAAGGATGAGTTTTAAAGAATTTGCAGTTTCTTTTCCTCTTTCCTCTGCTTTCCTCTCTCAAATAGCAGGAGCAATTACCCTGTTGAAATCATGGTTCCATGACCCCAGAGCACAGAAGCTACATGATACCTCATATATTTCTCTGTCATTTTATTGTGCAGATCTGGTGGTCCATGGGATGGGACCTGCATCATCTACTTGTTTCAACTTGTAATTCATAGTAAATTCATTGGTCAATGAGCTCAAATGTAATAGTAGTGTTGGGCTGTCAGGAAGTCAGCAGGAGATGAGAGAGTAGCTGAGCATATAGAAAGGCATTCACACAAAGAGACTTCACTCAGTGCCACAAATGGGTATCATAAGAGGAAAATATCTAAATAAATGTTGTGACAGAACAGTTTGTTTTGAGAATAAAGAGAGTGAAAAGGGATACAATCTTCTAACCGAGCAAATTATCATTGAACAATTAATGCTTTTCCATCTGTGGTCCAAAACATAAGTTGTTCTCCTTCAGAAGTGATCCTGTGTTATGCTTGTACATGTAATTTTATCTCTAGGAACAAGTAAGGATGTGCAATTTACCAGTTTCTTTTTTAAAAAAAATTATAAATGTTTAATTATACAACAGAAATTTGACAAAAGGAATAAGGAAAACTTTAAAATCAGAGTGGGAGCAAGTTTTTCTTTCTTAGAGCATAATAATAATAATAATGTACATTATATTTGTGAGATAAATTTATAAACCCCTCTTATTTTTGTTTTCTCAGTTTTTGACATTTTCTTATCTGGGATGATAATAATGATTCTACCTTTATATTTGCTTATAGTCACTCATGCTTAAGTTACTGTAATTTGCAACTAGAGGTTTCATCCTCTGGAAAAGTGCTTAGTTTATGGAGGACAAAACGCAATGATCCTGTTGTTCTCAGATTTTTTTCAAAAGGTTAGGGGGTTTTGTGTTTTTTCTTGATTCACAGCTGCAATTCTGGAGCTCCATAATTTCACAGTGTCTCTATGGTAATTTTCAAGACATCCTGCAACTCAGTTCCACAGTAAGAGAATTTAACTGAATTTGCACTTACCAGAAGCAGTATACATGGTTAATTTTGTGAAACTGAGATTAGCTAAAGCTTCAGATACAATTTCTACCAGAGCATCAGATTTCCATCATGACCGTGCAACGGCAAAAACTTCCAGATTTCAGGTTCATAGTGTGAAAAGGATGTTTGTGTTAAGTCAGGTACCGCTGTAGAGAGCAGTTCTGCATCGATTAGGCCATGTGAGCAAGGGGGGATTAATTTGGAAAGGTAATCCATGGCCTGATCCACAAAAGATTTAAATATTTGGAGTAAAATTCAACTGGGGCACAGCAAAATGAGGAATAGAAATTACAGCAATATACTCCCACTTTTTATAGCTTCTTAAATTTATTCATTTACTCATCTTGACCACCGTGCTTGGGAAAGCAAAATGTAGCTTGCTTTTATGTGTACCTTGCTGGAGATAAAGGCTTGTTTCTCACTAGTAATAATATGCATTTTAGAGCTATGATCAAATACCTGCTGAAATCAAAAGAGAAGTTTGTATTGCTCTCCAGCTTATTCAAGACAGGTACAGATCCAGAAAATAAGTGATATATTCCATGTTTCTGAGCAAAGTAACGTGCAGCAGGAACTGTGCCACAGTTAGTTCTTGGCAGCATCTTTGCAAAGTGTTTGCCAGTTGCTTTTGATAGCTATGAATGAAATTAAGACCTTCAGGGTGGAAAAGCGTGTACAATCCTTACCTATTTCATATGAAAAAACTTGGTTTTCCTATGGGGCACAACAGCAAGGGAACAGGGCTTTAGAAGTGACATTTCTGTGCTCGTGCTCCTGGTAAGTACCTGTGTCTGGGCACCATCAGCGTAACCAGCAGAATAAGCCATTATTTGGATGAATCCTTTGGCAACTCGGTGATGTGTGCAGAGAGGAAAAGAGGGTTTGCTGTCTTGGGGTGAAGCTGGGGTGGACATAATCACAACGACAGTGTAAAGTTCGATGTGCAAAAGAATAAACATGGACTTGTAAATTTGTTTGGTAAGAGAGATGTGCAGTTGGAGGAAGCGGAAATTTAAGAACCAATAAACCCTAAATAGAAGACAGATCTGTCTGCTGTGATAAGGTAGTCTTTAGGCCCATAACAAGTGTCACTACAGTAATTAGAATATAGTGAGAAATCTGATTGGAATTTTTGCATGAGAGCGTTGCCAACAGCTTTAGATATTGGCTGATTGTAACAGTCACAGCCTGGCAACACCTGGTCTTCACCGGCAAAGAGGGGAAGATGCTTTTCAGTGCATTTATCCTTTAGCATCTCCCCTTTCTTCTCCAGCCTCTGAAGTCCTTTGTAAACAAATAAACAGCAGTGATATTTTAAAGGGTTAGTTGTGCCAGACGTTGCTCAAGCTCACTTAAGAAGAGGTGCCATATATAAACTGCATTCTTCATGTGTGAGCTTCCTCTCCAGATCACATTTGCCATCGAGTTTTGGATTTGCTTTCCAACTTTTCAAAGCAGCATTGCTCTATTCTGATGTTTTTCATCAGCACTGGTGAAGGGTTTTGCTGTCCTGTCTCTCTCCTCTGGAGTTTCAGCTTGCTTGAAACAAAAAAAAGATTATTTGCAGGAGATCAATATTCCCTTAAAATGTAAACGCATCAGCTCTTGTAAGTGAAGCAGGATTGGGCCTGGCCAGTCCTCTAATGTTGGGTCTCGAAGGGTATCTCAGGGGCTGCAGAAATTGTAATGAGGAATCAATAACCAGAACAAATCTCTCACGGGCCCGATGCAGCCTCTCAGAATGTGTTTGTCTCTTTCTAGAACTGGGGGAAGCTCTCAGCAAATGACATGCAAAATGGAGGAATTCAGGAAATTCATGTGGCAGTTTCGGCGCAGGGCAGGACTCAAAGTATGATCCCAGAGGTGAGATTGTGCTGTCAGTAAGGATATCCTTCCTGCCCAAATTGCCACTGGAGGAAATGCTCTCCTTTACTCCCCCCTCTTTGCTGGTAGATGCTGTTTCCTTTTACAGTTTAAGCAGAGGCTGTGTGTCACCCTAGGTATGCCTGAATTATAGTTTGGATTAAAGTGAATCACTTTTATAGAGTGTCTTGGGGTGAAATGAGCAGTTTCAAGTCCTACAAATGCATGCAGAGTATTTTGCTGTCTCTCACACTGTTCTTGGATGTGAACAAGCTGAGCTTTCTGGTGTCCATGTGATAGCTTTATAAGGAAGTGAGGTAGGATCGTGCTGCTGGACCACCACAACCAGCTTTCTGTCTCTCAGGGCAAGAGGGACTATGTAAATACATGCCTGTGTGTATATGTATATCAGGGGCTGGGCTTTGTACTGCCTTAAATTGAAGTGTATTCAGATGTTTTGCGAGGTTGGAGATGCAGAGCAAGTTGAATGTCTCTGCAGCCAAATGCTGAGTGTGTTTGTTTATAAGGCAAACAGGGATCCTGTTGTATTTATTAATAATCTGAGATGCACAGAAAGTCTGCAAATGCCTGATATTCATAAAATGTAAGAAGAGTTCAGATGCTGCATCCTGGGATGTTACAATTCCGTTACAGGAAGGACCTTATGCCTTTGTTTTGTGACTGACCTTCGCATTTACGGAGTCCCTCTCTATTCTTCTCTCCAAGCTGTTGTTCTTTTGTGTTAATTAAAACCCAGACGATTAAGTATACAAAAGTGCACTCCAGCTTCTGCACACACCAGGCTGAAAACAGGGCCAAGTGACCAGAAACACACCAGCAGAGATGTGAGCTCTGTCACTGGAGTAGAATGACTGAATATGAAACTCATTATTGGGAAGCAAAGTGACATTTAAATTATGCTGCTGTTTCTCCTACAGGCTTCTGACAGGGTATTTTCAGAAAGAAAATTAAATGAGTTACAAGGCACTTAAAGGCAACACTTGAAAAAGGTATCTTAATGTGTTTGACTCTCAAATGAAATGTTATCCCTGTGAACCGCTGTGATTTACCATGAATGCGACATGTGGAACTGATGCTGCATCTCCTCAAATCCTCAGTACACTAACTGGCATCCTTTACATGCTGGCCTTGTGCCATTTCTGTTGAATCCCCCCAGTAGAATTAGTCATGTGGAGAGGGAAACAGCTGGCAAAAAGGAAAAAAATAAAAGGGCCTGAGCAGCCACCTTAGCATTGTCACCGGTAAGAGACAGCGGTGGATCACGGGCAAGTGCAAAACTATCAGGGAAAATACAGGCAGAAATAAAGGTGACTCGACTGTAACATCAGGCTCTCTCGAGGAAGTCATCTGCAGATGGAGAGCAAAGTGGAGAAGAAATGGCTTCAGACAGGTGAAGGCTAATTTTTGGTGTTGAAAAGAAAGCTTTATCCTTCTTGTCTGAGACCCTGGTTTAAAAAGGGTATTTATCTATGGGGTTAACTTCATCAGCTCCCTAACTGCACTCCAGTGAGAGATAAGAAGATAATTAAAATTACCACCATGTTTAATCAACTTGCCAGCATAGGGATACTGTCTTGAATTGGGGCACAATTAAATTAAGCTTAACTTCTTCCAAATATCTGCAAGAAATAGACATCTGGCAAAGTCTCGCTGAAAATGCACAGAGCTGCATTATGACAATCTCCAAGGACAAAGGAAATGGAAATGGTATGGGAGAGGAAGCCTGCTGCCAAGTCCTTTAAGTTTTGTTTTGCAATGCAGACTATCAATCACACAAAATACAAGTGATTTCACTGATTTATTGCTAAATCACTAAAATAGTGATTTCATGCATTTAGCCATATATCATACAGCTATATGAAAATGCATGCATGTATGCTAATGTACATTATCATGGTGTTTCAGTAGGCATCTCTAACTGCTGTTTTTCACAACAATTTATAACTGCAATTAAAGGGTCTGAAAATGATATAAAAGGAAGCAGACTAATTGAGGTAATCGGAGACATGATCAAGGCCCTCCTGGCCTTGAAATCTATAGCTCCATGAAAGGGAGTCTTTGGATATTTGCTGAATCTAAGGATATTAATAATCAGCAGTTACACTTCTGTCCATCTACAAGGGGCATCAAAGAATTAATTTTTACAATATGCCCAGAAGGTAAATAGCAGAATCCCCATTCCTTTTACCGAGTCAGAAAGTCCAGAAGAGCAGCTGGAACCAGTCACAGCCAGATCATACGTTGCAAATTCCTGATACCTGATCTCTGGGCATCTGATAGAAGCTCACTGAAGACGAAAAGGCTTCCATTCAGATCGGGTCTGGCAGTTGTGCTCTCACACTCTGAGCAGTCAGAATGCTTTAAAAATAGTCCAGACTGGAAGTAAATAATTATCTTTTCTTATCTTTCTCTACAGTAGGAACCTTGAAGAAGCTTTTCAGATGTGAAACCTGCATTTCAGAAGTGCTTTACAGAGTACAGTCACTCACCAAGAGCTGAAACCTTGGCCCCGTCTATTTTAAATGATATTTATCTTACAAAGGCATCAGCCCATTCCTTTTACTTAACTATGTGAAGAAAAATAACAATTCTCTTTTTCTTCCTCACAGACTGTATAAGCAGTAAGTTCATTAATTTATTTTTTTTTTCTATGCTTCTTTATGGAAGTTGCTGCTTCATACATGGGGAAGTTTGTAAAAGTACTGAAGGAGGCTGAAGAAATGACTTGTTAATTTCTTCCCTAGTGACACATTGTTTGAATCCTTTGGACTTGCACCATCTCCTGAATTCCCAAATCTTCCTATATGGCTTGTTCCAGCCTGGCCACAATACCTAAACAGCAGAATATAATTGGAGAACTCTACTTTCAGGAGATCCTCCTTTTTCAACAGGTCCTTCCTCTTTCTGGGATCTATTTATTGATCTTGCCCTTGTTTTCCATTTTATATATTAAATAGAAGTTTTTACAAAATAGTCCAGTATGTCAGATGTTAGTTTTCAGCCAAAGTGTGTGATATCTTCAACTATGGCAGCAGTTATTCCCTTCTCAAGTCACTCATTTAATACTCAGCTCTAGAGGCAAATAAGAAGGGGGATTTGAAGGAAGTTTAGGCTTGAAGCAATAAAAGTCAGTATTAGAAAGGTAGCTCCAGTGGGGGAAAACAAGCAAGAATCATACTGTTTTCCAAAATTTTGCTCTTTGAGTCATGAACACATTCTCCTGAAAAGTTAAACATTTGATCAGCAAGTTATTAGAACAGAAAAAAAGGATCCTTATAGAAATATGATTTCTTTAACAGCGATTCCAGAAAATCATTCTGACGTGCTCATTTTTATTTTCTTCCATTGGCAGTTAAAGAAAGGACTGTGCTTGTGAGAGAAAGGACATTCTGATATCCCCATTATCCTTTCCCCTTGCCTTTCAAACTGAAACGAGTCCATCTCTTCATTTCTCTGTTGTGTTCAGCTGCTCTTTGACAGCAGTGGGTTGTGAAACCAGAGCTCCCACTGACACAGGATCAGACACGGGCTTCAGATTTTAGAGGTGGTTCTGAAGTCCTGAGAAATCCCTCAAAAGCTGGATGCTTTTAGCTGTGCTGAATTGCTACTGTCTTCAGATGGAATCTTTCCAGCAGTTGATTTTCCCTTTATGCTGGGTCACCAGACTTCTCCCATAGGAGAAATTACGATTCTGGCTTTCCTAAAATTCTGTAATTCTTATTCCCACAGTGGCACCAAAATGGGTCACACTTTGAATCCTGTTTACATGAGCTTCACAAACTTCTTTATTGCTTTTATCATGCAGATGGTTATATGTAAGAAAACATATTTGTTAGATGTAAATTTTAGCTGCTTGGGGTCTGCGTCTCTATGTAGTATCTAAGCCTAATGTCACCACAGGACAACATTTATGTTTTCATTTAAAAATAAAGTAAGCAGATGGGACCTCTCTCATCCATAGAGTAGTAAATTAAAAACAAAAGTAACAATTTTTTTAATGTTGTACTCTGCTGGGATGAGAGTTTGGCATTATGACATCTGGCATTAGAGTACTCCAGTAGCTGCTGTGTAGCATTTATGAAAACACTGAAATGAAGGCTGCAAATACTACTGCTGCATAGTCCCTGTGAACATGCACAAAGAGAGTCTGTACTTACATCCTTCTCAGCAAAACCAAAAATCCCAGCACAGACTTTCATGGCATATGTCAAATACTACTCACTAGAGGTGAATGCTGCCGTACCACGTCCATTTATGATTATCTGTCCATGAAGACAGCGGGAAAGAGCAGCAGAAGAAAAGAGATACCAGTCTCTCAATTTGTATCTTTAAAAATTTCTTTCCAAGTAAACAGCTTTCTCTCAGTAATATTTAGAACTCAAATTTTCTGTGAATCTCCCAAGCTTTAGGGCAAGTTATTGAGATTCCATTGAATATTCCAAATGTTTCTCCAATAGGTAGAGACCTTATGGTGCCACGAAACAGACAGTATTAACTTAATTTTTGTCCTTAAATAATAAATTATTAAAACTTGTCATCTTTAACCAGACACAAAATAAGTGATTAAATAATTTTTGACAGTTCAAAACAACATGCCACAGATAGAGTGTAAAATCACAATGTCGCTTCTATCTAAATACAAAATCCAAGTAAACTCTCTAAACAGATAAATGGACAGAGTGCAATTCACAGGAAATAATGCCTTTTGCTCTACGATGAAAGTTCTCATTTTTTATGTCACTGACTCTAACATGATCAAAAAATTACCTGTTGCAGTTGCAAGTTGGTCTCAGACCAAATATTGGTAAGAAAATCAAGAGAAGCTTCTCCTTCAGTGTTAAGGTGATCCAGCAGAGCCCTTACTGGATACACTTTGAAGACCTGAGCTCCGTTCCTCACCCTACCGCTGGCTGAGCTGCTGGGAAGTCACAGTGGTGCTAGTTCCAAAAAATGCTGATGGTTCTCCATCTGGAACAAAAGAATAAGGTTAGTGTTCATAATATAATTGGTATTTAGATGGTGCTTTGAAAAAAACCTGAAACCGGTGTGATTTGTTTGGGGGTGTTTTTTCAGCATGGAACTAGTGGAACAGAGAGTGAGAAAATGCATTTGTCCCTTTTCCTTTAGGTTTCAGTTTGGAACTGAGGCCAGCAGGAACCAGTCACCTTCCAGCTCTCAAGGGTGACTCCAGCCCTGGGCAGCCCCTGCCTTTCCGTGAGCACTGAAGGTACTCAGAAAGGAGATGGTCTCTTAGTTTTATCAGGAAAACACTTCTTGAAAATCTAGCCAAAATACAAGTTCTCTTTGCATACTTATGTGACCGTTTTAGGGAAAATTAACACTGTATCAACCTGAGATGAAGTGGGTTTTGTTCACTAGGATTGTATAAGGGTTCATAAGCATTTACCTTCTGCTTCTAGCTAAGGAGTGAGATGAGAAAACAAACAAACCTTGTGTTTATTCAAAGGTTATGCAATTACTTCAGTTGATATTTTTGTTCTGTGACAATAATGATACAGTATTTTACGTAAATATAATAAATAATGAATATTGTGAATGCTGATATTTGAACGAATTGTACTGCAAGAAGAAAAAAAAAAGCTTATTTGGTCTTAAGTGTCATATGAATTTGCTGTGCAAGAGGAAATGCAATGAATAAATATACTACATGGTCTTAAATGGATAATCCCATAGGCACAGTGACCCTGGAACTGGGGCTCTGTGAGGTGTGGGGCAACATCAAAATTTATGCAATTTTAGAGTTTAGACCCTAATATGGAAAATGAACTTTCTTCCTGAACCAGCCAGCACAGCTGTACTGTCACTGGCAGAGCTGGTACATAACGTTCAAAGGACGTTGAGCTGCCTTCTTTCCAGCATACCATCTACCCATGCTCCTTAGTAGTATCTGTCAAAACCAAACATTTTTAATGAAGAATTTGGAACAAAGAAACCTTCATTTTTTTTCTTTTTGCTTTTCAGTCTAGCTTTAATGGTAAGAATAAAGAACTGGAATCCAAGGACAGAGGGGCCATTTAAAGCACCCATTTGGAAACCTAAAGGATAAAGTATGTCTTAAATAACACCTCCTTCTGTGGATTTAAGGTAGGAGAAAATGCTAAGCTTTGTTCAGAGTTTCTTTGGAAAAAATGAAGAAAATTCTTAGACAGATGGCTAAAGAGTAGATGTTTCCTCTTCTACCCTCATTTATCTCAGTAGCTGAACTCCTCACTGAAGAGGTAGGGTACTTCAGTTCATAGCTTCTTCTACCCAGGGAATTGCAATTCAAATAGAAACGCTTCTCTGTCTTCTGGAGAGTGCTTCATCACCACTGTGTGTTGCACCGGGTGGATATCTGTAACTGTGGGAGAGAGTGTTCTTTTTTTTTTTCTTTTTTTTAGGGAAGCAGTTTATTTTGCATGACATACTAATTAGCAGATGCACTCCTTTACAGTCTAAGCTTATGGTTAGGACACATTCCTGGGAGGGAGGAAAAAATGTAGGTTCAGATTCCCTAAAACATGGGAAGTATCTCCAAAGAGACCTCCTGCTTTCTCCTGTGTTCTGAGAACTGCACATAGATACCACCGATTATCACTCTTCTATTCTTCTAATATCACATTCTAAAGTTCTCATGAAATTTTAACGTTCTCATGAAATTAAAAATTAACATTTTGTGCCAGAACAGTTTTGTTTTTAGTAGTGATTTAGAAAACAGAATCTGGTCTTTGCAAGTAGCATTCCCATGTGTGCTCCAGAAATATATTTTATTGTCTTCAGGGCAAGAAGTAATTCAGAGAAAGGCTCTTATTTGCCACCTATGAATCCTGACCTTGACCTAGAAAATTTATTGCATGAGGGGCAATTAAACTTCTGTGAAACAAAACCTCCCTATCATGGCAAAATTTGTCAAGTGTATCAGAGCTCAAACCTCCAAACTAATTTTATTCCCTTTAAATGTGCTAAGCTGCCTCACATTAATTTGAATGAACTGAAAACAGCATTTAATAGATTTGAGAAACCCAGAAGTTTCTTTAACCTTTTTTTGGATTGTTAGAGGGGTTTTTTTTGGTTGAGGGCAGAGCAGGTTTACGAAATAAGACACAGATTTTCGTGTCTGGGTTTGCTTGTCTCAAAGAAATGCAGGTAAGCATTGCTTTTCTGAGATCTATGCTTAAATATGCCTTATTTTCTTATACACCCAAATAAAATGCATCCAGAAGCCCTTGTTATCTTACATCCCTGATAATAAGAAAGTTTACCACAGGAGAGCGAGTCCTTGATGCTGAAAATGACACATAAGTCAGCTTAGAGTTTTCCTGGTAAAATCAATGCTTCTAGAATGCTGGATCCCAGGGTTTTGCAATTTTGCATTGATCTCATTCACCCCGTCTCCCATGAGAGTCTTTCTGAAACGCTGCTATTGAGTAACATGCTCACTGGTATGAAGGGAATAGAGAAGGAGTAACCTTTGCTGCTTGAGTAAAATGCAGAATGACATAAAGCATCCAATTCAGTCTCCTTTAGGGTGTTTAAGACACAGAACTCATTTTTCTGAATGAAAAGCAGACAGTGACACTGCCAGCAGCAACTGTGTCAGCTCAGGTTCTCCCAGCAGGAGGGACATACAGGGTGGCTGGAGAGGGAAACACGACAGATGCCACAAATGGAAGCGCTTGTTTAGAGCCCACATGTAACTACATAAAATGGGACATGGGGCATGTAAAAGTTAACAGTGACTCTTCAAAACATAACAAGTGCGACTGATCAATAATGAAAAGTAGAGAACAATTAAGGTCTGTTTAAACTGGAGGTCCCAGCTTGCATCCAGAGCATCCATTTCTAGATGCGGATGAATAATGAATGGCTTGGTTTGGTATCTGAGCCATAAAAACATTCGAGAGAAAAATTAAAACTCAGCTTAGGGAAGTACAAAAGGGAAATGTTCTGAGCAGACAAATCTTTTCCCTCCATCCTGGACGCAGAATAATTACATGTCAAAATTTATCCCCATTGAAACAGGTTTTCTGTTGTGTCTATTTTTAAAGGAAAAAAATGATATTTGGCAGTTTTTAGGAACCCGACTATCAGAATGAACAAATATAGTTTTAAAGAATAAAAAAGAGAGATTTTGAAGAGACATACATTATTCCTGAGTAAACTATGTTAACATTTTATACTGTTTAGCACTAAGATGATCATTAGAGAATAGCATTTAGTTCATATTTTATACATTGATAAATTAGAAGTTAATTTTAATAAAAGACAAAATATGAAAAAGGAGTGTTATTAAATTCTTAGAGCATGAATGCTTTATAGTGGTTAAGATCAACTAAAATAAAATTCATCATTCTTCAAAGTAATCTTGATATTTTTGGATCTTCCTCAGGCCATTGAAATAAGAATGATGGCTATTGATAAGTTTAGCATTTTCCCAGCACTTACTATTGGAATGGCTCTGTGAACAAAGCTGGGTTTGTTAACCTGGGACCAATTAATAAAGCAGTGCCTGCCATGAGCTGTACATCATCAAAACACTGATTAGGAGGGCTAGAGCGACTTTCTCTGTGTAAAGAAGTGATCATTTCCACTGCCTAGTAGGGAAATAGAAAATTACCTAAAAACCCTTCCTGCTATTTAAAGGAAGGGAAATGATGTGAATTGCTCATGATAGTTATGGGGAAGTTTGGGGATTTATTTTTCTTTTTCTTGTTCATGATTACATTCTGTCCATCTCCTTGTAAGGATGGCAAATAATTCATGGTTTTGTTATAATCCATCATTACGTATTATTCTAGAATGTGAAGTTTGGTGTAATCTCTAGGTTGTGACTCGGTTGGAAATGTGGTGTGTCTGTTTACCTGCTCTAGAAAAGTACAGGAATCTATAGAGAGCAACAAGGCAAAAGACACAAAAGGTCCACAGCCCTGCATTCTGGATGGGAGACTTTGCAATACCATGTTTCCATGGTTTAATGAAACTGCAAAGAGGCAGCATGCAGTTGAGTCCACTGGGAGATGAAGAACTGCAATTAAGCTTCTATTTTCTCAGGACTGGTGTCCCTCTACTCCTGCCTCTTCTTTAACTTAGAACTCTTACATTAAATCAGTCTCTTAAGTCCCTCAGATGCTTTTCCCATAAAGCAGTTCCCTGACGGCACTCCCATCATCTCAGTGTGAGCTTCAGATTTAGGCTGGGTAGTGCACAGCTCCGCACGGGGTATGGCTTGGTTGAGTGCCAGGGGAGAGATGCAAATAGCTCGAGATGGAGATTACAAGTAGCACTTAAATGCCACTGTTTCCATGACCTGTTGTCATTTCAGGAGTGCAGTGGGGTTAAAAATCCTGTGTGTTTGTGAGCGAGGGGAGCTACAGCTGTCGGAGAGAACTGCAGAGGGGATGTGCTGAGGCTGCTGCTTCCTGGGAGCCGAGCCCTTGTCTGAGAGCAGCCGCGGGAAGGCTGAGGATGGGCCCGGCCGGTTGGGGTCCTGCCTGGGAAACCCCCCTAATTGGGTAAACAGGCACCAACTGGCAGACACAACTTCCACAATGAGAGAGATCCGTAATTTTCAAATGTAACTAACAATTTGTGACAATAAAGCAGCTACAGGAGCCAAAATGCTGGCACTTCTTCCTGTCGCCCCTTTCAAGCGCAGTAACTAGAATTTGCATTTGTTTCTTTTCCACAGGCAGTTACTTATTTTACCAAGTAGGCATTTAATGCACGCAGTTTCTTTGGCACCATTTTATTTTTAAGCCAAAGTCTCTAAAGAGTTTAGTGCTGTCTCTCTTAAGAAAAGTACCCAAATGGTATTTAATTACTACTGTATCAAACCAGAGAAATGTCATCCACATACACAGCAGAGAGCGGAACGGTCTCAAAAAGGATAAATGACATAATTGTGATAATGGAAAGTGAAGAAGATGATGGAATTATACAAAATTATGGCTGAACCAGAGATGGTAAGACAAAAATTCTTGTTTAAACTTTCTAATGGTGAGAAAGGCAGTTCAATTCAAACTGACAAAAGGTAATGGTTTATTGGCATACAGTGGCACTGCCCGTTGTTGGCGATAGAGTCGTGGTTAGACAGAAGCTACATCCCTGTCCCCTTGCCCAGCACACATCCCGGGCTCCTGGGCGGGGGAGTGACAATTTTTTTTCATTTTTAGACCATGCCCTGGGCGATGATAACGCAGGATATCAATCATTTGTACCCTGGAGGTTAAACTCCACAAAGAAGTCTCTGCATGGAGGAGGGTCAGTGCCAGAATAACATTTTTTAGAGGAAGAGTATTCTTTATTTGGCATTTGGCTGTGGGCATAAATCTTGAAAGACAAAAATAAAAAAGGACAGAGAATGGGAGGGAAGATTTTTTAAATGCTGGCTTAAGCATCGGCAGGGAGTAAGTGGACTAAGGCAGAGTAGCTTTTTCACGTATCCTAAATTCATTATCCTGGTTCCCCTATGGGGAACCCCAAGGAGAGCCACCGGGCAGAGGAATAAACGTGGACCTGAGCTGGTACTTTCACACAGCCCGGCATTGTGCTGTGGAGGATGCTCCAAACAGCTCACTGCTGTGGGACCACAGAGCTCTGAGCTGAGACCATCTGCCTCTCAGCGGCGCACATCAGGCAGCCCAGCACCATGTTGCTGTAAACACACTGCTCTGAGTTCTGGAAGCTGCTCAGAGCTCCACTGTGCAGCAAAGACTTGTTAAAAAATTCCTACTTTAAATCTTGCCACTTTTTTTTTGTTTGGGTTTTTTTTTTTGGGTGGGGGAGTCCTTAATTATTCTTGTCAGAATGAGTTCCACGGGCTGTCTGGAAAAGGAGGGAAAGTCATTAAATCTAACAGTTCTGATGTTGTTTTTTAACAGCTCCTAAGTGTCACTTGATGGATGGCTGTCTGGAACGATATCCTCCTTCCTGCTGATAGTACCGACCAAACCCAAGCAATACAAAATGTCTGGGAATCCCTGCAGTCATTAGCACGACATTATGACAGTGCACTCCAACTCTTGAGCCACCACGTGAGTCCATATTGCATTTAAAAAGGATTAAGCATTGTATGGATAATCTGTACATTTGCATTTTTGGTAGATATGAGAGAA
Source organism: Scolopax mira (assembly GCA_004320125.1). Taxonomy (NCBI): domain Eukaryota; kingdom Metazoa; phylum Chordata; class Aves; order Charadriiformes; family Scolopacidae; genus Scolopax; species Scolopax mira. Next base: position 75,444 of record BJBW01003670.1, on the reverse strand, counting down.
AAGGGAAGCGACCTTAAAACCAAGATTCAGTGTCAGGGTTAGAATGACTTTTCCCCTCTCGTGGACTGGGTGATGGACAAGGTGACCTCTTTAAGATCCTTTCAGATTTAGGGTTTTGCCCATGCCCTTCATGTCCCACCCTGTCCCCATTGTCCCCACCCCTGGTTTCTATAATATACAGGGTTTTGACATTTCTGTGAAGCATCTGTTGGCGTCTGCTGCCAAAGGCAGGATAATGCAGAAGCTGAACTACAGATCCAAGCACCAAGACAATTCCTGTGTTCTTTTTGGCCATTTTAAAAGAGCAAAGCAATGGAGAACTCAGTTGGAAATTTCCTATACACCAAGAAAACACTTAATTTTAAAAATACAACTTGAATTTTATGAGGATAATTCATATCAAATATTATATAGGCAGAAGCTGCTCTATTTCATTCAACTTCTGGAGAAAAATAATTATGCTCTTTACAATCTGAAGTGCATTTGTATTCCTTCCAAATAGTCCTATTACAACAAATGAAGTACTTACTATACATCTTTTTCCTCCTGCTTTTCAACTTAAATTTAATTTTCACATAGATTTATTTAAAACAATTCTCAATGTGACTCAGCCAAATGATGAATTTATAGAAGGTTTAGTAAATGTGTAATCTAGTTGAAGTTAAAAATGGCTACTTTGTAATTCTGTGCCTAAATGAAATTACCCATTGTAGCCAGCTATTGTGCATCCATTTAAAGCCTATTTCTTGAGGCACATATTCAATCTCTAACTGAAAAAAAGCATAGTGCAAATATGTTGCTAACAGAAAAATGTACATATACATATATAGCACTGGTATTAAGCAAATGTTTTAATTTTTTTTTCTGTTCTCTGAGCCTGCTTGAGCAGTTAATACATACGTGTGTGTATACATTCTGCAGATGCACAGACTACACTCTACATATTGATGATGTCTTATTTTATATTGCTCATAAGACGTGACTGCCTCTGACCAAACGTGATTGTTTAAGAAGAAAAGTTAAATCCAATGAATGTTGCAGAGCATGAAAATATTTGTAATGAGATCTCACTGCAGAAAAGGTTTGTGACTTGTATTGATAATAGAGCAGACTGTGTGAGAACTTTGCCTCTGGCAAAGTGTGATTCTGTTTTCTGTTCCATGGCTGGCACAAAATCAGCAGTTACACTGGCGCTAAGGCTAAAATCAGCCTATCTCTGATACAGAAAGCTTGAGTAGAGCATAAGATGCTACAAGCTCACCATTTTTAAGAATAGGCCCCAAAATTCTCTGAGAGAGAATGTGTCACTGAGGTTTCCAATGGTACCTGCACGGAGGTACAATCAGCTCACTTAATACTCAGGAGTTTTAGCCCAGTTCTCCGACTAACTTTGGTCAGGATAAAATTAATTTCTCCCACCCAAATATATAAAAATTGAGCTGCTAAATTCTGTCAGTATCACCACAACTATGTACCAATGACAGAAACTTGGTGTCTAATCCAAACCCCAATTTCTGGAAAATCTTCCATCTTCCTCACAGTTCTGGATGAGGCCTGTGCTTCCTCCTGCAGTAGTACTTTATGCTATGAATTCCATAATGTCCCGATTCACATAGAGGGGTTTTCATTACCATCTTTGCAAGAATGAGGAGATTCACAGCAAGATGTAATTCCCCATTTTCAGAGATTCCCAGGCTCCCAAAGTCGGGCTGGTTGCGGGCTTGGCATTGTCACCCATTGGCCATGCAAATTAGACTTCAGTTGTAGAAATTACTGAGAGTGAGACTACTTTACTCTTTCTTTAAGCAAGACCCAAAAAATCACAAACTGTTTCATCTTCTTTTCCCCCTGTTTTTATTTGTGATGGTAAAAGGTTGACAGCTGCACGCTAAGGAGATAGGCTCACCGTGGAATTAGGAGAAGGGAAGAGGTGACTCTCTGAGTGTGCCTGTCACCCACAGCACCTTCAGGGACCGGCAGGGGAGCTCAGCCCCTGAGGGGTGACCTGTGTTTTGGGGACACGTGCCGAACCCCGTCTGTTATCACAGAGCATTTAACTCCAGGTAAGATCATACCCTGCTTTACCCTCCCATAACTAACTTCTTCCTGACTGTGATGCTGCGTTTGCTACAGGATTAACTAGGTACAGCAAATATTCAGATATTAATTACAAGGAGTCATTTTTCATTATGAGTACCTCCTGCCTCCTCTTAAGCTATACAGCACAGTACCATGTTCAAAAAATTCAGAATTCAGAACTCTTGCTTCTTACTGCTTTAAACCACAGAGACTGTACTGAGGAAGAGCTGAAAGGTTTTGATTTGTGATTAAGCCGTGGGTTTTAACTGGATCCTGTTTTACAATCCTTTAACCTGTGTATCAAAACTTTCCAACACACGTATTTTATTGCAACAACAGGCCATCTAAAGAATGGCTTTACGTCTGGCAACCAGCATTTCCTGAGCAATGGTACACAGGTAGACAGAGCTCCTCATAGTTTAACTACTGACTTCCTCAAATCTGGTTAGTTCCCCACATGGCAGCACAAGGGGTTGCTTTCTTTGGAGAGTTTTATACTCGCCATGTTCAGTTCCAAAATAATACTGAAGCCTGGACTTATATGAAAGCCTCCAGAGTTCCTGGATTCTTCAAAAGGCTCATAACATCTTTGAAGCTGATAGCACCTTCTGTTTTGTCTTCTGGATTCAGTGAAATGGAAGGCAGAGAAGGCATTTGGTTTTAGTTATTTTGAAATGAGCCAGTGAAAAGGGCCTGCCATAAACAAAGCTTATGAATAAATGAATGCATCTGACAAAGAAGTTAATGATCACATGGACTGAGCCCAAATTCTTGATCAATGAATCATGTAGGCTGCTTTGTTTAGGCTTTGGCAAATCAATACTCCATTTTGTTAAACAAGTAAAATAGATTTTTTGTGGGGGTGCTCTGGATTAATTTTTAAATATAAAGTGTCAGACGAAGAAAATCTGCAAGGGTCCTTGAGAGTTTTGCTTAGAGCTTTTCAAGTGTCTTTGCTTCTTTGTATTTATTGTCTTAGGCTTCTTACCAGGTGACAACACCCAGCAGATGACCAGTGACACAGACACACACAGATGACCAGTGACCAGTTTCTTTCTCTGTGGGAAAGAAACAGTAAAATTTATAAGACTATATTGTAGCTATAGAGCTGTGAAAGAGCTCATGACTTTGCAGACTTATTAGCACAGTATAATTATGTCACTACAGCAGATTGCTATTAAGTGAAGTGGGATTGGTAAACAGTAGGACCCTCTCCATTTCCTTCTCTCACTGGGCCCAACACATAAACAGCTTTTATTTTTTCCTTTATCATCCTTTTCATTTGATGCAGGTCACTACATTGTCCCTCAGTGTCCTGCCACACCTGCAGCAGGCGAAGCAACACCTGTATATACTCTGGGGGGTTTTCGGGATAGAAAGCATGATGGCCAAGATTCCTAAAGGGATTTAGGTACATAACGATGTGGGTAGACCCTGCTCAAATGCTAAGAAATAAATTTGGGCTGGATGGCAGAAAGTTTCTATCCAGGAGCAAGGTGATGCCAATTCCACAGGAAGGAAGCTATCTAAGTAACTACTGTAGATTCCTGACAGTGGCTAAAACTGGTAGCTAGTTTTCAACAGAACTTGATAGGGGCTTGAAAATTAGTCCTGCACCATCAGGTCTATCAGAAGTATGAGTATTAGATTCTCTACAGATTTGTGCCCCCACAGCATTTCAAAATGGATAGAGCAGACCAGGTGATTCCAGTCCTGCTGCAAGGCAGTGGAAACCTGCTCCCTACACACCAGACATCTATGTGCACTTTGAATGCTATCATAATTCCCTGATTCTGGCCCCAAAATGTTGGGTCAGACTTGGTGCCATGAAGCATGTGAGTATTGCTGAGTTTGCACCTTCCCTTTTGCTACAGTGAGCTCCTGAAATTCCTGTCTCTAGGGTTCAGCGAGTGAAAAAAAAACTGACTTGGGGAAGAAAACAGAAAGTTTCTAACCTTGTCAAGAAAATGACAGTGTCCTGGACTTGATATTGCCTGAACAATATTCCTGAAACATTGCTCCTGGATAGATCTAAGTAGAGACAAAATGCCAAATCTGATTACGTAGATCAAAGCAGTCCGGAACTACAAAGCTCCGAGTACTCACAGCTCACATTTTCAAAATTAGATTTGTGGCTAAGTGAAATTTTTCATCATCATAGCAATTTGTTTTGGGTACTTAACAATGAATTTAGGGGCCTGACTTCAAGTAGCCAACACTGAAAGCTTTGGTTTTCTAAGAAAAGCTGCTGCTGCCGCCCAGATTCCCAGTTATTTACTATCTCCAGTGGCATATCTTGTTAAAGAGGGTGTTCAGAATCAACTTCCAGCAGGAAAAACAAGTGGTAATGAGATACGGATAAGAAATGACCTCTTTCCCTAGCCCTGTTGGTTACTGGCCTTTCATCAGACTTATATATGCAAATAGTGCCCTGTCAGAAAAAGACACTGTGACTTTAAAGGAAGCTGAACAAGAAACTGCTGTCTGAACTAGGAATTAAGCATTCTGTATGGTCACCGCATTGAGTCGGTGAAAGAAAAGAAACCAACTGTTCTGCAAAAGATAAATTATTATCCCCTAAAATGGTTTATGTTCCCTTGGTTATTTGTAGCGAGTGATTGAAAGTCAGGTAGAGGACACAAGCTATTGAACAGATCACTGGGGACTCTTCCAGGTTTGGTCTGTTAAAAATCTTCACAAGTATATCAGAAAATTCTGTACTGAATAGGACAAAATGGAGCAAAAAAGAACAAGTCCAAAGCAAGGATTATGCCTGACAAGAATGTGCAAGCTTGAAGATTGTTAAAGGAACTAAAATCGGTTTTGTGGTTTGTTATTTTAAAGCCTGAGCTGGGTTATTGGAATGTTAACAATTACTCATTCAGAGAACAGAAAACAAAATAAGAAACTACCAGCAGGTAAAAAAATAAGCTTATTCATGAAAGTATAGTATGTATTTTGCAAAGATGTTGGCTTGATATTCTCAGGCTGAGACCACCCAGAGGCATACAATCTTCCATTTAAACAGAAACTAAGGCCTCATAGCACTTGTGAAAATCAGGCCTTTTTCCTCCTCCAACATTCCCCCTGATTGCAGATTCACACAGTGCTGAAGGTCTTTTCTAAATCCAAGTAGAGCTCGATATTAACAGTGGTACAGTTAGTTACTGTCCTTTTCTTTATCAACTTGGGATCAAATGTTCTAATCAAAATCAATAGAGTATTTCCCCATTGTGTCTCTGAAAGCAGGAACAAATACATGCATCAGATAAAATGATTATGTTTTCACAAGCGATTAGCATGATTCAAGTTATACACTACTAAAAGAACTTTATGCAGAATCAGTGGTTTTTAAAACAGCATTTCACTTCCTCTTTCATTTGTCTACAAATATTTCCATTTTGGAATGTCTTTTATGCAGCGATACCAAATCACAACCCTGCTTCAGACAGAGCCAGGCCGTTAGCTCACCTCCCTAATTAGAAGGTGCAATCTTACTCATTCACTGCAGTATTGCTCCGTCAACTCACGCACAGTGGGGTGTGGTAGCTGGAAGTTCAGAACGCAGATTTCCCCACGCCTACTTCAGTGATTAATATGCAGAAAAATGTTTTTGGTTTAAAAACAACATGATGCATCAGAGATTTCCATAAATAAATCAGTAATTCATACAGAAAACACAACAGAATTAATGTTAAATCTACAGGAAAATTATGGATCTTAAGCAACAAACCCCCAGAATTTTTTAACAGTTTGGATGGCAGAATTGAAATGTCTCACATATTTTAATTCATTCAACACAGGCTTAATGTGTTGACTTGTTTTACTTATATATGCTTGCAAAAAATAGTATTAATGACCCTATTTTTACTTGATTTTAAAGTTGGTGAAAACACTCTCCATTGCACAGCTCTCAATGCAAGGTTGTACATATTCATGACCAGGACTTCTACAACCCACCACAATATAAATAACAATTTGTCATGATAACTTTTCTGTCATGTTAGAGAAGGATAAAGAGGCAGCAGTAGGTTCCATGGGATGTTTTACCAACACTACTCAAAGGTGATTGGGAAACAAATGCAGTGTAAATTCATGCTGCATTTGCAGCCAGTCCTTGTGTTGCTGTCACTGCCAGTGAGGGCTTATAGTGCTGACACCTCAAGACCTTCATTTTAAATGTATGCATTTAATGTACTTGTTCTCATATAGATAAAAAGACTGACATGCACCAGAGAATACTCGGTAATCTGACAGATAAAGCATTTTGCTGGGAACTGTGAGTTCAAGTCATTGCATGCAAAAAACCAAACTGGGATTAGTCTCTTATTTCTTCGGAAATTGTATTAAAAAGTCACTGTGTGGGTTGAATGAGAAAGGCCATAAAAAGGGGCATTGCGTGCTGTGGGGTAGGTCTAGAGAAAGGTGACAACTATAAGAGAAATAAAGGTATACATAGCATATTTTTAAGGAAACACAAACAGCTTTCAGATCAAATGCAATGATGTTTTGATGCATTCAAGTAGTCTCTGTGACAGCCTGGAGCAAGAGCTCCAGAGCTTGCTATGACCATAGTGCGGGAGAGACATGGAAACCTCCAGTTCAGAGAAAGCTGGAAATGTAATAGAAAGCAAGTTGGCTGAGTCTATCCCCAAGACAGAGATTTCACTCATCATTGTTACAGAATGAAAAATTTAAGAAAGCCCCAAGAGAAGAATTTTCTTATTTTATTCAAACGAAGCTTCCATCTGAAGGCACATATGCCACCATATGGGATCCATTTCAGGCATTCATTAGGAGAAGAATAATTAGTCTAGCATCATACCAGGAAGAAAGGAAGAGGCCCAGAGGATAATTACTTTAGAAACAGAAATAAAAGACCTTGAAACTAAATTTGCTAGGGACAAGTCTATGAAAAATGAAAAAAAAAAGGACATTATTTATGGAAATTTTGAATTCAGTCATCAAGGAGACGAGGAAAAGTGGCATGCCCACGACAGGATTATTTTTAGCTTGGGGAGAAGCTGGTACACTATTGTTCTAATGATTATGGAAAACATGTACTCTCATATTTCAGCCATTCAGCACAAGCAAGAAGCCTCTTTTCTAGTACAAAAGAGATGAAACACTTCCACATTATACTAGGAAGAACTGCACTGTGTGTCTTTTTGCAAATACACCATTATTAGTGCTACTGGTCACAGGCTTCACATACGGCTGTGACCCTTTAAAGGTTGTCAAAAGGGATTATTTCTTTGTAGCACTTACTAGGAGATGACCTGCAAGAAAGAGAAATAGGGGTATTATGTAAATAAAGCACAGAGTGAATAACATGAGAATAGAGAAGATTCCCAAAAAATGTCAGATATAGGGATTTTTCTATGAGCAATTAAACATACTGAGAGCTCTGTATGCATCAGCTTAAGCCTAACCATGCATTTAGCCAACGTATCTCCACCTTCTGGAAGGCAACACATAGACACATCCCACTGAATAAAAGACATACATTGTACAGTGCACCACAGTCGATCTGCAAAGCCTCAGGCCCTAAGTAACTAACCCCTAATTAACTGCTGAGTTTGGAGTTTCTGTGCTACTCAAAAGGCCTGTGGGAAGTGAAGGGTGACAAGATTTGGCCCTTAAAAAAAGCACCTGTGACTGGATTCCTCCTCTTCATACCAGGAAACACCACGTGCTCTGCAGCGCTGAAACCGTAATGGGAAGTTCAGGTTTGTCTGGGTAAAATCCTTTGATTGAGAGAGTGGTCAAAGGGACAGTTCTTTGATGTCTAGAGCTCTTTGTAACAAAGAATAAAATGAGATCTCACATTGCTGCGTGTGAAACAGATGGTATGGGTTATGACAGTGGATCATTCATATTGGGAACACTTGTTACAATGCATTATCTTTTAAAGATACAGAGAAAGCTATCTAGCATTTTGTGACTCACCTACAGTATAAACAAGATAATTACCTGGTTCACCTGCCAGAGCAGGGAGATCGATTATAAAAGCTAATTAGAGACCTGTTTTAAGCAGATATGAACTCATGGGTTTTCGTTATGGGTTCTTCTCCTCTTAACACACCACAGAGAAAACCATAGAACAACAGTGATTAGCCTTATTTCATTTTTATTGCTTCTCCCATTCAGAGTAAAACCACAGAAAGTCAAAAGTGTAGCTAATTTACTTTAGCAAGCTGGCAAATGTAAGTTAATTTCCTTGCTTTACTACTTAGAAAGCTCTGCCAGATCATTAATGTCAAAGGAAAACAAAGAAAAAATACATATCCATATGGAATATGAATTAAAGTCGTGGTAACTTGACAAACACTGGCAGAGAAAACTGTTGCATTTGCAAGGAGGTAACAGATACTGGTAGTGAGCATTTAAGCGCTTCGTTATTTGTACATGTCAGTAATGCAGATGATAAGATTTACCAGGTTGTGATGTTTGTTGCTTTTTACCTTTCTGGCACCGGAGAACACTTGTGTTTCCTTTGAGTAGCAGGATTCCTTACTGTTGTTCCCCAAAGCAGCACATCTACAGCAGTGTCTGTGAATTGCCGATTGCTCGTATTTAAATACGTCGTATGTCTGTGATGTGCAGTCATCTCCCAGCCCCATGAGATCTGACATACTCCTGGAGGGATTACCTTAGAATCTGTTCAGTCTGAAAAATTTCACACTGCTTCTCCACCCACATGTGGGATGAAAAAACAAATTACTTTAGGAAGGCAGAAAGACTTTAATAATTAGTACTTTATAATTCCCCACTGACCCGCTGTTTAGCGCAAACTCCAGTTCTGAGTAGGGTTTCCAGCCCGCTGGAATGAGAAAGGGATGACATCTCTAACCCACCAGACCTGGGTGTGAACTGGCACCATCACTCGGAAATCTCAAGCAGTGACATGTGGCCTGAACTCTACCTGTGCTACAGAAAGACCATTTCAGCCACAAAACTGTAAACTAAAAGCTGCATTCACTTAGGAAGAATCTAAATCCTTTAGGTTTTTATCAAGTCCTTAAATAACAGACAAGTAATTAAGCCCATGACTCGCACCTGGACAGCTGGGTGTTTCCTCACACATGCAGGACCAAGGAGGCATCATTCTAAGACCTTGTCTGCTACGACGGATTGTGTGTAAACACGAAGCTTCCCCTCCTCCTGTGCACTGACCCCAGCACCGAACCGCAGCTCTGGTTCCTGGTGAAGTAATTCCCCAATCACTCCATCAGTGCAGAGCACAAGCGACTGACTGATCAGCAGAGCCCCCCCCCCCCCCCCCAACCACCACCCAACAACAGCACAGATTTAAGAGGTGGGGGAAGGAATATTATTTTTAAGAGATAAAGAGTTACAGTAATATGAAGGTTTTATGTAATGGTTCTTTATCAATCAGACAAAAGCTGGGTTTTCACCTTAGCTCCTTAAATGTGCTATCCGATAATTAATTTAACATCACCCTTGAATAAAGTCATTTATATAGCTCTAAAAACAAATGCCTCGTTGGAAAACCAGTGATGATTGTTATTTCAAGGCTCTTATTTTTCCCCTACTTTTAAGACTTGTGAAGCTATTTATTTGACAATCAGAAAATAAAACTTGAGCTCTATTAGCATGTAGGCTGCTCAATAAAAGGGAAAAAAGGTATTAATAAATTACATCCTAGAAATGGGAAACAAGATTAGAGATGACATCTTGGCAATGTCTTTTTCCACAGTGAAGGAAAAAAAAAAATTAAATGATGAGTTGGAGGGTAAAGAGGGAGACAATCAGTAGGAAAAATGAAATTTAGAAAACATGAGAAGGACTGTGAAAGATGGAGGAGCTCATTAGGGTAAAGGGTGCGATAAAAGTGACTCCGTAGCAAAGAGGGACATCGCTGCTACGGAAAGGTAGAAACCACTCAGTGAATGAGAGGGTTAGAGGCTGGGTTCAAGGACTGGAGCATCTCCCTTATGAAGAAAGGCTGAGAGCTGGGACTCTTTAGTCTGGAGAAGAAAAGGCTGAAAGGAGATCTTATCAATACTTACAAGTACCTAAAGGGTGAGCTGAAGGAGCAGGGAGCCAGACTCTTTTCAGCGGTTGCCAGTGAGAGGATGAGGGGTAACGGGCACAAGTTGGAACATCAGAGGTTCCACTCAAATATGAGAAAAAACTTTTTCATGGCGAGGGTGACAGAGCACGGGAACAGGGTGCCCAGGGAGGTTGTGGAGTCCCCTTCTTTGCAAGACCCACCTGGATGCCATCCTGAGTGACAGGCTCTGACCAATCCTGCTTCAGCAGGGGAGTTGGACTAGATGATCTCCGTGGTCCCTTCCAACTCTAAAAAAAAAAATCAGTGAAATTCAGTAATGGGCTGGCAGCAGCGAGATTGCACACGGGAGAGGATGATGAGAGGAACAAGATAAAAACAATGGATGTTACTGGTGCTCAAAACACAAGAGGAGTGAGTCTCCCCAAGGCCCCTGTCCTCCTACTTTCTTACCTCTTCTCTGCTGCCGTGGATACCTCGTGAGCGATACACAACCACACAAGAATCAATAGGTCTGTGGAGATTCACAACTTCAGGCAAGATGGGATTTTCAGCCGGTTGTTTGTTTTCATGGGTCAACATTGATAGATTGTATCCTACAGAAAATCTCAAATATGCATATCAGGTTGCTTCCACCAGCACATCACTATAGCAACAACACTTGAATCACTGATATTTGACATCACTGGGGCTGCTGTTTCTTTAGTTTCCAACAGCAAGCCAAAAGAATTCTACAGTCTTGTGCTACCTTCACTGCAAGGCCAATGGATGTCATCTCCTTCAACTTCCCCACCTCTATCATGAACACCTGGCTCCCTAGAATCTATTACCTTTCATTCCTCAACCTCCTCTCACTGTTAAAATCTCCATTCTTTTTTTCCTTTCCCACCTCTTTTTACACCCTGATACTTTTAGTGGCTCTTTAACCCAGGGACTCCTGTGCTCTAAATAACTAAGAGAAGCACTCACTCTGGACTGGCTACAGCCTGAGCAGTTATTTCTCTTTTGATTAACCAGATCCTCCTCTCCTGGTATATTTGATAAGAAGCAAAAGGGATGAGGAGAGGGTAGAGCCCACTGCCACAAGCCAATGAAGTAAATGACTGTTTGCTGGCTCACACAAAAGCTACAGCACCGTTTGCTTTTGAGCACAATTCAGGTGAAGGCAGCACCCACAGGTGGCTTCCTTTCCTTTTGCTAAATGGTGCATTTGCACGGAAATCATTCCAACGTTCATCTCATTTGAAACACAACTCACCTAAAGCAGCAAACTGGACAGAGCACAACTCCTCAACTGCTAAACCCAGATCATCATCTGGGACTAGTACCTGTTGGTAATTGTATGTGCTTATGACAGGATCAAATTCCCATATGTTACCATGAAAGTAAAGTCTGCACGCCAGGCGTGCTGTCAACAAGCTTGGAATTAAGAACAAAAACCCGTATAGCTATAAAAATCAAAGCTTTTTGAGACAAGTGTTACAAGACTGATTATGCAGAAGAAATTCAGTTTAATCTGGACATCCCCAGATGTTACCAAACTAAAACCATCCAGTTAACATCAGTGATTTCCACCCTACACAAGACATTTACCCAGGCACTGAATGCATGTGCATTAGTTGAAGGACACTTAGAAATGTATCAATAAGTTTTCAAGATACCAGCCTTAAGAAATCTTGCTACTTAACTGTGACTCAGCCAAAAACATACCTGATGTAGCGTTGCCTTCACACCGCGAATAGACACCAGTGCAATGTTCTGAAGATAGCAGAGTGCTGAACAGGCCTTCAGATGTTAAATAAGAATACCATAAGATGCAGAGGAAAAGTTTACATTTTAAATGTACACCAGGTAACATCTAGCATTATGTGCATTGAGGAGATACAACTATCGTACAGAATTAAAGGGAACGAAGGAAAAATTTGGCAGGAAGAACCAATGATTTGAAAGAGACACTTGACCAAATGTTAATCAAATTCAAACAACACAGATGTGATAATACAGTTAGTGATCACAGTTTTCTGTCTATTCGATATAAATTCTGAAAAGGAAGGAGTCACCAAAATATAGCACAGTATTATGAGTAGAATTTGCACACAATGTAGAAAAAAATCCAACCAGCAACTAAGAGAATCAATGGAATTTGGCAGAAAGCCAGATGTGATGAATTTGCTAGTTCAAAAATAGCCCCATTATTTTCATTTTTAATCTTAAAATTGAGAGACTTCTAAATGAGGACGTTGAACTGGAACTTTATAAAAACCATATAAGTGTTGGGTAAAAGGATATGGGATAAAGAAATGAAGGACGTAAATATAAAAGAAAAAAATGTTTCTGGGCATTAATGTTACGTTGTAGAGGGTAGCAGTGAGCATGTCAGCCAGTAGTAAATACCATAATAAAGTGTCTAACTGCAAAAAGTAATCAAAGGTTAAGGAGCAAAAACACTCACACACAGAGTGGTACATAGGAGTGAATGAAGTTAAAAGACTTTAGCAATGATAAAAGAAAAAGGAATAGGCTTTGAATAGGAAAGGAATAGGAATGAGATTGTTTTTTATAATATGTGTAAGAAAAGAAAAAAGGTTTGTAAGGGCTGAAAGGAGTGCTATGGTGGGGGAAAGAGATATAGAACATAAAATATTTTTTGCCAGGGAATGACACCAAAAGAAAATAAAACTATATAAAAAATGCCAGATAGGTATCCAAGGGAATCAGTTTCATATAAAAGAGGATCAAGAAATAACAGTACCTGAAGATTGACAGAGCTTTAGAGTGAGCTGAGAGCTGTCCCAGACTTCCCAATGAAATGACGGTCAGGTAAGCCTCTCCGAGAGATGCACAGATGAAACTGCTTTAGGAAATAATTATAAGGAACCCAACATCTATATTCTAAAAGAGATTTCTGTAAAATTCACCCGTCTGTGGAGGATCTTTGCAAGTTCCTTGCAGTATTTAAGATTTCAAGTTGAAATATTAGAGCTCCCAAACCACCATAAGAGAACTCAGAAATGATTTCTTAGGATGTACAAGGCAAGAAGAAAAAGTTCAGTAACGGTATTGGAAAAAATTAGTTAAGCATCTGTTAGTCATTGCCGAGTTCTAAATGGACTTACAGTAAGGAGGAAAAAGAATCTCATGAATTTTTGGATCCTTCCATGGAATCTTAGTACAAAGGAGAGAGAAGAACGATTCGGCGATCTCTCCAAATTGCTGCCTGTTAAGAGAGATCAAAGAGCTGTAAAAATACATGGTCAGGTGCATGTATATCTTTGTGATTATTGCCAGTCTTTCTTACAAAATTATTTTGTAGTGAGATTAATATGACATGGTCAGATGAATTCTGTATCCAGTTGCACAACAGCAAGCAGGGAAAAAGGGAAGAGGAGAAGGTGACAGAGAAAAAAAACAAAATCTGGGCAGATAAGCCATCTCATTGGTTTCTTATTCTTTGTTCTCTAAACATTACAAATATCCTTCGGAGTCCCTCAGATGTGAGGAACTAAATCATAAGCAGCATAAAAACCAGTGAGGACACAACAAGTCAACGCAACTGCTAGAATGCTCCACCATGAGACCAGATCTGTAATTACACAGCAGACCTTCCAATTAAAGCTCAAAAACCCATTAGGAGGCAAGGTACTTGGAAGCCAACAAATCTGACATGGGAACCACGTTGCCATCAGTGGAGTGTGCTGAAAACACGATTATCCAGCTCGGGTGGAAACATCTGTAGCCTCACAGTTGCTGGAGTGGGGCCCTTGGAAGACAAAGCAAAGCTCTTTGTTAAAGTTGAACAAACACTCCAACAACGGCTGTTGTTGCTAACAAACTGAAGATATCCATAGTATTCAAAAGGTTGTATTTTACAAAGGAAACATTAATGGTGAAAAAGCTCTATAGACATTACAGTGATGGCTCCTTGGCTTGTGTCCATGCTATATAAGCACTTGTCTTCACCCTCTGTGGCGTGTGAGGGCACTGGAGGCTACTGCAACTGCCGTATGAAACTTGCTACTGATATTAATTTACTGCACAACAGAACGCTTTGGAAAACAAAATGAAGTCTTTGTTTCTCTAAATAATTCTCCCTCCCCCACCGCAGTCATTGTCTTTGTAATATTTTATGATTTGTCACACGACACTCTGGAATATTGGCCTACAGAGGATGTGATTGTAAATATATTGCTGAAATGAAATACCTGTATGGTGTTCGTTACTCACAGCACAGCTCGAGCAGTGGCAGGGCAGGCTGTGTGCATATCTTAATATTTTATTTTGAGTTTTTCAATTTTTATAATAAAGAGCAAAAAAAGAAGCAAAGAAGAAAACAAGCTTCACATTGATTTAGGACTTCAGGGAAAAGAATAAAGCTATTCCATCTATTTTACAAATGCGAATATGCTTATAACATTGATCTCAACAACGTAAATCAATAACACCCAGAGCTTCCCCGTCCCCCACAGATTGTCTGCATATTATAAATGGTGGTTACAAAAGTATAATCAGGGAGAAATATTATCAAATCTCATATTCCACACAAGCTGTAATTCAAAAAAGAAGCTGATATCTTGGAACTCAAGAGTTTTGATGTTTTAATGAGTGCACTATTTTTTCTAGTGAAGCACAACCAATTAAACTGAGCATTTAGCCTTTTGCTGAAGGAACAGTCTGCAGCTTCCAAATGATTGCAATTCTCTCTTTTGCCATTATAGGAAAATCTTTTTATCCTGTCACCAAGCTCAGTGCACTCAGAAAGTATAAAGTAGCTGACAGCTAACATTAGTAGTATTCAATATAATCAGATTGGGTTGTGTATCTGACACAGGGAGCCACTAAGAGGCACAAGGAAATTCAAGGACCTATTTTGAAATCACATCTTTTATTGTGGGGTAAAAAGCAGTGGTTTACAGCTTTTTTCATGACTTTGGTCTGTATCAAAATTAGACTTTTGGAAGTGTTTTCAGATTGTTAACTGTTTGTTTGGGAAAAAATAAAGGGAAAGCAGGTTTCAACAAGTTCAATTCTTGCCTTTGTATGAGCAGTGAATTGGGGAATGCACCCTCCTCCTTACCCCTGCATTAGCATTGGATTAGGAATATGAAGTAGAGCAGCTTCAATAAAGAGAAACCAGAAGAACTTCTCCTAAAGTGAGCATAGGGGATGGAAGATGAGAAAGTCAAATCTACTGAAGTAGAGGAGAGGTTTTTTCCTATGTCAGCTGAATGCATTAACTCCTATAGTGCTAGACAAAAGTTCTATTTTAAAATAAGCTAGCTATTCCTCTTCCTGATATATTTTGCCTGAGACCTAAGCTGGTAGGAAAGATCTGAATTTGGACTTCGGAGAATTTAGCCCTTTTAGTGGCTTGTCCAGATTCCTACAGAAAGGCTAGAATAGAAAAGAGACTTTGAACTCACATCTCTCCAAGCTCCAGGTTCTTTTTCCAGGTACCAATTTGATTTTCCTACCCATTTCAGGTTATTTTTTATCAGAACTGGCCAGTTAAAGCAACTAAAAATATCATACTTTTTTTTTTTTTTTTTTGATCCCCTACCCCACATTCCTCAGATTATGGACAGAAAGAAAGATGAGGGTTATATTTTTCCTTTTTGCCCTAATAAGGAACTCTGTGTCTGGCTTCAGCAACAGCACACTAGTGTTTCCAGATAATCAATATTATGGGTAAGGTGTTAGCAGTCAGGCTGCTGCAGACAACCTCAGAGATAGTCATAATTTAGGAAGTGATGGGCAGAGATTATAAAGATCACTGTAAATAAAATAACTCTTAGTGAGAAGCATAGATTAGTTAGTTAATGTGTTTGTACCAGGCCACGAGCAGTAAGTCTTGGTGCCTGCTCGCTTATAGGCAATAATACTGAAAGCAATGAACGTCGCTCCATTGCTAAATGCATAGTTTCAGTCTTTGTCATTTAAAGTAACAGTACTTTGCAATCATTCTTCTGCTATAGTTAATGGAGGTACAGAGAGACTATTGCTAGTGCTAATAAACAAGACAAGTAATTTTAGCACTTGGTTAGCACCATTTGAACAGTATAATACAAATTCCTTATTATTTGCTTTATAGTTATGCCACATACCAGCTTCATGTTGAAAGGTTTCTTCCAGAATGTCATCTAGCCAGTTTTTGTCTGACTTATGAAAGCACCCAGAAATGGATAAAGTTTTGGAAGATGTTGAAAGCCCAACGACAGAATCCATCAATAACTCAAGAAACAGTATTAGTTTAGGCTTTCCAAAATGGTCTGGAAATTATCTGAGTGCTGTCTAAGAACTTCTTTTCCGTGTTCATGTGTTTCTTCTTGTTCAAAAGGTTCATGTTTTTTACTAGGAAAAAAAAAAAAACAATCAAAAGCACACCTAAATGACTTTGTGGGTTTTTTTGCCAAGTCCAGAGGTGACCCCAGCTTTGTGCTGCTCTTCTTATGTGCATCTATTGTAATAGTTTGTGAGTTGCTCACACCTTTTAATGAAGCTGTCCTCGCAGTCACCCCATGGGTAGCTAAGTGCTATTATATCCATTTTACAGACAGAGAGCTGAAGCACACAGGGACTAAGTGATTTGTCTAAGTTCACACACAGTGTATAGCAGAACAGGGACTTGAAATCGCCTTTCAAATTACAGGGCTTGAACTTCTGCCTGAGCTACTGCACACTCCTTTCTCTTACTCGGCCACCCCCGTGCCCCCTTTCCACAGCCACCTGCCCGCCACCACAGACTCCACTCCATCACAGACTCCATCTCATTTCCTCCTGGGCGTGAGGCCAACTAAATCATTTAAATCACCTGGGATTTCACAGAAAGTTAACTGTAAGGCGGCACATTCTGCATACATCTGTTCCTGCCAGACACGCAGCCTCTTAGAGGGTCCAGGGAAAGTGGATTAAAAAGAAAAAATTGAAATTCCAGAAATGGATTTCAGAAGAAGTGTCACAGAGATGTTTTTCCATTCTTTTTGGACTCTTTGCAGAGCTAAGCAATATATTCCTGGGAATATAGTGGAATTTTTCAGCTGTGTCTCCTGGACTCCTGAGACCTGATTCACTATGAAAGCTGCTTCAGTGTAAAGACATTTGCTAATGTTCTTCACTTGGGTAAATATCAATAAATATAATACAATATAATTAATACAGTATTAAATTATATTATAAATAATATATCTTATATAGCATTATAGCAATATGTATACTAAAATATAAATTGAATGGGATCTCAGCCATTAAGGTTGTGGGTATGGCTTGCAATTAATCTACCTATGAGGAAAATAATAGCTTTTTTTTGAAAGCATGATTTAATTGTAAACTGGCATTATGTAATTCTTTATCAAACTAGGCCCTTGTTTCATAAGCACATTGAAAACTTCTCTTGTGTTTCATATGCAAGGCCAATAATTGGCCTTATTTAGTTTAGATGAAATAAATAATTTCACAGCCACTTCTCATTTAATAAGGTTGGCTACAGCCTGTCTTTTTTCTCCTCAGTTTGTATATTTTTTGTTTGGAGTGAACATAAAAGCGTGTTTTCTTGCCTGCTGAGTGTTCATTAAAACCACTTTCAAATCTTTGCAGCCATTAGAGTCCTCACTATGTTCTGATCTTACTGGCATATTGATTTAACTGTAAAAACATTCCTTTCTTCAAACAATAATATTAAAGATATTAACTGAAAGTTATGAAGGACAGCTCTTCATCTAAAGGCTTAAACTACCAGCAAAGGTTTCAAAAAAGAAAAAAAAAAAGAACCAACCAAAACCCAGGGGTCGCTGAAGAACAAGAATAATCCAAGCATGAATTCTACACTTGATGCTGAAGTGCAGTTCCTGTTGCCCAGTAAGACTATGGAACTGGTTGTCTGCAAAGGAATTACAGGTAAATTTGGCTCGGGTTAATTCTCTTCCATGGCTGGAACCCACACAGGATACCTGGCTGTGCAAAAATTGCAAGTTGCAAAAACTGAGGCAGAGAGGAGGAAACCATCATCTGTGGCTCCAAGCTCTGGACTTTGCCCCCACAGAAATGCGCCAAATTAAATTCCTTCATCAACAGCCATCTTCTGAGAACAGCGAGGGGTACACGGTCAGAAGAAGCCACCATACTTGTCTCCATCTGAGCCCCTGAAACTGCCTTGTCTCCACTGTACTGAGGCCACTGCCCACAAGAGTATGTGGATAACGTGCTCCTCTCTGTGCTTATCTTAGCCTTAAAAAAACTCCATTGAGTTTTCAGACTGGGTTTTTGGTTTTCACTTCTAAGCAAATCACATTCGCTCTCCCAAAGTCTGTTTCAAAATGGGTATTATCTACTTGGGAATTTCTTACCTGTTCCTTATTGTGGTATGTAACTCCCCCCCGAGTTGGGAAAATGGTTTGAATAATAAGTACAGCCCCTGATAATGGCACTGATAATGAATATAATTACCTTGTAGACCAATGGGGAACTCCAGAGCTCTAATGCCATCAAAGAGGCCTTAAAAACAGGTAAGAAAAATACGTGACTAAACAGAATTTCCAAGTTTCCACAGAAGCCTATGAAATACCCCCTTTGTGAAATTATAATTCAATATTCTTTTGGATTAGAAGTCTGAGCAAAATTACTGATCAGCATTTCAGTACACAGGCTGCTTGAGAATGTCTTCCTCTGGTTAAGGTGACACGTAACGTAGTAGATAACACAGCTATATTAAAAGCCTACTTAAGCTCTTCATTACACCAGAATTCTGTAAATAACTTTGCTTTGTAATTACTGAAAATTTTCTATGCATAAAAGCCTCAAATTATGTAGTGACAGAGTGACAGTGCTCTGCAGCACCAACAAGGAACACAGATAGATCGCAGTAGATCGCAGTATTTCCGAATTCCAATTTTCAGACAGTGTTAAAATGCCTTTCAGCCAGCACTCTAAAAGTACACGACTGATTAAAACTACCTAATGGGGAAATACTGAGGACAGGAGTGCACAGACTGCCTGTTTATCTGTCTAACTGTCCTAGAGACTGATGCACCACTAATTGCAGTTTGTTGTAGCTCAAAGGATATAAGCACGATAAAGTCACAGGAAAAAAGTAACAGTTCACTACTGCTAGTAATCAGATAAGCTAATAAAAGTTCTCTCTGCCTACTTCACTTATGCTCTGATTGGATACTGCTGATTACTTCTCAGAGAAAGAATTAAGAGCAATTATGATAAAATTATGGAAGTCTTAGTTTTAATGTCAGATGGAAATACTGCAGTGCACACCACTGTAATAGATGTTAAGCTGTTGTCAAGAAAGACCTAGATAAATGATACGATCCATTCTCCACATCTTACTGAACATACAGAGCTCTAACTATTATTCTATTAGGTCTGTCTGGGCTGACAAATTGTATGCTAATGGAAAAAATCTTAATCACAGAAATAAGGGCATGAAAATCATTCAGTTTGGCTAAGATGCTTCATAATTATCAGTTACACTTTAATTTGTCCTAACTTATATTGGAAGTTCAGTCACATACCTCATTGTTCCCTGAAAATTCAACAACCTCTTTGGAACTCGTCTGTAAAATTTTCTTTTTAACTTCAGTTTACTGTTGATGCCTCTCTAAAGAATTTTGTGTTACTGTACATTAAGGCCACCCTATAAAAATACAATTTATTTTACTACATTATAAAAGAATGCCAGTTATCCTCACACATCTGTGTTATCCGCGCAGTCCCATGGGAAATACTCGTGCAATAGAAGGGAATCTGTTACAATTTGTTTGGAAACATTTTTACAATCACCAGGTGAGCAAGTAATTGCTCACATGAAAATGGTTATCTCAACGCATTATCTCGAAGATGGAGATTACTGTGTGTGCACAGAATATCAGCAACTGTTTTCAAATTTCTTTGGCAAATGGAGCTAAATAACTAGCTAAATGAAATAGGGGATGGAAGTGGGAGTGTTTGTATTTGAGCAAGCTGGTAAATTTTCACTAGGAAATGACACTGTGAGCAGCTGATTCTGAGATACTTAGTTCAATGTTCAAGGGCTTTGACCAGGGCTTTGTACACAGGGGAAGCCCAAGTGATTTATGCTTATGTTTTTATCATCCGGACTTTGACAGATACTGACTACAGCATCAGGACTCCTCAAATTCAACAAGATCTCTCAAGGTTGTACTCTAAATTACCATAATCTTCTAATGAAGACCGGGATTTAATGAGAGAAGGGAAAAGCAATGGAATGAACTGGAATGGAATGGAATACGTTTCAAGAGGAGTGTTTCCTGTTGAAAGCAAGATATCATTCATGACTTTGGAAGAAGTGAATAGTACAATACAGGCAAATACTTTTTAGACTTTGAGGAGCTTTCTCTACCCCCTGCTGATCTGCCTGGGAGGGTTTTGCTCTCTCACTCTCTGAACTGAACAGTCTTCTTATGGCTCCCAGCTACGAAGTAGGAGAACTTAACTTACTCTTTTCTTACATGTTAACATAACACGCTTACAGGCTATTAGCGCTTGGATTCAAGAGGTAGCACACTCTGCCTAAGGTTTTACTGCCTCAACTCGTACACATGGAGGAACACAGCTTTATTTGCAGAAATGACTGAATTTTCCTAGCAAAAAAATTCTAATATAAAACTAAAAAATTCAAACAAAAATGTCTTTTTGCTAAAACATTTTTAAAAAAATAATTTTATCTTCTTTTTCCTCCCAAGCAAAGTACAAAAGCTATGCTGAAAAATAATTTCAAAACCAAAAATGCAACAACTCAAGACAACCCCCTGAAAAAGAGAATCTGTTGGAAAGTGTCAGTTATCTCTAGGTGGAATCAAAGGATTTCACGCTCCCCCACATACATATCCAGTGCTCTAACAACTTCCAAAATTGTCTTCTAGTCACACATTGTTTTTAATGGCTTTTTTTTTTTTTGTTGGTCAATTTTATTTCTCGTTTTAGGCAATTTTCAAGAAATCTTAAGCTTTACTCTCTCTTCACTGGTCTAATCATTCTGCATACACTTGTGATATACCTAGAGCTACATTTCTCCAGTCCTGTTTCTAACTATATATTGTTGACAACTGGTGATCATCCAAAGGTTTGTAATGCTATAAATGAAAGTTGAGAAGCAAAGCACATCCCTACTGTTATGATGTGCTGAACAAACAAAATGCATTCTTTTGTATTCTGTAAATGGATTATTATATTGTCCTTCAATACTCAGATGGTTTCTCTTAGTAAAAAAATGTAATAGATAATTTTACAGCTGAATAACATTTGACCTTGGAACTGCTCATTGAAATCAATGAGGCAAGTTGATTTTTATGCAGCATCTATGCACTAAAAAGGCACTTTAGGCAATTCTATACATGAGATAGCATAGCAATAGGGAACACTGGTTTCTTGAAACATGAAAGAGCTGGTACACTCTACAAGGCTTGTAGTTACTTCTGTGTAAACTCAATAAATATTATACATTTCATTGTATTGGAACTCTCATAAAAAGCTTCCATGACTGCTGCACTAATAAAGAGATGTAGTGATCCTAAGAATTTCATCACAGCAGCATATTTCTAGCAGGTTTGATATTTTTTTAATTGAAACATCTCTCCAAGGACTATCAGCATAGTTTCTTTTGAAGCCAACAACTACTGCTAAATGGACTAGTTTTTCTAAAAGCACAGCTGAAGACTACTATGATAGGTTAATATTATTAATCTTAAATCTCAAACTTTAGAACTTAGAAATCCAAATCCGGACCACTCTATTAATGCGTGATCTGGAAGCACATCTTTTAAACATCATGTTTTTATCTCTAGGTTGATTCTTCTGTGTCACTTGAAGCCACCCTTCGTTAAAAAGCAAAACCACTGATACAGTAATTAAACTTGTATTAATTCTGATGATTACCTATTATTGGAAAAAACCACCATATAAAAGTATGTTATTATATTTGACAGATGAAGGATTTCTAGACACTGATCTGCAGGGCAATTCTGGTATGGTCTGAATGAATGTCTCATGAAGGTGTAAAAGAAAGTGTGAAACTAAATACAAATTTACAGGTAGGTTTGAAATCAACATGCAAACTCCTCTCTGAGGAAAAACAAATCACTGGTCCTAGTCAACTGTGTGTCCTCCTCTGCAGACGCACATTTAGTATAATGAACTCCAGCAATCTCTTTTTTTCTTTATTTTTTTCCTTTCCTCAGATCCCTCCCTAGCCCCCAGTTGATGGCAGGCTTCCCACGTTTGCATTTATGTGTTATGCAATCACAACCATATCATTAGTTTCAGTTCTGACATGAATGACTGTCCAGTTAAAAGCTACCAGATAGTTCATAGCAATATGTTCAAAGACAGAAAGAAAAATGGAATGATCAGGGCTAAAAAGCCAGATGCCCCTCCATCCCGACAAAAAAGAGGCAATGCAGAACACCCATGAATTTTACTTACACTAAAGAAAGGACTGGAAAGCAAAGCCTTCAGTTTTTCAAAAATCTGTAATAATATGTGAAAATATTTTCTCCCAGAGAAAACAACCACACATTTGATCCCTGCCACCGGAGGTCTGGTGAAAGGTCAATAAAGGCCACTATTTCAGTTTTAAAATCCAAAGTTCTATAACATGGAACAATTACCCCCTACATGATATAAATTACAAATTAAGTTTTGCTGCTTATTATACACTGAATTCATTTTAGAGAACAACTCACCAGAGCATAAATGTCAATTTCCTTATTATTTTTTTAAAACTAGGATTCAATTTTGCATTTCTATCATATTCAAAAAAAATAATTTTCTATGTAACTCAGTGGGATATTCATATGTGCTCAGAAACTAATGAGGTATGGGAAATAGATAAGCTATCATAAAAGGAAAATTACTAAATGAGAAAAAAAAAGATTTTTAAAGGATCTCTTAGAGTAAAAAGAACAATTTCATCACCGAATGGGACTGCTTCTTCACTGTATCTCTGTGTTTTGCCATCCCAAGTGACCTGTTCATTTATGTAACTATTTCGGAACATTCTCCTGCTTTACTGACTGAAAGAATCCTGTTCATTGAACATCTTTGTAAAGTAGTGCTAAAAAAGAAAGCCGAAATAAGGAAGTTTATAAAGACCATTTTAAAAATAAAACTGTGCTCATTTTGGTAACTCTGTTTTGACTATAGCAAAGAAATGGTTCTCGAAACCACAAATAGTGGTACTGCTGAGTAACACTCCCTTGAGTAATATCTTTCTCATCTTGCATCTAAGTGCCCCTACTCATTCCATCCACTTTAGATCCACTGGCTGGGCAGTGCTTTCACCCAGCTGCTTGCCATATTCCAGTTCTTAATGAAAGCCATGCCTGACTGGGACTTGCCTGCTTTCAAACTTAATTTTGTCAATTACACAAAGATCAAATGATTTGTATGAACAGATTCAAAGGCACAGGTATTCAAGGTTACCACGTGCCCTGGTGTAATGACAGTGTGCAGTGTCAGCCTGGACATCAATGTACGCTCTGACCCTCCAACAGAATGGCAACAGTTGCCGGAAAAGTGCCGTTACAGATGAATTAAAAATTCTCTTTAATTAAGAGCTACATGTTCAGAGAAAGTTAGTGAAAGATGTCTCTGAGCAGAGTAAGAAAAATACATATTCATATTCTGATAAGGCAATCAAGATGTTGATGTTAATATTAGAGCAATAACTTTAATTGTATTTCAGCAAACGAATGGCAATTAGAAAACAAATTATCTCAGAGAAGCATGTCTGCTGCAGAGCTTAGCCCCGAAGGCAAGCCAAAAGCTAAACCTTTTTCTTGAATTTTAATGCAGAAGATAAATAGACACACCTCTGGAATTATTCTAAGTAGAAATACCATAAACGGTTTAAAGTTACTCTGAGACACAAATATAAAAATTGCCTTTCCTCTTGAAGTGGATTGTTTGCTGCCATAACAAACATTAACATATAAGAGTAAAGTATCACTTTTACCTGCTTTAAATATGGGGAAAATGTAAGAGATGTTGGCCATGCCAATTAAAGTGCATGTTTGTATAGGAAATAATTTCCATTAGGGTAAGATTTAGTATATAAATGCAATGTTAATGACTCAAGGTGAATTTTTGTACTATGTCTCAGTGCTACGCTGTTTACAGAGTGACCAACCACAACTAGAGCCACAGTGTTTTCTGACAGACAGAAACAGTCCCTTGCTTTCTCTCTGACTGTACTGGCTCTATCCAAGTAGCTGGTAAGGTTGTTTGAATCCTCTGTCACCTGGAATGACAACGGCCAGCCAGCACAGGACTCAGTATGCCACATGGTAGTGAGAAACCTGATTTTTCACCAACACAATTAAGAGAGAAAATCTGATGTAACATTTCCAGGTGTAAAGTTATCTTCTGTGATAAAAATACCTCCTTCCAGTAAAAATATACTCATGTTTCCAGCCATCAGTGCTCCTTCTTCTCCCTGGTCCACTCCCCTGACACAATATGCCCCATCTCTCAAGTTCAAAGGCTGTTCTCACAATCCATTCACCTCCCTGCTGTAGACCTTTGTGGTCTGTATGATTTGGTGTGGGCTGTATTTTGCTAAAACAGTGGTATAAAAAGCTTAGGCATTACTCAGCCCTTCATGGTTTCAGTCACAGTATTTACAAAATTTATAAGATCTTTTGATCCAAAATTTTGATCAAGATTGAATGGTTTTATTGATTCTGTAACTGAATCCACACAGATTGCAACAGTACGTTACAATTTTCAACTGCCAAATTCTGCATAAATGGTAAAAAGATGGACTGCAACTAAGATCTTGATCCTTAAAAATGTCCTCACACTCATAAAGGAAATCAGTGACAATTTCTCACTGTACCTGCAATGGAACAGTCCATCTTGGTTCTACAAAGCAATTAAGTACCTCATTAACTTTAAGCACCTGCTTAATTCCCATGGCTTTGAAACCAGTGGGAGTCAGATGCTTGTTCCTGAATTTGTGCAGGAGAAGCATGCTTGTTAAAACTTGCAAAAAAAAAAGAGGATTATGTCTGCTAAACTTTTTATAGACTGGTTTAATAAACTTTAGGGTATTTAACCTTCAACTTTGTTACATACAGAATTAGACTAGTGATGAAATGTGATGAAATTTAGGCCGAATCTTCCAACAATGCACCAGACATTAGGTGATGGCAACAGTCCATTTAGAATTTGAAATTACATGAATCTACTCAACTGACCGCTAATACCAATAAGGGGGGTGGGGGAGGGAATCTAATTAAAAAAGGAATAGAAATCTTCTTGATTAACCTTATGCGTTTAGGAAACTGACCATTGCATCTTTACTGAACATGATGCTATTTATTTTTAGTGTGTTTTAGACCAAGGGCTCCAAAATGTGTATGAAAAACCTAAGGTTTCCATCAAGAATATCATGGAATCATAGAATAGATGATTCTGTGATATCAAGATGGCTGTGGCCAGGTGTTCTGCAGCGTTTCAAATACACTCACATAGGATACATCAGCCTCACAATATTTGTGCTCTCTCTGACGAAACAGATGATGAAATACAGATGTAGGCTACAAAACACTAACAGACTCTTCCAAAATGTGTCATTTAAATCATGTGCTGATTTAAACATGTGCCTGTTACACATGGGCTGGAAACAACTTTGTGGGATTCTCTGCCGGTGCTAACCAAGGAGAGACGGAGGGATTACAGCGAGCAAGTTCTCAGAGACATCGCTCTGAGTTTCCAGCAAGGAGACACATACCTTTTTGGCAGGATGAGGAAGGGGAGAAGGTGTGAAAGCAGCCACAACCCATGGCCTCTTGCCTGCAGAGACAGGACAGTGTCCGCTGCTGTCCTCTGCAGAACATGAAACACATTCCTGAGATTTAGCACTCTATTTTCTGACGAGTCGGTAAGGAACAGGTGGTGTAAATTCACAACCGCCTTTACATTAACAAACATATCAAAGACTTTTCTTTTACATTGTGAACTTCATTGTGATGCAGCAAAAAAAAAAAAAAGAAAAATAATAATATGTATCTCAATAAATAAAAGATGTCCTCTGTACTGCTGAACACTTCAAAGTACATACCTGAAAGTTTTCTTCCCTGTCTCCTGAAATAAAAGTATTTTTGATTATCTTGGTTATCTGAACACGTATTTTTTACACAACACACTGATCGTCGTGCTTTTCTCATAGCAGCTATTTAACTTCACAGGTGATTAGAGGATTTCTTGGTAAACCTTTTTGATCTGAACAGTGAGACAAAAATTCAAGTCTTAGACATGGCTGGTTTCAGCTGGTGAAATTAGTGGTGGAGTGTGGGATGTATTGTTTGGTGACTACATGAGCAATCACATAAGCCACAGTGTCTTACCAACAGTACACAGCCCTTTTCTGAAAGGCAGGACTTCAGCCATAGGCCTAAAACATGTTAAAAATCTGGTTTCCTGTTAATTTTTACTAGTATTATTACAATAGCTCCACTTAAACCAATCAATGGCGAACCATTTCAAAAGAGAGACATTTTCATGTCATGTACAATTTACAAGAGTAATTTTTTAATTATTCTTTGTTTCACTTTCAAAACATAAAATAAATTTCCAATAAACATTTCAAGCAGTGCATTCTTTTAAAATGTATTGTTAAAATATTGTTAAAACTAAGTCTCAAATATGTCTGCATTGCTTTAACCACAAAAGACAGGAAAAAGCTGCTGAGGAGAATCCAAAAGACTACTGGATTAAAATTGATGAAAGGCAGGTTCTCCCTTCAGTATCAGAAGTAACTGTATATACACTGAACATCAGAGCAGTTCCAGAAGTTACAAACATATAAGCAGCAATTCAAATGTGTTGCAATCCTTTGCATCTGCTAATATCTTTCTGCAACTTACCCAGTGATTTTCTATCCTTAAAATTGTGATTGAAGTGGCTGCATGCTTTACCTAGCAGTCTAGATCAAAAAAACTTAGTTATTTCCAGTGTTAGAGATGCTGTAAGAAATATGTCTGATAAAAACCGTGGAGTGTTGGACCTACTGATCTCACGTGGAAACAAGTCAACTGAAAAAACCTCTTGTAGCGGTTATTAAGCCACAAGCTGAATAGTAAATTATTAAATACACACATAATTCACAGTTTTCTATCGATCTTCACAGTTTAAGCAAATTTTAAAATTTGACTGTGCAAATAACCTATACTGAGCCATCAGTCTCTCTTTAGCCTCTTGGCACAGAAGCTTATTACATTTACATCATAATGTGTTAAAATTCACAGGGAAGCTTCCATGAAGAGCATACCTCATCTTGTCCTTATTTTTAAAAGCATTTTGAAAACAAATCCATCATATTTAGCATTTGTAGACAGAACTCAACCGACAGGCCTAAATGTTACTGAGTGACAGAATTGGTACAAAATATTCGGCAGCACTACCTACTGCATCAACTTTAGAGTCAAGGGGACCACTTCAAGTGTGGGAGGAAACAAGATATTTTTTTCCTGAGAAAGAGAAGCCAATTTCTTTGCAAGGTTTGCCAACAGGTCAAACACCACACGTCTGGTTTTAGTATAAGGAAAGGAGCATATATGGTACAAATGATCTGTACAATCTACATATCTGTGTGTACATACACACAGATTTGTGTAAATATAACACATAAACCCTGGTTACAGAAAAATACCAATGCAGGGTTTGCAACTTCCAGGTAGAAGCCATTCCTGCTTTTCCTGAAACTGAAAGGTGGGAAATGACAGTGGTTTCACACTGGAGAAGGCATCTCTAGCCTACCTATTTGAGCCAGGTACTTTTTGCAACTTTTAGTTTAATTAAATGATCTTTGAAGAATTTACTACAAAGAGAACAAAAGAGAGGAAAAAGATAAATGAGGAACTGGAATTTAACAGCATTTTATTGCATGTCTTTTGCCTTCATAATATCTACCAGTAAAATGCTTTCTAAAAGTGAAAATTAATTATTTTTTTCAAAGTTTATTAATTAATCATATCCTTTTTTATGAGAGGGTGATCATTTAATTTTAGTCATCAATGGGAATGTTGAGCTTCTTAATATCAGGCTGAAGCCATGTAAGAAAAGAGCATTAATTAGTTTCTTTCCAAAAAGCAGGTGGAAAAGGCAATTTAATGATCTAACACAGGCAGGTATAGGCCCTGATCTCATGTGAAATCTCATTACTGTCTTTCTTTTGCATGACTGTTAGTTAAAATTCTACTATTCTGAAAGTTACTTTGTGGCCTACATGAAATAAGTTGCTGGTCTCACTCTTCTTCCCAGTGTTCAGGTGCCAGCATCACAAGGATACTGTCAGAGCTGTGACTCTCTGACATAGATGTTGACAGGTTTATCAGATAACAAAGATTTAATGGGCACAGAAACAGAATGCAACACCTCACCCTCTGGGGACTGCTCCCGGAGGCACACACAGGAGATGTTACATGAGAATTTTAATTTGTGGTAACACCTAATAGATTTGTTCTTTGGAGAAACCACATGATTGCCTTTCATGTTATTTTCTCCCTATTTATTACATATGCTTTCTGCAAAGTTTGCAGTGGAAAAGCCCCCTTGGTTCACTGCAAAGATTAAGAAGAACATTAGAAGTCTGGGGGGGGGTGGTTTTCTGAGACAGATAATATATAAAATAAAAGCCAATGTTGACAGAATGCAGAACACATTAGATGTGTGCAGAAAAATGCTGAAAGAAGTATAATATACAATAGAAAAAATGGTGTTCCCCAGGGTATGGGGCCATGAGAAAGTTTCCTCCAATGCCTATCCTTTTTAAACTTTGGGCGGGGGGAGGAAAGGCTGGTCATGACATAGACCTGTTTTAATGCATACGATAATATTCTGAAATAATCATGCAAAAGCTTCAGTAAATATTTCTGAAGAGAAATGGAATGATGTTCTTGAGTCACACAAAGCCCCCACATTATTTTCCTAAATATGCATCTATAGTAACAAAAGTCACCAATCAGCTGACATGAGAAGTTTATAGCACTTTCTCAGGTCACTTAAAAGTGAATCCAGTGAATCTGCTGTACTATAATTAAGGAAGATAACACCATCAAAGGTTGAGATGTTGAAAGCAAAATAGTGAGTCTTTTTTCAATAACTGAGTTTTATAAATCAGAAAATTCAGTTATTATAACAGGATAAATTTTAGCTTCTGGTACTATTCCCTCACAGAATGATCCTGCATTATTCTTCCTGAAAAAAATGTTTTAGCAGCTAAAAGCTGAAACATTTTATGTGTTTCAAACTTAAATAAAGAATATAAAGATGAAAGAAAAGGTAATAAAAAGTTGTTACCTGGACAACACAGAAGTAAGCAAAGTCCTGCAAGGAGTAATTCAGAAGTCTCCAGATGACATTATTGGAGCCTGTGCATGGAAGGCAGCCAGCCAGCCAGATGTTGATGTTGACTAAGTGCATTTATTCTAAAGAGTGACATCCGTCTTCTGCCAAGCCTAAGAGACGTGTGACTACATCTGTTCACTCCACTAAGGGAGCACACAGGCATAGGACAGAAGAAAGGGCTGCCATAAAAGAAAATGTTAATTAGTGCACAGAGTCCCATTTGAACCATTGGGAAGTCTGTATTTCACGATTTGGCTGAGCCTATCACAGGTCCCTCTGAAGGCGATAAGGGCTGAGCACTTGGTGTCCATGAGGAAAAAACAGATCAAAGATTACTTACTTAAATTTGACTGTTATCCCTGGACCCTTAAATAGCTGATGACAATAAACATCTACCTACATCTATATTTACACACATATATCCACACACAGACACACATATGCTTATTATGAAGTCTATCAGTGTACATACACCTTCTGCCTCCAACTCCTTCTTTTTTTATAAAACAATTGGGAAACAGAATTCATACATTAAACTTTATACGTTAGTAAAAGGCAAGGATCAAAGGAATATGAATGTAATCAGCTGCAGTCCTGGTATGAATATATTCTCATGGTACAGTTCATGTGAAATATCAAGCTGATTTCCAGTAGTGTTAAATAATATGACACCTGTGGAGTTCACTCAGAAGTCTGAGAAATACTAAACTAATTTATGAATATATGCCTCATTTTGCAGCTTGGGAGTTGACTTTAACGTTGTACTATTGCCTTTACTTAGGTTTTAAGGGTCTTCAGGGCACCCTGAAAAACTGCCAACTGGAGTACTTTACTAAAGGAAAATAACAATTTGCATATTTCACGTTTCTATGGTTAAATGTGTTCCTCTATGAAAACATCTTCAAACACCACTTAACTATTATGTGCATATGTCTATAATGCACATACATAAATAAGTTTCCTGACTTCTCTTTCCAATGTGATTCTGTGATCTCTTCTCCTCACAGAGTCCTCTTGCCCTGGGTGAAGGTGAGAAGGAAATTGTCAAAATCTCAAAGGTCTTAAAAAAATAATTTAAAATATTTAATCCTCCCCTAATGTTGAACTGCATCCTAACAGAAGGCAGTAAAACATGTTTATGTTGATTGTTAATTGCCTTTCATGCTTTGGCTACAGACATTCTACTCTTTCATTAGTTTTTGGAATCTATCTGTATCATATTTCTACTCTGAAAATAATCCAGC
The DNA here is from genome assembly GCA_004320125.1 of Scolopax mira. Taxonomy (NCBI): domain Eukaryota; kingdom Metazoa; phylum Chordata; class Aves; order Charadriiformes; family Scolopacidae; genus Scolopax; species Scolopax mira. The sequence continues at coordinate 44,715 of BJBW01003670.1, read as the reverse complement.
TCCCACAGATGCAAGCGTGGCTGATTTTTGACCATGTATTTTGATCATCTGAAAAGATATTCCATAAGATCATGCATTTGCCTTGACATTCATACTGTACAAGTAAAACACCTTATTTTAAGTTTCCATGGTGTTTCTGAACTTACAGCTTAGAAGTTATACAGTGAAATCGGTCACTTGCATGTTTTATGGATAGGCAAAAGCACAAATCTGTGAAGGCAGAGATTTCCTGGCAACTGTCAAGCATGCAAGAACTCTGCTTTCAGAAACTGAAAGCTGATGGAGTTGGTAGATGAGGCAGCTCATCCTGAATCCTGCCATCCATAGCTACTGGCAAAAGCACACTCTAAGATATCAGGTGGGATCATCCAGTGAATTCACAATGGGAACACTGATGAACATGGCTCCAAGATACAATAAATTAGTAATAAACTCCATTATTACATCCCCAAACGAAAAGTAACAATAACTTTTCTGCCAGAAGGGGATATGCAGTAAATGCAGCACCGTAAATTTGTGTTGATAAACTGATGGCAGTTGAACTGAAATGGCAGTTTCTGTATATTTTGCCTTCATTGCATGAACTGCCTGTTACCTACAAAGTCTTTGCTTCAGTATTTCATGACTTTTATGCAAATCTTTGATGTTAATCGCTTCTTTTTTTTTCTTGGTTTGCTTTGTATTAGTTTTGCTGAGTTGCATTATTCAGTCATTAAAAATGAATAGCCAAAATAAAAATATTTTATATTGGAAACCACACTTAAAAATTAATGGTGTTTTAGCAAAAGACTGTTTCCCATAATTTCACAAACACAGCAGAAACTTCAGAAGGGAATGGATAATCAGCTGAAGACAGCATTTCTCTGTGCCCTTTCTATATTTGGTGCATTTGGTAAAAATGCCTATAAATGCTTATACTCTACAGGGGGGCACACTTAGACCAGGCAATGCAAAGGTGGCTTGAAGCTGCCTTGTCCCCTGTGCCACGTGCTGCCAGCTGAAGATATAGCCCAGAACTCTTTCCCACTCACCCTGCTTAAGAGAATAGGATTCTTGTGCCTTGGACAAATTACAGTTTCAGTTTTGTCTGTGGGTAACGACAGTAACTCTGCTAAAAAAGCTATTTGGGATATTCAGCAGAGAACAGAAGAATAATGAGTCTTGTTTCAAGAAAACTAAAGGAAAGCCCGACAGATTGTACTAACTGGATTTACATGAGGCACAGAGCCCTGACAGCCTGATTCCTCGCTGGGTCTCTTTTATGGATGCACTGCAAACCCATCAGTCTCTACAGTACAGTAAGAGAATCCAGTAGTCATAACCAGACCTCATCACTGATAAATCAAGGGATTCACTGTGTACTTTAACTGGTGTGTGTTAAAAAAACACAGTAATGTATTTCTAAGGAGCTCAGGTGCCAACAGTAATTCAACATACTGGAAAATAAAAAATGAAATAATAAAGGGCAGTGATTATGCCATTGTTGATCTTACAGTCTTAATTGCTCACAGGTTTTTTGTAAGTCAGTACAAGAAAGTTTTCATAGGGAGAGGGAAAGGAAGGGAAAGCAAAAAGAAAAAAAAATACCCAAAGAAATGTATATCAAGATAATGGCAAAAGGAATCAAAGACAGCAGTACTGGAGTCAGATTCCATACTCAGAGTGGGAAAGATTTTACAGTTTGTTCTCTCCTGAGTTTCCTGCCATAATCATGACTGCGTTTTTTATCTCCTTAAATTATATTGAGCTCAGCAGAGAAAATGGCAGCTGAGATTCTTCTCGTGAGTAGGTTTAGATTAGGCAAATTATGCATTCCCTTATTTTTTTCAAAGGATCAGCTTCAAATTCAACCCACTGTATGATTTTCAGTGAGTTTAACATAAGATTATGAAAGGTTCAGCTATTCCATTTTGGAATCAGCCCAATTTACATTCCTCATACTTGCACACAGTTCTACTTTACAGTTTTCAACATTTCACTGAGGTGGACTTCTTTGCATCTGCAAGTCAGAATTCCAGTGATTGATTACTGAAATTCTCTCAAGTACATAGTGAACATCAAACAAAAGTGTGTACCCTGTTGGTATTGATCTAGAACTGATGATCTCATTAGAAAGCCCTAATTCTCAACACTGCTTTGGTTTACACAATCTTTAATTTATTTTAAAAAAGCTGATTGGCCAACTATTTCAGCCTCACGACTGTCTTCTCATCTTACTAGACAATTGCTTTAGTCTTTGAGCATTTAAAAGGTCATTAATCCAAATGCTAATGCAATCAATACTATATTAAATAAACTATAAAAAGTAAATTAATATTAGGTAATCTGATGCATTGTGCCATAAGGTTTTAAAATGTGCTTAATGTCAGCACATTTAAAATAATAAATTTAAACAGCGCACCTTTCAAAAATAATCCCAGGAAGCTTTTAAAATTACTTTCTCCACTATTTAAACATTGACTTATGGTGAAAGCAGTAAGGAAAATATATATTATTTAGTTATTGGTTGAGCTAGCTTTTATATTGATGCTATTTTTCACAAAACCATATATGTATGTAAAATTGAATTTTAAACACAAGCGGAAATCTCTAAGTTGAATGAATTTGGCCTCAGAAATAGAAGGCTTAAGTCTAATGTGTCGTGGGTGGAGGCTGATGCCCTGTTAACTGAAGCTTGAGGAGGCGAAGGAGATCTGGCTTGGCACATACCTCTATTTCAGACTGCAAAACCCCACAGATTATATACAAATAAGCATTATTTTCTATTCTAAGAACACAAACTCTTCCATCTCTCATATCTACCCTGGGTTTTCCATGCTCTTAAATACTAATTGGTTTTGCTGTTTCTGTATTTGTAAACAATCATGTTCAATGGGTCCTGATTCTGAGTAGCCAATGTGCACTAATGTAACAATTTATATCTTATAGAGAGGGTGGTATAAAATCAGCATTTTAGAAAGAGTATCCACATTTTGAAATGCATTTATTTAACAGACTTTCAAATAAAAAAACTTGTAGAGAAATCAATGTATATCCACCCTCCAGCAGCTATCCATCTTGCATCCTGGGGATTTGAAATCTGAGGCATGAAAAAAACTTTATTCATTTTTTAAAATCTTGGATAATGAAAACCGAGCTCTTCCAGCTACACTGTTAAAAGCTTTTTCCTTTTATCATGACTGGAAAATCCTGCATACCTTCAGTGCCTGCCTTTGCAGTCTCTCTACTATTTACCTTCCTTCACAGATTTTCTTCCTGTATCCAGGTCATTGTCTAAACAGCTCCTTTCTGCACCTTTGCCTCGAATGTTAAAAGAATCAATGTGGACTTTTGGGATATCATGATTCCTTTAAAATGTCTCCAGTAGCTGATACTGATCATTTTCGGTCTTTCTAATAAACACTTGCTAAAAAAAATTATGCTTTTTTGGCAACAGTATTTATCTTATTATCACTGCCATTCATTTCTCATTCACTGGCTTTTTGTGCTCACCTTCCAGGCCCATCATCAGCCTGGCTTTCTCCTGTTGTGCCGTCTGCTAATAAATCTGTCAACCAAAACTGCCAGATGAAGTGTTGGAAGCTTTTGGGAGAAAACAACAACAAAAAACCCACCAAAAAAATAAAAGGGTCCCAATTCATATCCACAAAATAAAGACTTGAACTTTTGCTCCTGTAAAAATAGTGTGCAGACTTCAGTATTTGGCTCTTAAACTACCAACTTTGCACCAAACAGCTACACCAAAATACAGCTGCAAGCATATTATTTGGGAGGAATTGGTACAAAATTGTGTCTGATAAAGGTGGAAGCGCCCTGTAGAAAACAATGTTGCACAGATTATTGCTATGTAATGATGACAATCTTAAAAATATCACAGCTAGCAATACAGCAGGATTGAGTGATCCTGGTTCAGCCAAAAGAAACAAAATACAGATTGATGAGAAAACCACTTGTTAGAGAAAAATAGTATTTGTTTACAGAATCTGCACCTTATGGAGTGTTTCAATGTGCCTGTAGTTGATCTTTCCCTTGTAATGATTAGTAAAACATTTTTAGCAGACCAAAAGCATGGAAAAGAAGGGCTGTGGGATGCGTGGGAAGCAGGGGACAGGGTTGGTTTCAGTTTATAAACTGATGGACACAGGCTAACATGTAGGCTGTTTGAGGGTTAAGACAGTTTGGCTGAAGAAAGAATATTTTAATGGATCAAAGCCAGACTGCAGTGGATTAGCCTCTGACCAGCTGGCAGCTGATACGACGACTGTGACCGGTATCGATGCAGGTGAATATTTATGGCTCAGCAACAATTGCTTCTTCAACCTCATCAACCTCATCCAACCTGGTATTTTGGATTGTGGAACACAAAGGTCTTGGAACTTTCTTAATTTAGAAAAGTATGAAAGGAAAAGGAGTAATTGAAGAGTCCTGTGTTCTTTCCACCAGGATCGAGAAAGGATTGACTGTAAATACACTGCAGAGTAACAAGACTCCAGGACAGTCAAGACTCCTGCTCACAGGGAGAGCAGCACCGATGAGGCTCCGCAGCCAGAGCTCCCAGCAGGAACTGATGGAAGGGTTCCTGCTGCTCACAGGCTACACACCCACAGCACTAACTCTTTACCTCATATAACTCAGCTTGGTGGTTTTTTAACAGAACTGATAAATGATGGTAAACATGGGGCTTTAAAAATAATTTTCCTTGATGGAAAAAAAAATCAATAAAAAGCCAATCATATTTGGGTATGAAAACATTTTCTTTCATTTCATTTTAAGTTTTTTCATTGAATTTTTATGTTCCCAAATGTCTTGTTTCAAGTATCTGGGATATTTTGCACCACTATCCACAAGGGGTGACATTATGTGTACAGGGAGAGCGGAACTAAGTGGTGCGTAACAAAATAGCGCTCACTTGTAGGGTGAATCATAAAAAGAAATTTTTAGAATAATATTGCGCAGAGCACAGTGGAGAGAAGAGTGGTAGTGGTGAGAATATTAGGAGATTACAAGGTGTAAGTGTCTCGATTTTGAAGAGGTTAATTTCAGAGCACTCAAGTATCACTACTCATACCAAGCTGAGCACTGGGGTAAACAGAAATGCAAATCACCATGGAAACATCGAGAGGTCACCAAGAAGCAAATGCTGGGGCTGAGCTACCACATGATTCAAAGGCTGCTCCAAGTTGTAAAAGGATGCTATTTGAGTCACTTCAGAAACAAAATATTCACTTTTCCTTCCTAAGTAAGTACTATCTTGCATCATCCAGAATAACAACAAATTATTAAGAAAATTCTTTCTGATATTTTTAATTATTTAAAAAAATGGTTGTGCTTTCCCTAATTGCTGAATGTCTCGAATGGTGAAGACTTCAGACAGCTATTGCATTTGCAGCAGTTTTTTGATGGAGTCACTCAAAACAGAGGAAGCATCTAAACTCATGTGCATCTAAACACAGGGCAGTATTTCTGCTGCACAGAGCTCTCAGAGAATACAAGTTTCTCTGGGACAACAGGGCATCTCTTTGCAATGATTCAGAAGTGAGTGTATTTCCTAACAACAGTCAAGACTGTTACCTGCACGTGCATCCTCACTTGGCACAAGCTCCATGTGCTTTTTACTTCTGGCACAAGTCATTTACACACTAAAAATTAAGATTGCTCTCATTCGAATTAAATTATTCTTCTTTGTTCATCTCAATTAAAACTACCACAATCTAATAGTCATTGTATTTTGATTTTTTTTTTAAAGGACGTTGTTGGTAAAGAACAAAAAGCCTTCCCCCAAGTGGTTCCAACACAGTGGTTTTCCTGGCTAATCAGAACAAAACAACAGTCGAGAGAATATTTTCAATTTGCTTTTCCATAAGAATCAACTGACATCTAAAAAAATAAAAAAGACTTAGCACTGTCTAAAAGATGATAAACATCAAAGAACTGTACGCAAAGCTTTGTTCTGTTTTATGTCCTTAAAAAGTGCCTGTTCCCGTGGCATTTGGGTCCGGTGGCCCGTCTCAAATGGGAGGATCAGAGCAAAAGGACCAGGTCAGAATGAAATCAATTTCTCAATAATGCTGAGGAAAGACTCCAAACATCTGTCATTATTGCTACCTCCCATGGAACGCCAAGGGCTAAAAGATAACATACGTAACTTCTACTTAGTGAGGACGAAGTTTGAATACACAAGAAACAGAAATGTTCTCAAAAAACCTATTTTGATTTCTGATTCTCTTCTACAACAGAAAAAAGTTTAGAAATGCTAAGGTATCACAAAAATGATTCATTTTAGTTTATATTAGTTTTAAATATTGCTTTTTACTAAATTTTAGTAAATTTACTAAATTCTTACAATTTCAAGTTTAACTTACTAATACTATGTCTTGTATATAAAAAGAGAGCAATGAATCAGGATAACTGGAATCAGAGAAACAATAATGCAAGATGCGAGAACAGAATGATATGGGCATTGCCTGATACTGGGGTTTAAGAATGTCTAGAAATACTGGTTTTCAAGTCTGTATAATAAAGACATTTTTCTTACAATTTTTAAAATTTTATTGTATTCTGAGTATAGGGAAAATGTTATTTTAAGGAAACAAAGAACCTAGGATTCCTCCTTGCTTTCCTTTGGGTGCTCTAAGTTCTCAGAAGAACATACCTTGAAATTCTGCTGAAGTCGGGTGTACAGGGTTCTCTCCGATTACAGCAGCACCGCAAAATCAGGAGGGCATATCTGCATCCTTCACATCTTCTACTATGCCCAAATACAACAGCCAGGAAGAATATGGCCCTAAGTGATTTTTAACCCCATTCATCAAATGCCAGTTTAACATCAAAGTTTCACGCTATGTTAATATCTGAACTGACAAATTTAAGAGACAGCCTTTACTATGAGTTTGTCTTTAAAGCAATGCAAGGAAGGATTAACTTTGTCATTCCTCAGAAGAAAGAGAATATGATTTCTAATATGCTCTTGGTGAGAGGAAGAGGAAAGCAAGCATACCACACATTACAATGACTTGAATGACTTGACAGCTGTTAGCTAAACAATACAACATTAATTTTCAACATTTTTGCACATGGCTGGGTGAGAGATCCCTTAATCCCAGTTCCTATTCTGCCTCTGCCTCATTGTTGCTGTCTCCTTTTGTATCACTTATTATAATCAGTTTCTGCTGCATACTCCCTTTCACCTTATTATTGTTGCAAAACTAAGGTACTAGGTTAATTCAGACTTGCTTCCCTGGGGTACATTAAGATGGATTTAAGTACTTTATTGAGACAGTCTGACTTCAAAAGCTGCTTTATCAGTTACTACCAGAGAGAGAGAGAGACCCATCCATGACAGCAGTAAACTAACCATAAATTCTCATATTCTATAGGCTGAGTGACTTTCAAAAGGAGAACTATTGATTTTGTCACTTATGAATGGATTTAGTCAAATTAGTGTTTTCATTGTGCACAATAAGACGGCTTTGTGATTAGGAATTAGAGGATAAAACTGCGTGGAACAAATGGAACTGCCATTTTTGGGATCCTTGGCACAAATTCAGTAAGCTTTAGTTATGCCACCCTGATCATTTTGTTCATGACCAGCTACTCTCTGTATTTGGATTATCTTCAAAGGGAAGGAAAAGTGGCCTCCGCCTTCAAGAGGCACTTTGCTCTCCAGAAGACTTAACCTTTCAAAGAGCTCTCATGTCTTTACCTTTGAAAGAGCTAATAACTTGCTTGCCAAAAAGGCATGAGTATTTACAGACGTACTTGAAATCAGACAAAGATTACACAGTGAAATAAACAGAGAGACAGTTGCTGTCAACAACAAATTAAGTTTGCACTAAAAACATAAAATGTTTGGAGTGTAGCAGACATCATGAAGCATTATGCTACTCAAGCCTCTGAACTTTTCCAAACACAATAAGCACTGATGGGCCCTGGATACCTTATCCTGAAGAGCCACTCCAGATGGTTATTTCAGTAGCTGGGTTCTATTGCTGGAAACAAGGCGACCACTTCTGTCCTGGTTTTCATCCCCTTTGTGGGGTGTTTGGCATGAATGCACCTGCTCACAACCATATACAGCATCAAATGAAAAGCCACTGGGGAGGAGGAGCTGTGTGCTAATATTGTGTAGTCTGGGTCACACTTTTCTCAAAAGCTTTGGTCTTACTGCAGTGCTTAACATCCAACACATCTTTCAGAGTAGAAAAATAACAGCAGTACCTGGCAGGTATGATGCAGTTTTTAAAAATATATTTAAAAAATATTTTTAGATTCCACAACACAAACACAAGCCCAGACATTAATCACGCAATGACTTTTGGTTTTTTTCATTTTACAGCTAAGTGTTGGGTGCAGAAATTGTCCCTATTCCAGAGCCGGCAAAGGAGAATGTGAAGTTTGTGCCAAGACATCCAAGCTTAACAGTTGACTGTTAAATGGAATTAACTGGTGGGAAGATAGAGATGAAAGACTTGAGGACTTGGCCAGCTGTGGCTGACGGATTCTTACACACTCCACCCATTCTATCAAGACCATTTATCAGCTTCCTGACTACGTGAGCTGTGCAAACTGACCCGGCGCACACTTGGCAGGGCCAGGTACAGAAACCAGAAAGGTCCCTTGGCTCAGGGCTCAGACTTTTTAAAACCAATAACCACTATGTTGAAAGTGCATTGCAAACTTGCCCTACGATCCTGAAAGTATAACACGCCTGATTAGGAGAATACACATTGGATATTTCATGGCTAAGTAAGCAATACGTTGACTATAAAATTCATGATCTGCTAAACACAGCAGATTATTTAATATTAGTAGCTTTATATTCCTCTGATGAACCGGGTTAAAATGAATGAAGTATAGCCATTCCTACCACAGGATAATACCATTAAGTTACTCAAATATCTCAAATAAATGGACACAGATATGAAATGAAAAAAAAAACTGATATGGAGTAGGAACCTGTCTGAAGTCAGGAGGAGTTTCACTGTTAATTATCACAGAAATGGAGTAAGGCCTAATGTCCCAACTTAGTCTGAAGATGAGCAGTCTTTTGTGAGAAATTAACAGATAACTTTCTTGGAGACAATACCAAACATAGTATCAGTTTAAAAAAAACCAAAACCCACTGATGCACAGCCATGCTGATACACAACAGGAATATAGTACAGGCTTAATTATAATTATATCCTTGGGCACTGAGGCTGAAGCAGATGCAAGAAGTTAAATACACTGATGTGCGTCAATGAGTAAGAATAAAAGGGAAGAGAGTAGCTAAGGTATCAAGCAAAGACAAGAAAACCTCAGTGATTTAAGTATAGCATAATACAAATATTTATTGGGCTCAGTGCTATTTTCAGTGTATTAATTGTTCAACGTGAACAGATTAAAAGACAGCCCATCTTCTGTCTTCTAACATCACACATCATTAGTTAGAAGAGGTGCTCTAAAACAGGGCAGTAATGACTTTTGAGATATAAAGTAATTACAAAATATAGTAACAACCACTATATTGAAGTTGGTGTAATTTAAGCAGAACTATATAAATATGACTTTAGCTGGCTCATCAGAGCAACTCTTAATTGCAATATTTGCATGGAAAAAAGCAACTGCTTCAGTTGCTACCACAGCCTTCATTTATATCATGTTATTGGTATAAGAAGGATGTGTATAATGTTCTCAAGACCTACTGCCAGTTAGGACATACTAGAAACATACACTTCAGAGCATTTTCAGGAAAATATTTTGTCAGTCTCCTACCAGAAATTGTTACTGGAAAACAACACTTTTTTTGTTGCTGAAAAAAAGTAGCTTTTTAGCTACACAACACAGATCAGTTTGACAGTCCAGGACTTATTGTGCAAATGCTTAAAGCCAGGGGGATTTTAATCATCAACTTTAATGTGTTTAAGAACCCTAAATAATTCTGCCATTACCATGGCTGGTAAACTGTGTAAGCTCAACTGTTGTGTTATTCAAAAACGACCCTGCAAAAAAATAAATCATACAATCTGTAGCATCATCATTTAGAATATCGAAGGCATTTATATAACAGGTTTGTTTATGCAGCAGTAATTTTGCTCTCCATTTTCCCTGCTATTAACTAATAATGCAAAGCAAAATGTTCTCAGAGAAAAAAGGAGCCAGCTGTAAACAAATGTTACACCCTTGGAGGCTTATGTTTTCCCTTATGAAAAGCAATGCACTGGATAATGTTATATATTTATAATAAAAGATACCCCAGAATATCACAACTTTATTTAGATGGAAAAGAAAATTTAGATGTTCTGATAAATGTGCATACATATGATAAAAAAGGCACCCTGAAAACTGATGATTTGCTGAATTTGAAAATCCATGAAGAGTTACGCAACTGAATGACAGATTTGAGATACAGAATATTATCCATATTATTATTTTAACACTGGAGTCTAAATTCTGGTTTCTTTATATTGCTAACTTGGTCTCTTTAAGACACTATTTACAGCTTGACATCTGAAAACTGATACAGTGAAAATGAAATCTTTTCTCCAACTTTTATGGTAATTTCTACATTTTTCTTATGTGCTGTCCTTCCCCAAATAATTCACTCACTGACAAAAAGCTATTTGAATAATCTTTCTATATACAAGTTTCTGCAGAATGGAAACTAAAGAATAAAGAAGCAAGCTGAATACCTAAGTACAGTCTGAAACATTAGGATGCATGAAGATTTTGTTATTCACTGCACAAGTTTTCACTGTTACAAAGAATTCCTCATCAGGGAAAATCGATCCTGAGCCTGTAACGCTATACATTGAGTATAGGACATTTATCATCAAAAGTCTATGTATATATTTGGCATTAGTCTTGTAACGAGACCAAAGGAAACAAAAGCAAGTATTGCATCTTAATTAAGGGTAAACACTGGTAGGCATATGTTATCTACAAGAATAGCTATGTGTCTGAATATGACTAGATCTAATCTAAAAAATGAGTGCTGAGATTAGTCAAAATCCTCTAGACATTATGTCTGTGTAGGACTGTTTTTATAATCTTGTTCTAAGGCTAAGATCAATGAAACCTTAAAGAAGGATTTAGTGATGCTGATAGGATTTTCTCTTTTTTGACAGATTGTTAGGTGAAAAAAGCCATATTAATAGGAATACATTAAAAAGTTTCTTGATAGTGCACTCAAACTATTTGTAATACTGTACTATAGAAATTAGTTGTAAAACAATAATTTATTGATGTACAAAACACTTCTTCATATTGGTAATGCTACTTCAGATGCTAATAAAATGTGAATCTTTCCGAGTATAAAATACCAAATTTAAATTGCAAAGAAAGGAGATTTGGGCAAAGATTAAAGCTAATGAATATACTGAAATCTCTCTCAGCTGGATGAATCTTATCAAAACATAGTATCTTGCTTCGAATGCTTTCAAACATCCCAATGAGTTAGCGACGCTTCAATCTTTTGATGAGGTATTTTCTTCAGTAGCGAATGGGTTATATACAATTATTGTCCACCTACTATAATCTTCTGCTGAAGCACACTCAATTGAGTTATGTGAAACAATAAAGGTTCTTGGCAGTTTTCAAGGCCTTTTAATCCCTAATAATCCAGGAACAAAACAGAATCTGCAGATAATCTAACAGTCATTGAAAAAGGGGAACCACTAGTATAAAAATAAAATCCCAAGCTCCACCTTCTTCCTGCAATATGTAAAAACTCTATTTATCAGCCACAATTTTACAGGACAGTCATATCTGAACTACTATGAACTGGTTTTCATTATTCCTAATTTCAGTAATACCAAGTAACTATTATACATTAATACTACAGACTATTACTGTGGTTGAAACAAACTGCCCACATGTGTTTTAACTGCCTTTCTTTTCCTACAAGCAACTACAGTGAGACAGAGTTATCTTTCTAGGAATTGCTGTATGGTGTCCAAATGCAGAGGAGAAGGAGGACTGGTTCAAGAACAGGTGGATTTAACAGAAATAGCTGAAGTGAAAAAAAGAGACAAAGGCCTAGATGGGAATAACATAAATAGAGCAGTTAAGAAAGGAACAAAGATCAGGCTGAGGAGGATGAGGGGGAGAGGCTGGAAAAAGCTGAAAGCCTGTTAAGAGGCCCATTAAGCAGGAAGTCAGAGTACAGGAGGCTGTGGTTCATTAAAAAGAAAATCTAGAAAAAGGGCAAAGTTGGGGGTTTGAAATATGTCAGGACTGGAAGGTAGTTTAAGGAGAGTGAACACACTGGAAGTGGGAAAAAGAGTATGTAGGGACTAAATGTTATATAAAACTTTTATGCACCACACATACATTTAGCAGTGACTTTACTGGGATGCAGCTTTTACAGGGAAACCACCAGCTCTTGCCTTTGGAGACAAATCCTTCAGCCCTAGGGTTGCAGCCACCTTCCCAGAATTCCATGTTGGGAAAAAGTGAGCTACTTAAAGGAAATCATTGTGGGCACCTCATGCAACAATTTAAAAAATCTTTATTTTTAATGAAAAAATTGCTCAATTCAGCAACTCAGTTGCAGTAGTGCCACCAGGCACAGGAGAAGGAAAAGTCAGTAGTTTGCAAGGCAATGGGATAGTCAGGTTGGACACTTCTAAACTTTACTGTGAATACAGAACAGGAGCAAGATGAAAACTAGATAGATGCAAACTGAAGTAAAAGATGTTGCACATAGGAAGATAATTAAGCACTAATTAGTCCAAATTGGCTGAAAGTAATTTGCTAGGTTTTTACTAGGAGACAGGGATAATTCCAAAAGTCAAAAAGCTTGCTTTCCTATTTTTTTCTATCCTCATCCCAGGGCATTTACATCTCACCAACCATGGTGGGGATTTTAAAAATCCCACAGAAGATTTGAGCCACATCCTCAGTTCAAGTGAACTGTAATGTTTTAGATCTGAGGCATCTCAGAGGGTGATTCAAGTGAAGAAATATTACTAGAAACAGATTTGAAGGGAAAATATATTTTAGTGTCCCACAGAGATTTCAAAATCCTCCCATTATGCACTGAAATAGTAATTTTAGAAAACCAAGAACTGAAAACCATTAAAAAGGAACAAAACCAGGAAACCTCATGAAAACTGTTCACTTGTGCTTTGGAATGTGAAAGAGCCGGGTTCAAATCCCTGCTCTGATTTTCACACAGCAATTCAAATCCAGGAAATGCTTTTCCAATCCAAAAAGGCTTCTTCCAAATCTTGTATGTTCCAGCAGAGCTCTGGGTTTGACAAGACAATATTTTTTGATGAAAATCCATTTTTCATTTCTACATCAGAAAAATTTCAGATATAGAGTATCTCTGCATATATGATACATTCAGAAAAAGTTACAGACAATATGTAGTATGACAACAACGGCAATCAGTTTTATCTCCTACAAAAATAGTCTTCGGTGGTTTAAAAGAGGATCTTAACTGCTTGAAAAAGATCATTAGATGTCCTGCTTGTTACAGAAGGGCTGGGCTCAGCAACCCATATAGATACAATGTGGGCACACCACCTGTCACATCAAAATCTGCAAAACTTTTTAAAGCGGTGATTGTACAATGCTGAGGTATATTAATATTGTAGAAGAATTTACTTTTGTATTTGGCCAGAAATTTAAATCTAAGAAAAACAATGGATAACTTAAAACTGGTCTGTGGTTTAATTGCAGGAGTAAAACGGCCCAGGCAGAATTAAGTACTATTTTAGTAGTCCTTTTAAGGTAAATGATACGTTTTTACATTTCTCAGGGTGTGCAATGTCTGCCTGAGTGACTGGAATTTGTATGAACAAACAAGTTCCTCTCTCCCCCTGGTAAATAATGTATTTAATAGGAGTTCTACAAATGTGTAATATCTGCAGACTGTCTCTGAAGCAACTGTTCTAGTCTGATAGCTAAATAGCTTTTTATAAATGCTTTAAAATCCATATAATAGTTCTTCCTGGAATGGTTCCAGGCTCTTGTGCAAATACGTATTTAGAAGGTATATCATTTCTGTTAAACAGGTACATGCACAAAAACCCCAACCAGGAGGTGTATGTTTGCTTTGTATTGGCTGTCCTTCAGATGAGAATAACTCTGAACGTACCAGTCATGATCAATGACTTAAACTCTCAATGCAGCATGAACCCTACTTCAAAAGTAGGGTTGAAGAAGAAGGAATTTCCTTGAAGAAGGAATTCTGAATTAAAAAGGTACATAAGTCCTATTTATATATCCCGGACTAGAAATATAATAGCATTTAAGTGTGGCTTTAGTCTCTACTTATTCTCTAAATAGACCCATTTGATATTCTTCCAATTCTTATTCTGTCAAAAGCTGAGAGATAGTAACTGCTACTCTCAATGGTTTTCAAGAGGATTTTCAAGTAATCTTGATTCTATTAAAAGGCAATGCCCTGTTTACTTTAATGGGCCAGGCTGTGGTCAGTTGCACATAAAATACCTGGGTAAAGATCAGAAAATTAGGTCATCAGCTTTCAAGCCTTTTGAGGGTAGGGAAAGAGGGGCAATCCTCAGTGCCATTAAATCTACATATAAATAATTGCATTTAAGACAGCTGTGCTCTATGGGGAAATTTTCAAGCTGTAAATAGACTCAAATGTTTGCCTTTGTGGTTGGTCCTGAAAGCAATTTGACACATTTTATTCAGAGTTATCAGTTACTGCTAACATAAACAGTTTTGAAAATCTCAACTGAAATACATCTGTGATCATTTGGGCCAGATGAAACAGAACGATATGTGGCTATCTGGGAGAACAATGAGCAATGAGCATTCACTGGAGTTCAGAATTTAATATTATTCAGATGAATCAGTGAAAACACTGGGTGCACTGCTATTTCCAGCAGATAAGCTGGAGTGAAAGCACATTCTTCTTTTCATCCCTATTAGCAAAGTGCAATTCTTTTTCCACACTGTACGAGGCCTGCTGTTTTCTCTCCTGTGTGGGGTTGTATTGTGGATTTTATAGTTTTACAGTTCGTATAAGGGGTTGAATCCAGAGAATGATGAATGATTGCTATGCATACTGGCTTAAATAAGTGTTCCAAAAAACCTGCCTCTGTTTAAGGATCAGTTGGTTTTACATATTGTTTACATCAACCTCACTGCCAGTTTTTTGAAACAAGGGGAAAGCAATTGCCTTGAATAACATATTATTTCCTACTGTGTACATAACTTGGAAAGCATTCTGCTTCCTTTATACTGCAAAAGAATTTGTCTACAGTCAGTTAATATATTTTTACCTACTAAGTCTTGTACATCTAGCACAGAGAACAGACTTGAGGAAGTTGGGTTCTTATCAGACAGATATGAAAACTTAGGATTTTTGTTTTAAAAAATTACTAAGTGAAATAGAAGACACAGCCAAAAGCCAGGACTCACAGTTATTCCTGGGTTTGGAATAACTATGAGACTCTAGAATTGCCTGTAAGGTATTAATGAAACTTGAAATTCAGAAAGCATAAAATGCTAAACTCCAACTTCCTTGACATTTTGTTATCCCTTCAATCAGTTTAGATGTTTGAATCTATGTAAGCTGACTCCGCAGCCTCTGCTTTTATTCTGATTGATTTGATGTAACCAGAGATGAAAACAGCTGGACGGAGCAGCAGCAAACTAAGTTAAATGAGTGGACTCTACAAGGGTGTGCATTAGCAACTTTTTTTTTTAAGAGTCAGCTTTCCTGATTAAAGGGGGTTACTCCTCACTATTTTTCCATTCTTACTTACACTGGATGAAGTAAAAACGGAGAACATTCTGTCTTGTTCATATTTTTCCCAGAAATTCTCTATTGTTTGCAGATATGCTGTCTTTGAGGGTTTAGCATGGATCATTTCATACCCGTGCATGCCTAGCCATTATCCATGTAGAACCTCATTATTGTTTGCATGGTATCTCTATACTCTTCAGCTGTCATTAAAGTATTTTACATGATACCTTCTCTTAGAGATATATTATCATATGCTCTTATCTTGATCCATATTATATTTATCCTTAGAAACTGTGGTTTTGCCAGAAGGCTTCCAGAGGCCTTAATCCTGCCTTGGTAAAGGAACAGACTCTATTAGTGAAGACTGTACAATGGTACATACTGAAAAGAATTATAAATAATGCCACCAGCAATTTGTGAGATTTGCCATAAATTTTTTTAAGAGACAAGATAATATTCTCCAAGAACGGCAGGAGTGTTAGCAACTGCCTCAGATTTTACAGACATAAATTAAATTGAGTTTTAAAGTCAATGACAGCAAGATTTTGATAAATACGTGTTTTCAGCTTAATAGCATGGAAAATTCAGCATTAGATTCTTGAACTAGATGAGAAATACAGTTACTACTACAGTATCAGCACTGTGAGATGGTGAAAGGTTTTCAGAGGAAATCTTAATTTTTCACAAATTTCATACAATACAAAGCAAAAGCATCACTCTTCATTAGCACAATCATACAAGTTTGTGCCACAAGCGTTAAAAATATGTTTCAACTTCAAGCTTTCACTGCTGTCATAACAATTATGCTGAAATCAGCTATAGCACATGCTTTTGTAGACTTCTGTAAGACCTCCTTACTCGATGGATGAAGTAGATTATTTTGGAATTAGTCAGTTTAGCAAACTGTTTGCCGACCTCTCCCCCGTTCAGAAAGTCCTTTATTTAGGTTCTTGTGTTCATTTCTTTTTTGCTTGTTATAAATTTTTCCTAAAGTATCTAAGGTCACCGTGACTTTTGCTTGCTAATGAAAATGGTCACCAAAGCAGTCAAAGAAAGACTTTGTTCAGAGCAAAGAATGTCTATACAGATATATAACCTCTCACCACCACCTACACACACGTAGGTATGTATATAAATAATGCTGGGAGAGCAAGTAAAGAGCTCTCTGTGAGCAAGAGCTACTTCTCCACATTAAAACTAAGATATATTCCACATTTATGAATTTATCAGCAAAGCAGGCATTGAACCTGCTCTCTTTAGCCCTCACCTTTGGAGCTACTGCTTTAGAGAACAATCACAGCAACACTAGCAAAAGCAGCAGCTGTTTCAATAAGGGACAATTAATAATTTTCTAGTGCTATTGATGAACTATGTTATACAACCAGTGGACAAAGCAACACTTAGCATTACACACACCTTGCTGTTCAAGGAGCCACTTCCACCTCTCAGTAGTACCTCCTGTACAGAAGATTGGCTGAGCAACGTCAGAATGGGGCACTTTTCACCAGAACACAAGAAAACTTCTTGCATCTGTAGGGAAATACAAAGAGTAATCGTAATTAGATCATGTTTGTGACTGATGGAAGTAGCAGTTTCAGGTACCAGGGGAAAAAAGATAGTGAATGTCCTGTAGAGGACATTCATCAGCAGCTACCAAGGATCCACAACCTGAGAAATCGGATCAAACGCTGCCACACCTAGTATTAAATAATATAAGCACTTACATTTTTATCTCTTCTATTTCTGAAAACCTCATCTCCAAATACTTAACTCTCATATGCAAGACTTAGGTAGTATGCAACTTCTGTTCATGTTTGTTTGTAATTGTGCAGTTCAGAATAACAATGTTCCTATCCACACCTAACCAGAAGTCTGGCTCTTGCACAAACTTTGCTTATGCTTTCCCAACTCTCAATCAGCAGGATATAGAGGTGTAGTTCATAATTCAATTCTTCCTTTCTACCTTAGAAGAAAAACTTGTAAAACATCTTATCCATGGTAGAATTACCAAGAAGATCAGAGAGATTCCTTTTCATATTTAACACTCAAAAAAAGCCCTGTATGCCTCTGCTGTTTAACTACCTAGTCTGAGAAATATCTATATAGCACAGAAATGCCCAGTATACAGATATCCTCAAGTAGCTGTAAATACGTTGAAATTGGAGAATAAACTGTCCCAGTGAACCTTTGGTCACCACTAAAAAACCTGATTGTTCACAGCTAGCTTGAATATTTCCAGTCTTCCTTGCAGTTTCTAGTAAAGATATAACAAGCATTACTTGAATTCCCCATAGTTTTTATTGGCATAATGACAATAACCACTAGGTATCATTCAACACATGAAAACAAAAATGCAGTCCCTGCCAAAACCTAACCAGCCAACCTGCAGGCAACTGTAAACCCAAGGAAAGAGCAGTGCAGGCCCTCCCATCCATCTTTCTTCTCTGACCCTCCTCTGTTCTTCTCATTTCACTTCTCTGTTTCTATGTCATTTGGGAAATGTCGTTAGAATGCCACATCTTAGTTATTCATTTACCTCTTAATCCCTAGTGCGGTAAACAATAAACTGAAATTATGCTCTTTCAGGTGCACACCTACTTCTATACACTCAATGAGAGGGTACCACTCATGCAACAATGCTGCAAAGCCAGCATGGTAGGATTTGGCTCTTGAAAATGCTCTGACCTTTAAAACTACATTGTCTGGTTCCCATTCAGGGCACCTCTGTGAGCTCTACAACCATATGACAGCAAACCTCTCCTTCAAGCTTGGGAAGTTCAGTGCTACCAAGCCAGCTACATCCATCAGCTGGGTCACACCGCGGGGCTGCAGTTGGATGAGGTTACAGTGAGGCAGATGTGTTTCCATTTGGTACTCCCTTGTGAGCAGGAATCCTGCAAACTTCACAGAGAGTTCCTATCTGTTCAGCTGCCAAATATATCAACTGGTGCTTGCGCAAACTGGCATGTTACAGCTTTGTTTGGATGAATGGTCAGCATTTAAAATACATTCCAGACAAGGTCCCTGGCAAACTATATGCATAGATGCGTGTTTTGATTTTTCACACTTGTAACCACATAACCTCCCCATTGTTTTTCTACTACAGCTAAAGTTTCACAGGCAGACAGTTTGTTGGTCATTCCTCCCTCCCCTTTTTCTCCCCTGCTGACCCCGAACTCATTAGCCTTCTGCATGCAGGCTGAGTCTGGCATGACTTAAGTTCACAACGCAGTGTTTATTAGTGTAGTGCCTAGAAGTAAACTTCTATGAAAAAGCTTGGACTCAGAGCACTACAGCCAATACACTTGCTCACAAAAAGGCATCATCTTCTATAAGCTGCACCAAAAAAATTTCCATTTTTGTATGATAAAATAGATAATGAGATCTTCAAAAACCTGCTTTTGATAATCCTGTGTGGATGTATCTATGTTAATCATAATCCAGCTACAAACCCATATAAACAAACAAGAACAAGAAGAACGTAGGAAGGCAGAGACATATTTTGCATTGTGTCAAGTTAGAAGCTCAATACAAACAGAACGTGACTGATGATGTACTGAGGTTCTGGCCTGTACTTTTTTTTTGATCTATCTTCAGAGAGAAGTTCAGTTGAGAGGTTTTGATTTGGGGTTCATGGCTACAGAAAGAGTGCAGCCACCAAGGTCATGCAGCAAGTCAGCAGTTTAATTAGGATTTGATCTTAGAATTTTCCTGGCTTTTGGCTATGTGCTCTAACAAGCAGCTGGTGCAACCTTCTAAAGATATTTATTTAGCCGGTCAGTGGCCAAGAATGAAACCTGTTCCAGACAGCTGTGTTCACCGCTCTGCTACTCTATTCAGAAATCTAGATAAATCACCACATAACAAAGTGGTTGGATAGTAGTTTCATATGAAGGAATTTGGAATTTATAGTGGATTGCAAATTGAATGTGAATCACCACTTAGGTGTTGCACAAAGGCAAACACCATACTGGGCTTATAAGCAAAAAAAATGACCTGCAGGATACAAAAAGAAATCTCTAAGCTCAGCACTCGCAAGTCTTCAGTTAATTTAAGTCCATTTTCAGGCAACGCACTTGAAGAGACATGAACCAATTTGAGAGAATCCAGAAGGGAGAAAAAAAATTATCAGAGACTGAGAAGCATAGCTGACAAAAAGGGGGGAAAAAACATCAAATGGAGAATTCAATCTGGTCTCCAGGCTCTGGTAAACAGGGCAACAAGCAGAGGGATTACATTGCAAAAGTAAGGTATTGCTCAGACAGCAAAGAAAACTTACAGAAAGTGTTAACAGCAGAGGGTTGAAACTGGTTTGTTTGTGATCTGTCTTCTTGTAATGAAGAAAGGAGATGCTACATGTCTGGCACAACATAGTTGCTTTTGATTTTGTAGTTCTTTCCAGAATTGCAATGTGCTGGAAATTATTGGTATGATGAATCACCATTTACATATTTTAAACACCAACCTGGACTTGTATCACCTCTCAGTGGCCACTAATGTTGACAAAGTGAGAAGTAACTAGAAACTCAGTACTCAACTCTCTCTCACACACACTTGAGACTATGTTACCAAAGCATCTGTGCACAGCTGTTCTCTAAGGAACCCCCTCCTGTACCACATCTTTGGGTTGTTACAGGCGCAGAATGGTGCTTTTGTCTTTACTGAGCCCCATGGAATTTTTTGTCAGCCCATTTCTTCATCCTGTTCCTATCCTGAGTGGCAGCCCTGCTCTGCTATGAAGCAAATCAACTATTCCACCCTACTCAGTGTCATCCACCAACTTGCCAAGGATTTCATCCCAAAAATCAGGTCGTTACTGAATACTTAACAATAGTAACACTTAATTAGTATTGAGTCTTGAGGAACAGAATTTTTAACTGGCCACCAGCTGGAGTTTGAACCAGTTCCTGTTAAGCTACTGTGCGCCAAAGGATCCATCCTGCCTTAAGGTACCGATATGTAAGAAGACACAAGAGAATCTCACAGAGTTAAGCATCCTCCTGTCATTTACTCAGTGCTCCCATGTATTTCCTCTAATCCTGTCCCCACACACAGATCTCCTTTGCAGGTGATGAGACCAAGCCATAGCTTTTGTAACCTGAACAGCTTTATACTGGGGAAAAAAAAATATACAATACCTTATTCAGAAACACCAAATCGGATGCTCATAAGAGGAGTTAGGCTTGAAGTGATATTCTGCAAAGGTGTTGACACATAGTATGCCTTGACAGCCCATCTGGCAAATGTGGATGTCATTCAATACTCTGAATTTCCCAGCGAATGGCATGCCAAAATCTCACTAGAATAAGAAATTGTACACCAAATGCCAATCATTCATTATTTTCTAATTCTCTAAGGAGTATTCTTCATTCAGTTTGGCACTTATAAAAGAAAAAAAAATGCTGTGCCACTATAAATGAAAATTCTGCACTTTTGTATCAAGTCAAGGGTTGACATGATGCATGCAGCCAGGCTTCTCTGAGGGATGACCACGTGCAAGATACAGAAATGGCAATGTTATGAAGAAAAACAAAGGTCTCATTACTATACTATTAAATTTAACCACAAAATGAAAATGGAAACAAGACTATATTCTTATTTCTCCTTGTTCATTTTCTAGATTATCAGTCTAGGAGGGAGAAGAAAGAAAAGCAAGTGTAGGAATACCTCAATAACTCAAACTGACTGGAATGAATAATGCAGTATCTTGTCCAGATTTTCCTTGTGTTGATGGCTTCTAAAAGTAACATATTCTGAAGCATAGAAGGACATTAACAATCTCTGGGTGCATGATCATGAGGGTATGTTAGAAAAAATAAAAGAACACAGAAGATTTACAGGGAAAATTAGTTTCCTAAAACCAGCAGGGTCTCCAGTTTCCATAGTTTG
Source organism: Scolopax mira (assembly GCA_004320125.1). Taxonomy (NCBI): domain Eukaryota; kingdom Metazoa; phylum Chordata; class Aves; order Charadriiformes; family Scolopacidae; genus Scolopax; species Scolopax mira. The sequence goes on along the minus strand of BJBW01003670.1, from coordinate 23,120 downwards.
AGACACAGTGTTTAAAGTAATTGAAGTGGCTTTTGGTACCAATTTACTTGACACCTTCAGTTCTTACTGAGCTGCTGCGAAACATACAGGCAGTCTTCCTGCCACCCACACCAAAGTCAGCCCACCTAAGTAAATACAGATTGAAACCCACTAAAACTTTTCTTGAACTTATGTGAAATATGTTCAAGAAAATACATCTTTCTCTGAAAGTATTTTATATGTTTTCAACAATTTTACATTTCAACAATTTCAATGTTTTGTTTCAAATTAGGTACTCTTTAAAACTGTACTTCAATTACTAATGTTAATGTTATTAAGTACCCAGTGGAGCAAACATTGTGTTTGACCTGATTTTTTCCCCCCTTTTTAGACTGCAAATAACAATCAGTTCCTTGTACTAATCTACAGACGAGTATTAGTCATCCAAACTTTTGAAAACTGCACTCTAGCTTGCATGTTTGTGTTATGTTTTGTGCTTTTCACTTCTAGAAATGGTAAGACTGAAATTAAGTCCAAATGTGTAATACTCAGATGGGAAACAAGAAAAGAAAACATGCAGCCCAGGTCAAGAGAAAAGAGGACATTGTGAAAGGTACATGACCTTATCTGACCATTTGTTTTACTGAGCTTTCAGCCTCCTCTCAAACTGCAGTGCCTGGCTCTGAATCCAGGAAGATAAGAGAGTTGTATATTGTCCTGAAGGATGTGCTAAGGACATACAATGCTCCAGGCATGAACACTGAACACAAGGTATGCCTTGAAAAATGTCAGAAGATAAGGGATGAATGAAGGTGCATGTGACCTTCATTGTGCAAGGGCTTGAAACAGGGAGAAACTCAGAAAAAGGCATTGATTTTTTCCCCTATTTTTATGTTAAACTGTTACTTCTCATAGGGGCAAGATGAAGAATAATTTTCCTGAATAAATGTCCAATTCTGCCATGGACTTTCATTTTTTTTAAAATTATTTACAAATATTATGTGTAAGACTCATTACACTGATAACCACTGATTTGGGTGGGAGTAGTGTATCTCGGCATAATACAATACCAAAATCAACTCCAGCCTATTCTGTTCTGATTTAGTGAGATACTAAAGCATGCAAATAACCCCAGTAAGTCAGTGTCTGTATAGATACGAGGACTACTCATTCTCAATTTTTAACTGCAACTATTTGACTATTTACATCTTCACCATTTCCAGAAACCCAGAGAACTATAAGAATATTTTCATTTTGTGCTTCATTTGCTCGCCTGGAAAAAAAGGAACAGTATATTCTTTTGGATCAAATGAATTTTAAATCATTTGCTTTTTTCCCCTCATTGAGACAGCAAAATAATTCAACAAATCATTTTCACTCGATATGGAACATTCTATTCCTAAAACAAAGTGTTGGAATAATAGCTTAAGAAAGGCTTAAAAAAAGAAAAAGGAGGCTAAGATTCACAACATTTCCAGGGAAGTTACTTATTCAATTATACATAAAGGTGCATGGCTAAAGCACACAGGGGCACAGGAAATCCAAAGCCATCTCTACTGCTGGAAGAAAAGGGTACTAATTTCTCCTACCTCCTAATGTTCCCAGCACAAAAGCTGTACTTAAGCAAAGTTCTTCCCAAATATCCAATAATACCAAAAACAAGACAGTGAGAATCAGATAATGAGAAAGCTCACCTGGAGCCGATTCCATCTCTGCACTACCAGAATATCCTGGTACCTGATGGTTAGGTCATTTCCCTGGAAGGTTAGAAACTTGGACTGAAATCCTTCCAGGCAGAAGGACCTTGGACTTGACATATTCCAGGTGAATCCTGTAAGAGCTGAGCTCCTGGCCACTAGGAAAAAAAGGCCATTCTTCCACATCTCCATCAAGGACATGTAGCACTGACAACAATTTTTCCTTTCCTCTGAAATTATTTAGTAAATATGACCAAATCTGTGAGGAGGCAACCTACGTAGTCACTCTTTGCAAATAAATAATCTAAGGGAATCAAAAAAGAAAGGGCCCCCACCCTGGGGGGGGGCTTAGTTCTCAGTTTTGTGACCTATTTTTGTATCACTCATCTAAGACATAACCCCCTGTACCAACAAATCCAATTTTCTCTCATCAGCTAACCCACAGAACAAAGCAGATGGATTCACAGTCATGCACAAGAACTTGTCATTACAGAACATAAGACGCCCTTCACAAAATTAACTTGTGAAAAATATTGCAATGATCTGTTCAGAGATAGCTTTCTGGAAGCAGTCTCTCTTCCCTTCTCTTTCCAAGACCTGTAGTAAGTCAGCATAACTTACATGCTTCTGTGGCCTCCTTCATTATGGTATCAGCGTGACTCAAACATTAATTCATAGATTTATGGATCATAAGGCCAGAAGGAACTGTTGGGACAGTTTAGGCTGACCTTCTTCATGATGCAGACCAATAATTTTTGCATCAAGTCTGTCACTTCTGTTGAGCTATAAAATATCTTTCAGAAAATTGTTTAGCCTTCATTAAAAGATTACAGTTGATAAAAATTCTAATCTGTCTGTAATGATTACCTTTCTGGCCTTTTAAAAGCACTCTTTATTTCCACTCTACATTGGTCCATTTTTTGGTTTTCACTCACTGTACCAGCTTATCCCTTTTTTACAAATTAAAGAGCAATCAGAAACATCTTGGACATCAAGACAAAGTAAAGCCAAGTCTCCTTTTTTCAAAAGTTAAACAATTTGGCCTTTTCTTGCCTTCCCTGCTATGATTTTTTTAATCAGTTTTCTGAACAGACTTCTCTTTCAACTGTTTGCTGAGCTTTTGCACTTTTTTATTTCATCTTTCCCCTCTTTTTTTTTTTTTAAAGACTGGCCAATATTCAAAAATCATAGTGTCCCTGGTTCCATATACAGTGGAAATAAAATTGCTTTATTCTATAAATGTTCACTATAAACTTAACGTAAGATACAATATTTGCTCTTGTAAGGAAAGGAACTGTTATGTCCAATTTTCAAATAAAAAACAGAGATAAAAGCATTCTGATTAACATCATAAAGAAAGCACGTGGCAGAATCAGGACTCAGATACCTACTCAGTTCCAGCCTAGCCATGAAGATTATCCTACCTCTTAATTAAGCACAGAACAACTTCCAGCATTTAGAAAAGGAGATTAATTCAAGTTCTTAGATCTGTTTGTATCTTTTAATATTATGATCAGCAGTGATGTCATTTCTGACTTTTAATATACATTGTGCTGTGTATACATAATTTCCCTATCAAAACAAGATGCCACTCAGTTTCTTAGATTTTCTCTAAAAAAACCTTTTTTTTTATCATTGTGCTTTTATTTCTATAGTATTCTTTGGAGAAACACAAACCCATACATTCCATTTATCCACGACTGTACTATCACCATAACACATTTCCTTTCATACATTCCACATTCCGAGTCTGTCACTCCCAGACTGAGAAGACACACTGTTTTTCAAAGTGTGTGCCATCCTCATGGTTACATCAGCTGAAGTGCCGGGGTGTTTCTCTGTTCTTAGGGTCTGTTGTTGTTGTTTGAAAAATGGCACAGAAGACTTACCTTCTGATTTGAGGACTAATGGAAACTGACTGGCTAAAGAGTATCCTACATCTCTCATTAGAATCATTTTTTATTTATTAAATACAATCCTTTTTCCAGACATTTGCCATTTTCCATAAATAGAAATGTTCAACACCCTGTACTAAAATCATGTTTCCTGTGGGAATCATGTTTCCTGTGACAACAAACACTTAGAAAACATGATCTGTTCATGATCACTAAGACTTCCACAGTGATACTAAGACACTGGAAATAGCATAGCAGAGCAATTTAATTCTCATTGTTCTGGGGTCACACTATTCTCTCAAAAAAAGGAAGATTTATTGTGGCAGAAATGATAGATGGATCATCTTCCTCCCCCTCCTTAACCTTATGTAGACTTTCTCCACCTTTTCAATTTCTTGTCCCTCTGTACATGTTATCTCTAGCAATGCAATCCTTGCCCCTCTTATACCCCGATAATGAGCATTTTAAAAAGTAGCTTTTCTTTGGAAAAGTTACTCATACATTCAAATTATTCTGAATTTTACTTATTTTCAAAGTTTTATCTACAATGTGTTGAAGTGATTTTAATTCTTAGAATTTATTATCATCCAGTATGCTCGTACAGTGTATTAATCCTTCTTATACTGCCATAAAGTCAAACTATCATAGCAATTTCATTTTTATTCCAAATATACTAGTTATGACTTCAGCTTCAACAGAAATGCATTTTTATTATTTTTCTTTTTAACTGTGATAGAAAAGGTATTGTTTCAGTGACAGTTCAGTGTATCTTCTTACATACATGTCATATAAATTGCTGTACCACAAAATGTACCACCGTGTGCGTATATAAAAGGGTATACAACAGTCCCAGACCAAAGACAAGGGAAGGTCATTAAACTTCCTGGCTCTCACTCAGTGATGATGACACCAGGTTAAAAAAAAATTGTCTGAACAGTCCAGCCCTAGAAGAGCTGGTGAAGAAGTTTCTCCAGAGGCAGAATAAATATTCTTTAGTAACACTTCATTTTATTAATGTTGTCTGATTTTGACCATTATCTGTAAACTAAATATTACCTGGGATAACTTACAGGCATCTCAACTCTCCAAAAAAATGTAGGCGGGACACATGAAGAGAAGGGAATGCTTTAGGGCCAGAAGGCAGCTGAACGGACAAAATTTCCTTTATAAACTCAGGTCACTTTTAGTTAGGTTCCCATGATCAGCTCCTTCATATAATCCAAAGCCTCTATTTTTCAGAAATTAAACTTTTCTTTTGAAGTGTTTTCTCATGCTGTCACTAAATATCTTTACTTCTAGTCAGCACAGTGTTTTCCTTCTCCTTTCTGTAAGTATCTAGACATGACTTAGCAGGCTAACAACGTTCAAATGGCTGTGCTGGAGAAAATATGGTATTATATTATTCCCATTACTTATATGGAGAAGATTGCTAGCAATTCAAAATTCAGAGGATAAACTTATATGAAAAAATTACTAAATTCCCCATTACATGCCTTTTTCTGTACACTGACTGTGTTTTTAATTTACTTCACAAGACATACTTCTAAATTACAGAAACAGACTTCCATCCTTAAAAGGAAATTTTAAAATTAAAGCTTTTCTTACTGGGATAATTAAATTCAGAGAAAGACTGAAATGTGTTTTTTTTATTTGCAAGAATATTTTTTATCATCTTTAAAACAGAATCATATATCTTTACAAACTAAAAAAAGCTTCTTATCAAACCACAACCCTTTAAACGCTGAACAGAAACAAAGGTACAATGAGGCACATCCCATTTTCTGACCTATGTTTAGCCTGAAAAAGAAAAAATGCATTTCTCAAAAAATCCAAACTGTAACTCTGCTAGGGTAGAAAGCTTCACTACCTACTACTAATTCTTCCACCATGGTTAAAACAAAACCAAAAAAACCCCCAAAATTCAACCTTGTTTCTATTTCTATTCTGCCTTACAGAAGTAGATCTGTTTTGCAAGAAAGCACTCTTTTTCAAGACAATGTCATTCAAAGCTTGGATTAAGTTTCCAAAAGCTTGTGCATAATTGCTCATGGTGAAATGACCCATCAGGTTACAAAGTAAATTTAAGCAACATTTTAAAATCAATAAAATGCTGAACATGATAAATATATAAGAAATACAGCTCATCTAAGCCACAATGTGTTTGATTGAATTCATAAAACCATCACAATGGGTAGGAATCAAACTATTTTATGGGACCTTCAACGTATTAAAACTAATTTTACAGAAAATACTGCAATATGTCAAAATAGAAGGGATATCAATATATTCATTGATTGCAACCATAAGCAATGAAAAGGATACTAGTACTGAATTAAGATTCACGTTGTATTTTGCATCTCAACACACATTTACACTATACCACTGTTAAACTATGCAAATCAGATTTCCAATTAGTACTTACCCTCAATTAGCTTTGATACTGCCAGTTTAGTGCAGAATAACATGTACATTTATATGTAAATGAAATTTCCTTCTTAAAATTTGCCTTTAAATAACTTTACTTTTGGGTAATTGTAAGGAATAAGACAGGAAAAAGGGGAGATGCCTGGTTTTGCCTTGCTTAGCAGCGTATGTCACACAACCTAAAAATAAAGTTGCTCTTGATATTTGAGAGATTAGTTCATATTAATCTAAATACTTTTACTGGGTGTCTGATATTGGTTCATCCCTTTTCACCCTCTGAATGTTACATAAAAAGATTTCTTACACAATTTTAAATAGAAAGGTAATTTCTTTTATGGCACACAACAGTTTTCCCCATTTCTAAGCCATCCTCCAACTATCTCTGTTTAAATTCCTTGGTATATTTCCACTGTGATGCTGTGAACAGAGGAGACTCAGGAGGTGCTGTTGAAAAGCGCTGAAGATCCCTTTACAAAAGGGAAAATGTAACGTTCTTTTGAGATGAGGACCTGAAGAAAGAGAACCCAGAATTGTTCAGCCTTTCTGACCCATAAGCAACTCCCTGACACAGTCCACTGTTTAATTGCTGCCAAAGTTCACTACAAGCCTACCTTCCTGTCCAATGTTTTTAAAGAAATTTAAGTGTAGACCCCAAGACCACACGCCTGAGCATTTAAATTGGAACATCTCCATTGTAGCTGGATAAGCTACAACAATTTCCACTGGATTGAGACTAGTGCTGAAGCAGGGACTTCTTCCAGATGATGTATTCATACGGGAAGTATGAAAGCCCCAATTTAAATCACACCTAATTCAGACAAAACACTTTGATCTGCTACAGCCCACTTAAGTGACAACCTCACTATTATTCTCTGCTGGTCCCCTTACCTTGACTGGAAATTCTGTCCTTTACTTTTCATCAAAAGTTTTTTCCAAGATTGTCAAATCCTAGTTTTTTTAAAGGAGAGCTTATCAATCACCATGGTTTTGATGAGAAAACATTCTTGATCAGACCTAGTCACAATTTTTTTTCTCTGCCATCTGCCTGCATCCATCTGTTATCTGTTTTAAGATTAAAAGTGATTTAGGACAGGGAGTATCTTGTTAATTTTGTTTGTAAAATACCTCACACAGGAGGGTCATGGTCCAAGCCCAAAAGATACTGTAATTTTTTCTCAATTCAAATGATAAATGCAATAATCTACACCAACAAGATCCCTGGCAGGGAGGTGCAGAATGAAGGCAATTGTGGCAGGGTTAAAAAGAGCTGTTGAAACAGCTCTTTTTAGGGGGTGACAGTCATTTTGTGTTTGCTTTCTTTGCCACTTCCCTCTAGAAGCTTCTCTTTTTCAGTAGGTGCAATAGTAGCTTTAATCAGCCTCCAGGGAGCACAAGGAGTTAGCTCTGCACAGCATTGACATTCTAAATTCCCCCACTCCCAGTGAGAATATTGCTTTTTTGACACTGGTGGCCCATTCAGGAATACTGGATAATTCCAGCTCCACAGTCCTTTATTAAGTGTTTTGTTTTGTTTGACCTCGCATCACAGGATCATCTTGTCTACCTCTGACTTTTTCATTACCTTTCATTACCTCTCATTTCAGCTTTCCCTACACTGCATTGTCATCTTCAGAGACTTGCACTCATAACACTTGGAATAATTAAGTGATCTGCATAGCAGTAATACTGTTGCCCTCTGCAAAAATGCCATGCCACTAGCTTTTAACTGCAAATGACAGAAACACAGCCCTGAAGGCAGCAAAGCGAATAGCTTAAAATCTAAAAAGTTTCTTCTGGAATCTCAGAAGGTGTAAGCCAGAAACGACAGAGGTGATAGTGATGGATGGTGAGTTAGTACTTTCAGTGAATGACATGAGCAAGTACTTTCCCAGAAGATGGCTATTTAGTGTTGCAGTCTTCCAGAAAGATGGAAAGGAATTATGCGTCATGTTTTCTTCATCTTTCCTATCTTTCTCAATACACAAGTAAAGATTTTACATTACACTCTTATATTTGTTCTTTCTACTGTTCAAGTTTTGCTCTCAGTCTCTTCTCTAAAGGGTCACTCGCTCGTCACTGGCATCTGTTGGTTTAAAGAAACAGAAACTGAGGCAACGAAGTCCCCATCCCGGTTGCAGACATTAGTCCATTACTCCTTAGTCTTTCTCCTGAGTCGTTCTTTATTAAACAGAGAGTGTCAGGAGAGCAAAGCTTTCAGATTGCACTCAAGGAATGGTGTAAACCCTCAGGTCAACTGATCTGAGGGACAATCAGCCTTCAGATCCAGTGCCAGCCCACATCTCTCCCACCAGTTCAACACTGGGTTACTGGAAGGACCAGTTGACCCTGCTTCTTGCTTGTCAGATAAAGCCCCCAGGCTTCAGGCTTGCATGGAGCACCAGGACACGCTCCCACACATTTTGCTGCATTTGAGGAGACTGCTTTCCTGACGTGCACTAGTGCAAAATGCTTTGTTATCCATTTTTTTGAAAGTCAATTAAATTGAAATACAAGAAAAAACCCTTGAGAAAACAAATGACGTTTTACAGTTGCTTCTGGGGTAGAACTGAAATCCTTCACACTTTTTATAAAGTTGCATTCGTCAAAACTGTTTTCTTAGGGGATTTTTTTTAACCTTTTTTTCCACCGCAAGATGCACTGTCAATTTTACTGCAGTAGGCTGAAGTGTTCAAGAATATTTCTGGTTTTTCCATGCAGTGTAATGCCATTCAACCTTTCCCCATATTCCTCTTCCTCCTGAGCATGCCAAGTTACTGTTGTGCTCTTCATCTGTTTAATGCACACGCAGTTCAGATGACAGCGGCTCATGTTAAACTCTCCTGATGTCATTACCAATTAAGGAAGCCATAATTCAGTCATTTACTAGCAGCTTCTCCATTTGTCACTGAAATATTTTCCACAGTCCTGCTTGCTACTTGAGCTAGAGTGAAACCTGTAGCCATTCTAAAAATTGTAGTTAAAATAAGAAAGCCTGAATCTCAGGTAGACACAATTAACATGATTTCCTACACAAAGTCAGAAGAGCCATTTCCTCTTCTTAACGTGCATCGTTCCCCTATCCTTTAATAAAGCCTTATTTCCAGCCCTGCTGCATGAGTGTACCATACTTGTTTTTTCCTCCCCCTTCTTGTCCTGTTTATTGCAAATTTCTAATCACAACTTCTTTGTGTCTTTGAAGTTGTCTTTCTTTTTACTTCACTTTACTGCTTCAGTTAAAGCACTTCAGGCTTATGAGTTCTACAAATTGTCCTCTCTGGGAACTTTGCTGCTATGCTTATTGCTTGCAGACTTTCAGGTCCCCAGGTGCCTCGCTTACAATATAGTCCATTTTAACACTGTTTGGTCTCTAATAAGACTATATTGATATATACAAAGGAAAAAACCAACCCAAAACTGAAAAAAACCAAGAAAACTTTCATGGACCGATTTCTTTAATCCAAATAATAGAAATATTTTCTCTACCCCTTCCCAGGGCAATGAATATTTTGTTTGTGTTTAGCTTCAGGGATCATAATGTCGTTTGTACTAAACACAGCCATAAAATAGTGCAGAAAGGTCACCGTGCTAGTCAGTGACAATGCCCTCCTCTCAGGGGAATGTGCCAAGAACCCTTCCTCCAGGCTGGCTTCAGAATACACGCTCCCATCTTCTCCTTGCCCTAACCTGATGTTAAGAGAAGAATAACCTGGATTTTCTTATTTTGAGTTTTCTGAAGAGGTTTCAAGGGCGTGCTTGGGCCTTATTTGCAGACTTTTCCCTCATGCAATTGGGAATTTCATTATTGAAGAAAAAGTGTTAAAACTTGCTCAAAATACCTTGATTCCAGCAGCTGATACTTTGAGAAAGATAAACAAACAAATCAAAGTTGCAAGAATCCTAATAACCCTCCAGGAGACAGCAACAATGCCAACACGTGGAAATCATTCAAAGACAGCAGTATAGGATTTATCTCAAAGTCAACAGAACCTCATCAGAGTCCATAAAAAAAAGTAAACAGCTATATTAACACTGAACAGTAACATTTGCAACAGGAAATTGAATTCTGTAATCAATGAACACTTAAGATTTGCCATAATACTTTAATGTGTGTTTTCTTAGGAGTTTGATTCTAGAAATTAGGAGTAGGAAGGGCATCCGATAGAAATGTTTCTGGGAAGGAATAATGACCAGACAGTTCCATTATATGGCTTAAGAAGAAAAAAAAATCCCTACACATCTGTAAATAACTCTAAACCAAGCTGTGTTTTATTTTTTTTTCACAGCTGGAATACTAGTTTTTATTACAGCTCAACTGGCATTGCAAATTAAAATCCATCTCTGTTTGTTAAACTGCTACTTAAAATGGCTTCCACCAACTGTTACAGTTGGATATTATGTTGTCATTTATGCATTAAGTGGGAATGGTTCAATAGCATGAATATTTAAAAACAAGTACATGGAAAGTATTTTAATTGGGTTTTCCATTGCTAACTGCTGAGTTATGTTCCCAAGGTTTGGTCAAAGCTTGCTTAATTTTTCATTACCTACAAAGCAGCATCCACTGAATTAATGGAATCATGATCCTTTGTAGGTGCATCTCAGGGTGCCTGATCATAGCAGAACAGCTTTGCACTTTTAAAGGACATCAATTAAAGTACTCAAAAAGCAGACTTTTACCATGCTGAACAAGTTATTTGGTGAACTCTTCCTTACAGATGTTAATTGGGTAAAAAACCACCTCCTTATCATGAACAAAGCTACTATAGAATGACTATAAAGCACATTGGAACTTCTGGTAGGGATTTTCAACAGTTTGCACTGGAGCTATTTATGAAAAACTGTATTTTCATGGCCCGCAATGTCATAAAGGCCCAACATCCATGGAAGCTGAGGTGAACTTTGCAAAATGGTTAACTGTATGAAGATCTAGGTCCAATTTCATTTAAAATATCTGTCTGAGGATACAACATGAGAGGTAACCAGATTATTCCTATGGCAGTTAGCAAGTTCGGAAAAAATTACAGCAAGTCTTCACCATTAGTTTTCTAGATAATTCTTAATGACTGACTGCAACTTTACAAACTGCAATGCCTTTACAAATTTTTTCTCTTTAACCTATAAATCACATCCTGCAAGTGACACAAGCATCAGTCTCATCTGTTACTCAGCAACAGACGGGTCCAAGGTACTTTTGTTCAGATGTTCTTTCAGACCATCTAACTGTACAGAAATCCCCATGATCCATACAGCAGTTATTACTTTTACAACAGGTGAATTATGATACACATTATTAAGGACTTATCTGAAATGCTATCAAGTACTCAACACTTAAGAAAAAATCAGCACATTTATTTAGAAACCAAATCAGGTTTTCATAAATGTCAAATGATTCCTAAATATCATTAAAGTTCAACAGGGACTGGCCACTAAAATCAGTCCAGAAATACTGTTGAAAATATCTCCACTTATCTATATGTCTTTGACATGCTTGAGCTACTCCTCACGGTGACCACTGAATGACTGCGGAGCCTTCCCAGCTTTCCTGCCACATCAGGTCTTCCTTGCAAGTGGTACAGGGAGTGTAAATTTAACACCTTATTTTTTATAATAGGCTTTGCATATTAACTCCAAAACAGTTACATCTAAGTGCCTTATGTTTTAAGCAAGGCTCTAAGTCTCTATCTCTACATCATTTAAATATTTTGCAGGTATAAAGCTAAGTATTTTGAAAAACTTTATGTTAACTACTCATTTCCTTAACGTGACGGGGATCATCCTTTACATTCTGACTCTTGAAAGTAATTAATACCTGTAGGGAAGTATCTTCTATCCATCATAAAATAATCCCAAAATAAAATAAGCAGCAGATTCACTGCCTGTTACTGGAAAATACTCTTTTCCAGTAGAAAAGAAGCCTGTATTGAGGTGGGGGCTTTTTCACAGCACCCCAAAGAGAAGACTGAAGCACGTTTCAGAATTCAGAACATCTCAACTCTCAATCTGCAGACAGCATTACTCTTCCCCGCCCTCCTATTAGAAACAGCAGACTGTCTATTTCTATGATTATTATTGAGATATCAGGTTAAATCTAAGTATGGTCTTTTCTCTGATACTAAAGCATAAATAGGGATGAGAAGGTTGACATTCCTGCATTTAACCACAAAACTACCTTTTAGAAGGGAAACACCTGAAATACTCAGTAAAGAGAATTAATTTGAACTGGTTAATCAGGAAGATTATATAAGTTATCTACAAATTTCTGTATTTTTCATTTCCTTTCCTGTCACCTATTTTCCAAACTATCATGTCACATGATGTATAATCACCAGACAGCAAACAAGGATGTGAGAAAGTGTTTCCTCTGAATGACTAGCAGGCTATTGCTTTCTTCATCTTCTGATGAACAGTTGGGTTATCTCACCTGGGTCAGACAAGAGTAAGCAAAAAACCATCACAAAAGCAGGAATACGCTCAGGAAGTCTTAAAAATAAACAAAGGGGAAAAAGGTGGTGAGAAGTAATAGTAAATCCACAACTATGAGTATGAGGAGATGAATCAAACATATTTTGAATGCTATTCATCAAACTCATTATTTTAGAAAAGCAATATGACAATTGAGAGAACTGATGCTACTACTCAACAAAACTTGGCAAAAAGAGAACCTGAATCAGTTTGTCTTTCTATTTCACATGCACTCTCCCATATGTGGTAACATTAAGCAACAGTGTCATATGTTATTATGCTTTATTGCTTAAATGGGCAATTTCCCAACTAAGTTAGGCCTTGGGAAGCTCTTCAAATGCAAACCTAATCAGGAAACTTGCAACTCTATAGATTGCACTTGATGAAATATACTGCTCTCCAGCTGACCTTCAGGAAATGCAGCATCAGTTGGAAGCATGCCTCACTCCAGGTCTATGACTCAGAATTTAATTACATTAGAGAAGGGTATGATCTGAAAAGCTGATGCTGTTTTTATTCCAACCACTGAGCTTGTTGCCAGCTTAGTTATCAACCTCCATTCAGCTAAATGGTCACTTGGGGACCTGCGGTGGCAGCGTTAATACAAGCTTGTGGTGCTGCTTTTCCTGCGGTGGCTGCTCTCCTGAAAGGAAACACGACGGGGTGGGGTAAAGTTTTACTGTTTAACTTTTAACAGTTAAACTGTTTTACAAACTCTAAAGTGTTGCAGAGACAAAACTGCTTGATTTGTAACTTAAAACCATACTGTTTCCCACACTTCCCATACCGTTAAGCCCAATTACAGGTAAGTGATCGTAAAAGAGATCCAGAATTACTATTGTCAATGTTTCTGGCTAGTGGGGACATAACATTCAAAAAGAGACCGACATTCCCTGGAAATTCGTTGGTTGGAATGTTAATGTTTGAGTCTCATAAAACAGGTTTACTAAAAACGAAATTAAGAAAAAACAGGTTTCCTTATTAGAAGGTGGCACCAGTGCAGAATGTTCAATATCCCTTCTCCAGAAAGGAAGGCTGGTCAGTTTGCATTTCAGAGCTGGTTATTTCCAAAATGCAGCCGTATCTATTCGGCTATACTTGTGACATACCTTACAGGAACAGTATTTGCCCAGTTATGCTCTAAGCCAAAATTCAGATTTCCATTATTCCAGTCATTCCCAAGAGCATAGAACAGACTACTGTATTACTGTTTTCTAAATACTATTTTTACTGTTTCATAAATACTATTTTCAACTTACAATTTCTTACACAAGTAAGATCTTTTTCCTAACAAGGAAAAGGATTACTACCCAAGCGAAACAGGTGGATGTAAAAAGAAAAAATAAATCATATCATGCAAGTCCTCTTCTGACACTGTTTCCTGACAGATGTGCTGGACAGAATGCTGCAAGCTGAACTGAATGCTGTACTGTCATACTCAAACCAAAGTCCATCTGGTCAAGGCTTCACCCTCCAACAGCAACCAATATAACGCTTCAGGGAGAATATTTTAATAAACAGCTACAAGTTAATTTACAGCAACTTGATACTGACACTCTCTTAACATACACCAAGTTTCACCTGAACACTATTAATTGTTACAAATATATAGAGTTAAACAACTTAATCCCAGATTTGAGGTCCCTCTTAATTCAAGTACCTACATAATTTAAAAGGCTGTAATACCAAAATCCCCTACCTTTTGTGTATGTCTAGAATTTGATTCCCAAGTCATAAGCCCGACCTGGATAGAAAAGTGAGGCACTTCTTCACCTAGATTGGGCTTTGTTGGGAAGGGTTCATAAATCGTTCCTTACCAAAAACACAGGATAAATCCCACAGAGAATGCAGTGATGGCTCCATTCTTTTAAAATAACAGGTGGATCAGAGAAAGGAGGGGAGAGTGGTGCTCCTGTTTCCCCTTCATTTGTCTGAACACGCCCCCAAAAAGCAGCAGTTGCAGGTTTCCTTTGTCCGCCTAAGTGATTTCAAAACCACATTTCCACCCTCTACAAAATATGTACACCAAGATTAAACTTAAATCTTACCAGGAAGCAAAAAGACATAAATCCTTTTCATCCCCACGATGTCCTAGTGACTAGATTAGGCAGCTCTCTACCTAGCATTTAGATGCTCTGAATCTCCTTCTGAGAGAGCAATCCACCCACAGACTGGGAATAACCATCCAGCTTAGAACAAAAGCCCACTAGAAAATGAGTTGCTAAGGAGTTAGTTTATATCATGTTTTGTATTTCAGTGTTGTCTGATAGACCTAACATCATTACAGCACCATTTATCCCCAGGTCATTGTACCTGCCTGTGGCACACAGCATCAGAGTGGGAGCATGTGTTGCACTGATTTTGTAGCACTATCTCCTAGACTTTCAGAGCCTCTTTTATTAAGTCAGAAGTCTCTCATACTGAAAGCATACGGAGATGGTTCTGCTCAGAAGTGAAAAACAAACTGTTTTCACCTACTTGGTGAAATATGCCCATCTTTATGGTGGTTATCTTTTGGTTATGGTTATCTTTTTCAACAGGTCCAAACTTTTTCACTACAGATTTTATACATTTCCAATTTGGTAAGTTGTTTTGGTTTTTTTTTTTTTAAAGTAAAGTAGAAGCTAAAATTGGTACTTTCAAGGCACCAGGAAGGTTTGAGTTAGTAGCAATTCCCCAGCTGTAATTGCCTTACTAGACAGTTTAAATCCATTTGGAAAGTTACATGTTAACTCTGTTAGCTTTGAGAGTCTTGTCTCCAGAAATAGCTCCCGTTTGAACTGTAGCTGTTCACATTTACTTTAAATCTAAAGTCTGTGACTGTTTGTTACCTGGGAGCTCGAGTATTGAAACAGACACTTCAGGGACATATGACAGGCAGAGGACAGAGCAGACACTGGTGCACATAAAGGTAAGGAGCTGGTGCAATGGCTCAGTTAGAAGGCCAGGGAGCTGCCCGAATCCACCCCAATGGTTAGACTTGCTGTGCTGTGGCACACAAGCCTTGTTTTTAACCCTCATAACTAACACTAAATTAGTGAACCTAGAATTATTTTTTTCCTGTATAACTAAAAACACATGGAACATATTTAACTGTCTTTTGATTTGAAACTGCAGGTAATTAAATAATACTACAGGTCTAATATTTCAGTGTGCTCCCTCTGGTCAAAATTATTACATTTACAAAGAGCTACAGGGTCCAGGTTGATCAAAAAAGAGGTTGGTTTTTTTTTCTATAACTTCACAAGACAATTGTTTGCAAATAAGCTTAGAAGCTATAGTTGGTGAACAAGTTCATGCCCTACAATGAAGGCAACAGGAGAAGTAACAGGCCAGCTCACGTGCTGAGTGGCTCTGAATCATGCGAAAGGCAGGTTCATATCATACACAAGCTGGCCTTTATCATCACACTCCTACAGCTTCACCCCTGCAACTCCCATTGCATTTGTCATCCTTGACTCCAGTGGATTCATCATTTTGATGTAAAGTACATAAAGGGCATCCTCCATTCATGAACAACGAACACTGAGAGCAAATCAAAACGATCTCGGAATAAGCATCCATGGTGTGCAAATACATTCAAGCTCTAGATCTTTTCTTCGATCTTGTTAGCTAATCATAAACTGAATGTTGTGATTCAATTGTCAAGCGATTATATACATTCCACCAATGGTTCAATATGGAAAATTGCATAGCTTATAGTGACATTTACTGTAGCACAGTAATTTTACTTTACGTCCCAGTTTAAATGTAGAATGAACTACATCCGGAAAAGAGGGAGTTGGGGTCAGGGTCAACTCAACGTACAAGGGAATTAATTTCAGAACCACATTATGAAGCAACCTGCAGCAAGCTTTCAAATATTCTTGTAAAAGCTCTGCACCAGGCTATCTGGGCTCCTGCACAATAGAATTAAGTTAAATCACTTTTCCACAGTGCCAGCCCACAATCCATTCAACTCTCAACAGTGCTTCCACTCACTGATTACCAACACCATAATCAACGCCCAAGACAAATTAAAGAGAAGGATAGAGTCATCTGCCATCATTTGTGTGTTCTTTATCTTTCAAAGGCTTCTAGCAATTAATTGGTTGGAAGTTTCATTGTTATCAAGTGAACACTTTATTTTGTAGGACACTATGGGTAAAAGATGCTATAATGCAAACAAACAATAGCAATCTGTTATTATGCTATAAATCTGCTTCCAAATCTGACTCACGCACTGAGGGTTTAGGATCTCTCTAAAGTAACATATTTGTTTGCTTCTAAGGGGAAAAGGTCCTTCTCTATGTATTGCATAGATTAAAAACTCATCCGAATAAAAATGGCACTCTTTGCAAAGTATTGTTAGTAAAAGTGATCTAAAGTTTTGAAATTAAGTGAGAATTTTTTTAACACTTATTGATGAATGAATATGGGAAAAAAGGACCACGTGGCAGCCGCTTGTACAAATCAGAGTCCCCCACCAGCGAGGGGAAGATTGAAATTGAAACTCGTGGGTTGAGACAAAGGCAATTTAACAAAACAGCAAAGGCCACAAGAAATAACCACAATAACCCAGACAGAGGAGTATACAACCGCCATCCCGATCCCGCCGCTTGCCGAAACACCCAGAGCGCACCCGACCGCACCGCTCTCCCTGCTCCCACTGCCCCGGGGGCGGGACTTCCTCCTTTTCTGTCCCCCGGCAGGCTCAGGCCCCTCCCCCTGGGCGTGGCTTAAATGGGATGGAATACCTGCGTCCCTGCTACGGCCTGGGAACTATTAACCCTTGCCCCTCCAGACCCAGCACATCTATAGAAATTGATGAATGAATAGCAAGCATCAGTGTGTCCTTCTCACTCCCAGAAGATGATACAAAAGCAGAATGCTTTGCCAAAGCGGAGGGATATGGATTTGATGGGAGGTCTGTTCAGTGGATAAGGAATTGGCCGGATGGTTGCAGCCAGAGGGTGATACTCAATGGCTTGAAGTCCAGATGGAGAGTGGTGACAAGTGCTGTCCCTCAAAGGTCTGTGCTGGGACCGGTGCTGTTTAACATTTTTATCAATGACACAGACAGAGGGATCGAGAGCACCATCAGCAACTTTGCAGATGACACCAAGCTGTGTGGTGCTGTCCTTACACCAGAGGGACCTGGACAGGCTGGAGAGGTGGGCCCAGGTGAACCTCATGAGGTTCAACAAAAGCAAGTGCAGGGTTCTGCACCTGGGCCGGAACAATCCTTGCCATCAGTACAGACTAGGGGATGAGGTATTAGAAAGCAGTCCTGAGGAACGGGACTTGGGGGTGCTGATGGATGAGAAGTTGAACAGGTTGCCCAGGGAGGTAGTTGAGGCCCCTTCCCTGGAG